>JAJTUV010001958.1:0-310484 GCA_021653895.1 Mastomys natalensis
GGCTCTTATTTTGAGCCAGGGCTAGAATTCGGCCAGGAGTCCCCAAGACAATGTGTGGGCAGTTCTTCTTCAGCACCTCTTCATCCTTCTTGATAGACAGACTGCCAAAAAACACTGCCACCTGTCAACCAACGGGAAAGTCTCACAAGAAAGGACAATGTTCCAGCCTCCCAAGTTCCCATTCTCTCCCCATCCCTTTGTTTGAGACAAGGCCTCACTGTATACTGGCTGGCCTAGAACTCACTTTGTAGATCAGCCTGTCTGTCACCCAATTGCAGATCAAAGCAATGGGCCACCCTGCCAAATCCAGTGTGTCCATTCTGTAGTTGCCTGCAGTGACTCCTGTGCCTGCCTCAGGTAAGTAACAAAGTGACTTGCACAGCTCCGCAGGGCTAGGGGGATGGAGGGAGTGAACACTCAGCTTCTCTGCCTCCACTCAAACGCTGAGACAGGGTTGCTCTACACAGCCCTAGCTGCTCTACACAGTGAGACACATGTGACTCTAAAGTCAGCTTCCTTACACAGATGAAGAAAGCAAGAAGCCACGAAGGAAGTGTGAGGAGCCAACAAACAAACAAACAAACCACAAGCCAGCTCTTCTAACTGAAGTGTCATTTAGGCAGTCTAGCTGGCCTGGAACTTTTGCTTCCTGGAGAGAAGTGAGAGTAAAGTAACACCATGTAAAAACCACTAGGTGAGTGTGTGAGCTGTGACACTAGGTGAGTGTGTAAACTGTGACACTAGGTGGGTGTGTGAGCTGTGACACTCGGTGAGTGTGAGCTGTCCACCAGATAAGGGTATGAACTGACACTAGGAAAATGTGTGCTGTGACACTCACTCAGGCGTGAGCCACCTAACTACCCTGCAGAGAAGGTTTGAATAGGAGAAGCCCTGGGTTCCTCAGGGTCACAGAGTCCAAGAGAAGGAGCTTCCCAATCTTTCCCCACATGCTCAGTCTACCCAAACATCTGCTGTCCTCCAGCACCAATGCAGCAGTGGTAACATAACCCACACATGGAACATTCCAGATGTCCTGTGTAGGCTTATATTGTCCAAAACTTACTTTAATAAACTTACTTAAATGTTTTAACCTCTCTTCTAGCTCACCCCCCACCAGAGGTAGTAAAAGGGAAAGGTTAATAGGGCAAAGAAGGATGTGGAACTGTTTATAAATAGTTCCTTGTGGTGAGTCCAATCTGCGTTGTCAGGATATCAGCAGTTGACTTCACACGAGTCAGCAATGGCAGTTCAATCCAGAGGAAACTCTGAGGCTCTACCAATCAGCCTGAGTCTGCAGAAGCAGGAAGAAGCTGCTGGAAAACCACCAGTAGTTCTTTGATTTGTTTCTCTCTACAAAGTAATGACGAATGATCAGCAAAGAAGGCAAGGCTAATCAATGCCACAGCATCGTCAGTGAAGTCTGGCATCAGGAAAGTCCAGCAAAGACCAGCAAAGAATGGCAAGGTGAACCAATGTCACACAGCGTCATCTGTGGTCTCTTGGATCATATTTATACACTTTCCAAACATCATATGTTCTCTTAAGAGGACATCTCTCAAGCTCTAGCAGAACATCACATGCCCCTTTTCCAGGCAGCTTCTAGAAAAACACCACATGTCTGCTTCAGCAAAAACATCCTCCCATAAGACAGTTTCCAGAAAAACAACACATGATACAACCAAGTCTCCAAAGAAACCTGAAATTTCCTCTTCAGGCCTGGCTCTCCTAGATTTAGGTTCCTGATCAGGGGCTGTGTTGCCAAAGTGCTTCCTGTACATTACCGTGTCTGTTTTTTTGTTTTTGTTTTTGGTTTTTTTTGGTTTTTTTTTTCGAGACAGGGTTTCTCTGTATAGCCCTGGCTGTCCTGGAACTCACTCTGTAGACCAGGCTGGCCTCGAACTCAGAAATTCGCCTGCCTCTGCCTCCCAAGTGCTGGGATTAAAGGCGTGTGCCACCACCGCCTGGCCTGTGTCTGTTTTTAACAGGTAGTCTCTAATTCCATCTTTATCCCAAAGCTTTAGTTATGGATGGACTTGACAATATGGACTTCCATTCACAGATGCTGCTGAAAGCCAGATCTGCCAACAACAGAGACCAACACTGGGCCTCAGATGTGGCACCATTCCTCAAGGTGACCACTCAACAACCTGGTGGCAGGTTGACTACATGAACCAGGTCCTTCATGGAAAGGACAACACTTGGTACTCACTGGAGTAGATTCTCATTCTGACTGTGGATTGGCCTTTCCTGCATGTGATGCTTCTGCTGAATCCACCATCACTGAACTTACAGAATGCCTTATCCACCATCATGCTATTCCACACAGAGTTCCATGTGGAATTCTGACCAAGACCTCACTTCACAGCAGGAGAAGCGTGACAGTGGGACTAACCGTCATGGAGTCCTCTAGTCTTACCATGGTCTCACCAACCTGAGGCAGATGGCTTCATAGAAAGATGAAGTGACTGTCTGAAGACACAGTTACAGTCCTAATTATGTGACAGCAGCCTGCAGGGCTGAGTCACGAATAGTGGGACTTTATTGGTCCTGCAGTGGATGAATAAAGACACAGAGACTAATTTATTATATATAAAAGCTTAGACACTTAGCTTGGCAGACTTTCTGCTATTCTAATGTGACAAATATTGGCCTATGTCCCCCGATGTGACCTGTTCTTTACCTCTCTCTCACAGCCCTGGTACATCTGTCCTTACCCATGTGATACTGGTGGATCTTCTTGCCTCTGATTCTTCTCCCAGAGACCCTCTCTCAGCCCTGAAGTCTCACCCTTACTCTCTTGTCTAGACATTGTCATCAGGCTAAGCAAGGGATGGCAGTGTTAGGAGGGGTGATTGATGCAGATCACCAAGGGGAAATTAGATTGTCTCTCCACAATGGGAGTAAGAAGGCTCATGTCTGGAGTGCAGGAGATCCTTCAGGGCTTCTCTTAGTACTACCATGTCCTGTGATTAAAGTCAATGGGAAACTACAACAGCCTAATCCAGGCAGGATGACAAAGGGCACAGACCCTTCAGGAATGGCAGTAAGGTCACTCCTCCAAGAAGGAGCTGAGTCCTGCTGAGGTTCTTGCTGAAAGGGAGGAAATGCAGGATGGGTAGTAGAGGAAGGTAGTTATAAATCTCAGTCAGGAAAGCAGGTGATCTGTCCCAGGACACTGAAGAAGACAGACACATGAAGCAGTGGAGCAGTAACTAATCATATGGCAGAAAATAATGTCAAATAAATGGGATTATATATTATGAGCTAGCCAGGAAGCCAGCCCGAGGTATTTGACCAAGGTAATTAGCATATATAATATGTCTCAATCCATCTTTTGGCTTAGCCTAGAGACTGGCTCAGGTTTTGCTGAGAGGTAACTTGGAAACTAATGCTAGGTATCTGCCTGCTGAGTTCACGTTCTCTAAAATGGAGTCTGAATTTAGACTATTTGGCCTCTCACAGGTGGCAGTCAGCTTACACTGCCACAGGTGGTACCTGGGCAAGAAGGCTTGGTTCTCCTCAGTACCTATCAGGCCAGGAAATGCCCTTTCTAATGTCATGGTGGGCACCGTTTGTATGTGCCAAGTACAGGAATGAAGTAACTTTCCAAAGGAAACATTCAAACCCAGTGGTCTCCAAGGGACCATGGAGATGGCTCAGAGTGTAAAGGTTCTTGCCACCAAGCTTGGCTCCCTGAGTTTGATCCACTGAAGCCACATGGTGAATGGAGAGACCTGACTCCTGTAAGTTATCCTCTGACCTTCACGTGGACATCATGACATGCACATCCCTACACATAATTATTATATCAGTGCAATAAAAATAGAAATGGAACCATGATTGGTTTCATGTTGAAGGTCATGGAAACACATATGTTTAAGGACATGTATGTATAAGAACAGGTATGTATAAGTTGTGTCCAGTTTGTGGGTGAATTTTCCTGTGTCCAAAACCACTTGTGATGAGAAGTTGCCAGGAGGATTGAAGGGCAACCCGTGCAAGGATAATCACAGGAATTTTAAACCATTTTCTGGGTTTTATATTTATATTCTTGCTTTATGTGTATGGTGTGTGAATGAGGGCACTCCCCAGTGTGGTGTGTGAGTTGGGAGAGGGGGAGTCAGAAGACAACCTTGGGGATCCAGTTCTCTCCTTCCCTGTGGGTTCTGGTGGACTGAACTAAGGTGGTCAGACTTGGTGACAAGCACCTCTCCGTGAGTCACTTCACCATCCTAGCCTGGGTACCACCACTCTGTTTTTGGAGGCGTTGAGAAATCAAATTTGGGCCTGTGGGGTGCAAGGTGGGCTCTCTAGTCACTGAGCCACATTCCCAATGTTTGAGACCAGTCAGGAGTCAGCGGCTTTCTGTTATTTCAAAGGACCGTACTAAATACAGCTTTGGGATAAAGATGGAATTAGAGACTATATGTTAAAAACAGACATGGGTGGCATTCAAGAAGTACTTTGGTGTCCCAGCCAGCTGATCCAAGGACTTAATCTAGGAGATCCAGGCCTGAAATGAAAAATTTCTGGTTTCTTTGGAGACTCAGTTAGGTCACATGGTGTTTTTCTGGAAGCTGCCTGGAAAAGGGGCGTGTGATGTTCTTCTAGAGCTTGAGAGATGTCCTCTTAAGAGAACACGTGATGTTTGGAAAGGGTATAATATAACCCAACAGACCATGAATAACCTGTGTTCCTCAGGGTCCTTCTCTTGGACTCTGTGACCCTGAGGAGCCCAGGGCTTCTCCTATTCAAACCTTCTCTGCAGGGTAGTTAGGTGGCTCAGGCCTGAGTGAGGCCCTGTGGCTGCAGAGAAAAGAATCACAGAGAGCCAAGCATAAAAATAAAGATGGTGTCACTTCTGAGTAAAATTATGGAGCTGGGAGAGATTGTTCAGAGGTGAAGAATGCTTACTGCTGTTCCAGAGGACCTGGGTTCAGTCCCAGCTCTCACCCACTTGAAAGTCCAGTCTCAGAGGGGATAGGGCGCCCTCTTCTGGCAGCCTGGGGCACTACATGCATGTGGTGCACAGACACATGAAAGTAAAATACCAGTATACATAAAAATATTTTTTAAAAGAACATTAAAAAATGGAGGTAAATAGGTTTCTGTAAAGAAAGAGATCCTGAATAGTATTGAGGGTCATCACAGACATAGGAACACCTCCAAACCCGAGTGTGGGATTTTAGGGTCCCTATACTAGATATACACACTGGTCTTACGGATTCAGAAAGGATGGGAGAAATTGACACAACTCCCCCTTCAGAGTGACCCCTATTTCTACTGTTCTATGAAGCCTGTGTGTTCGTTTATTTGTGCTGTTTGTGTTGTTATGTCTTGTAGCTCAGGTTTACCCCTTTTTTTTTTTTTAAGATTTATTTATTGTGTACAGTGTTCTGCCTGCAAATGTGCCTGTCTGCCAGAAGAGGGCGCCAGATCTCATTATAGAAGGTTGTGAGCCCACTTGATTTCTGAGAATTCAGCTCAGGACCTATGGAAGAGCAGTCAATGCTCTCAACCTCTGAGTCATCTCTCCAGTCCTGATCTTGAACTCTTGATCCTCCTGCCTCACCTCAGCACGCCAAGTACCCGGATCACACGTGGTGTCTGTGTGTCTATGTGTGTGTCTGTGTGTGTTTGTCTTTGTGTGTGTTTGTCTTTGTGTGTGTCTGTGTGTGTCTATGTCACTGTGACTGGAGAGTGTGATGTCGAGTAACAATCAGGTGAGAAGCCTGAGCTGTAATCTCACTCAGAAGTTGTATGTCAGCCTTAAGATCATAAGGACCCGTGAAAACTGCAAAACAGAGGATTTGGGGATGAAGAGAAAATTCCTGGCTGCTTTAAAGCTAATTGAATAAAACATAGTCTCTCTGTGTCAATTATTTGAAAGCAAGCTGGGTTAGAGAAAAAACACCAGTTATTAATTTCATGATACACACCTTGACACACAATCATGTCTCCTTGTGTCATGATTAACTTCCAAATGAAATCAAAACCAGGTCCTAATAACATTGAAACATGAGATAACCATCGCTAACTTGCCCTTTTAGATTCAGTCTGTCCAATGTACAAAATTGCAAATGCATCATATATTTAGAAAAAGTGGCAATGTCCCTTGTGGGATATTCTTTTAGTATCTCAAATTTAAATATGATAACCATTGATAATTCTCTGAATTGATGCAACATCGCATGATAAAGAAACAGAAAAGAAAATGTAATTCTGTACAAATATATTATAACCAAATACAACAGAAGTGTGCATGTAAATTGTAATCCTCATTTCTGCAACAATGGCTTATTGTGTATTCATCACTATAATCATGTTTTCCTACAGGCCTGTTTATCTAGAGAAACAAGGACTCTGAGGCTTATCTTATTTGCTAAGGTGTTGGACAAATACTTTTGGCTTAGGATGTTAGCCCTGGGTGAAGACAGTGATTGGGGCAGATGGGGTTCAGACCCCATCCCCGAACCCAGGGTAACTCAGAGTGGAGGGGAAACCCACTAAATTCTCCATGGACAAAGGGGCTCAATACTCAGCCCTCCTCCAAGCAGATGGTCCTATTTCCAAGAAAAAGTCTTGGATCCAAGGAGCCACTGGCACCAAGATGTGTTCATAGACTACCCAAAAAACAGTGGCTCTAGGGATGGGCGTGGTATCCATTCACTTATGGTCATCCCAGACTGTCCCTACCCTCTGTTGGGGCAAGACTTATTCCAAGATGGGGCCCACATACACTTCCTGCCTGATGGTCTAAAAGGAGAGCCCATGGGTGGAAGAAAGACTTCTCCAACTAACCCCTGCTGAGAGCTGAGGTTACCTGGTTTACAGATAGTAGCAGTTTTCTCCATGAAGGTCAGAGAGGAGCAGGTGCTGCCATGGTGGACAGCACAAATGTCATCTGGGCTGAACCTCTACCCCTGGCATGTCAGCACAGAGTGGAGCTAATTGCCTTCACCAAAGACTTAGATCTTGGGGCCGGCAAGAAAATTAACATCTACACGAATAGCAGGTATACTTTTGTCACAGCCCACATCCACAGGACTATATTCCAAGAGAGAGGACTGCTCACATCAGAGGAAACCTTGGCTCTCTTGGATGCCCTGATGAAGCTGGCAACTGTGAGTACTATTCATTGCCCGGACACCAGAAGGGAAGAGACTCAATGGCCTGGGGCAATAACCAGGCAGACCAAGTGGCTGGAGAAGTGACTATGCAGGAGCCTGTCCTGGTTATGGGCCTGCAAGAGACACCTGCTGGGGAATGGGACTGGACTAAGGGATGGCCTCACTTAAAATAGACAGAAGAAAGAACTCAGATTGCTGGCCTGTGGCAGGACTTTCCTGCTCATTGTATTTGTAGTGCAGCTCTGTCATTGGATAGAGAAGAGGTAGGCGGAGCTAGGAGTGGGAGGAGGAAGGAATGAGAGAGGAGAAGGAGGATCAGGAGGAGGGAAGATGGCCATGGATGTCCGCATGTTTCCAGCAGTCTCAGGTAGTTATTCATATCTAGGTTAGATAACTGGAGGAACAATTCTAATTGTGTGGGCATCTTGTGTCTAGAGTATTTGCTGATATGTGCAACTATTTGGTTATCTTTAAGCATCCAGAGTCTTATTTCTACCAGGTACTGGGAATTGTTATATCTACCACATGTGGTTGGCAGAGTTGGCCCAGGAGCCATGTGTAGAGTCATGAAGGTCATGTAGCTGATCAATAGAGGCCACAGCCATGCCAGTGTCTCATGGGTCCTGGGCTGGCACCACTGGCCAGCCGATGCGGCCTTCAGTGTGGGAACTTAGAGCAAGAACACAGTGCCCAGGCCGGGAGCTAGCTGGATGCACCATCGTCTTTTTCTAATACCTCCCGCAACACTAGCCACCCTACCAACGATTACCTAGAGAAGGAAGGGCAATGGCACAGTTAAGAAGGAAAAACTACACTCCCCAGAAAGCAAGCTGAGGACTTACTTGACCAAATGCACAGATGGACCCATCTGGGGATAAGAAGCTCATCCAAGCAGTCAAGGGATCTGAGTTATATGTGAAGGACCTTAGGGTTTTAGCCAGAGAGACAGTAGAACAGTGTAAGGGATGCCAGACAGTGAATGCTTATGCAGCCAAGAGTAAACAGAGCAGAAGACCTCGGAGAGAACAGCCTAGAGTATATTGGTAGGTTGATTTTACAGATGTTAAGCCAGGAAAATATGGTTACAAATACCTTCTAGTGTTTGTGGAGACTATCTCTAGATGAGTTGAGGCTTTCCCCACCAAGCAGGAAACAGCTACCGTGGTAGCCAAGAAGATATTAGAGAAAAATTTTCCTGATGTTCATAGTGCCCAAGGTAATTAGATCAGACAACGGTCCTGCTTTTGTCTCTAAGGTAAGACAGGGGGACTGATTGGAGTCTCCATTGTGTGTCCTGTCCCCAGGGATGAGGGCAGGTAGAGAGATAGAGATCTTAACTAAATTGTCCTTGGAGACTGGCACTGACTGGTGGTGCTCTTTCCCTGGCCTTGTTCTAGGATCAGAACACCCCCCTACTATATTAACCTGACCCCTTTTGAGATCCTGTTTGGTTCCCCAACTCCCTTGGTGTCCACTGCTGGGCCCTCCCTGGAGGTATCCCAACTCATTGATAGGAACCTCTTCTTGAGACTGCAAGCCCTCAGTCAACACAGCACGAGATTTGGCCCAAACTGTCTGCCTTAAATGCTCCAGGGATGCCAGAGACCCTCACAGCTTCCAGACTGGTGACTGGGTCTACGGAAGGAGGCGTTGGGCACAGTTGCTGGAACCCTGGTGGAAGGGACCCTTCCTGGTCCTGCTAACCACTCCCACAGTCCTCAAGGTGGATGGTTATTGCGGCCTGGGTGCACGCTTCCATGTGAAACCTGCAGACGCCCTGCTCCCCAGGGACCCCCACTGGGATGGTAGAGAAACAGACAATCCGATCAAGCTCAAGATCATCCTTCCACCATCTATGTGCTCGGGCCTGTTTGTCCTCTGGAGTGTTGTCATGGCTCTTGTCTGTAAGGGTTGTCCCAGGCCATATTTAGCTTCCTGGGATCCTCAGGCCTTGGCTTGTTGGGCCTGGTGTGGTCAGTCTCATTGTTTTCCCTGACTCCGATGCTGTTCACGATTCTTCTCGAAGCCATCCCTCCGCAGCAGGAACACCATCTTTACCCTGGGCACCCGTGGTGCTGTCATCTCACCGGCCGAGCTCCAGGCCCCCATCCTGGTGCCCCATACTGCCCAGCGTGGAGAGCAGAGGGTATGTCGAGGCTAGCCCTCCGTGGCCAGGGATCAGTTCCCTAAATGTTAGTTTGGGGGTCCCTGGGCTGCTGTGCTGTGGGAGGATAGGAGCCATGGACTTAGAGGCATGCAAAAGCTGGGGGCGTGGCTGTCGGGAGGCAACAGCTGAAGTGAATGTGGGGGCAGCAGCAGCCAGTGGGCAGGGCTTCTCTTCTGACCTGTGCCCCTGTTGTGGATAGCCCCAGCCTTGTATTTTGATCCTAGTTCCACCCCCTGAGAGGGGCTCCAGAGGAGGATTGAATAAATGTTGTGGATAACCTGAGCCTTGTATTTTGATCCTAGTTCCCAAAGAAATGCACATCTGTTTGCCTACAGCCACTCGAACAACAAGCTAATATTCAGTTGTCTGCCACAGAAACACCTGGAGCCCTACCTGGCCGACTGCTACGACGCCATTGCTGTTTTTCTCTGTATCCACATTGTTCTTCGGTTCCGCAACTTGCAGCAAAGAGGGACGTCCCTGCCCTGGACAGGACACTGAGCTCTGGTCCTTGTGCCTGGCGGCAGTCAGCTTTTTATCTTATGCAAACAACTCTGTCCTGACTCTGGGCTCTTCCTCACCCAATGTCCTTCACCCTTATTCCCATTTGTGTGTCCCAGGGGCAGCATTGGTGTCGGGCACACCTACTCACCTGAAGGGTGCTGTGCTTCCCTGAGCAGCCTGCACCCTAGCCAGCTGACCTTTGGTTCTGATTAAGCCTGCAGGTACTGGAGCAGGTGCTTGCCTTGCTGTGGCCTCGGTTTGAGCTGATCCTGGAGATGAATGTCCAGAGTGTCCGCAGCACTGACCCCCAGCGCCTTGGGGGACTGGACACTCGGCCCCACTATGTAAGGGGCGGGGGGAGGGTAACACGGGGCTCTTGTGGTCACCTTGGAGTGTTGGGTTGGGTACTGCTGAAGGAGTCAGCTTAGGCAGACAACTCCTGTCCTGACTGGGGACAGGAGTTGCCGAGACAGCTTGAGGTTGGGTGTGCCAGACAGGCAGGTGTGAGCCTTCCCTTCTTGCTCCAAGATCACACGCCGCTATGCTGAGTTCTCCTCTGCACTTGTCAGCATCAACCCGATCATCCCCAATGAACGTACTCTGCAGCTCCTGGGACAGCTACAGGTGGGGCTGGGCAGGACAGACTTGCCAGCAGGGGGAGGGGCCCTTTCACGTAGAAATTAACCTGCTGCTTTTGTTTGGCTTTTGCAGGTGGAGGTGGAGAATTTTGTCCTCAGAGTGGCTGCAGAGTTCTCTTCCAGGAGGAGCAGCTTGTGTTTCTGATCAACAACTATGACATGATGCTGGGCGTGCTGATGGTAACGCTGCTCGTCCCATGGGGAGTCCCTACAGCTTGTAAGCTCCACAGGAGCTCAGAGCTTTACCCTGGGTCCTGGCAGTGTCTGCAGTGTGGAATGAAGGGGAAGTGCTGGAGACAATAAAGAGGTCCCAAGCTCCTGACTTGTCCTGTCTTCCTCAGGAGCGGGCTGCTGACGACAGCAAAGAGGTGGAGAGTTTCCAGCAACTGCTCAATGCTCGCACACAGGTAGGGCCTGGGTGTGGTAGGAAGACTGCAGTGGTGTTGGACTGACCTCCGTGTGCAGTCATGATTACAACCCACTGCCTCATTGCTAGTCTGTTTCATTTAACTTTTTCATGGTACTAATAGCTTAGAAGCAAAGTAACACTATAGCTATTTATGTGTGTATGTGCATTATAGCTACGTGTGTATGCCTGTGTGTGCAATATAGCTATGCATGTGTATGCATGTGCATGCATTATAGATATGCATGTGTGTCTGTGTGTGCAGCGTATAGCTATGCATGTATACGAATGTGTGTGCAGTATAGTTTGTGTGTATGTATGTGTGAGCACTATAGCACTGTGTGTATGCTTTGCAGGGAACTGTGTGTGTGTGTGTGTGTGTGTGTGCATGCAGGCACACGGAGGCATATTTGAAGCACTTGGAGGTCAGAGGTCACAACTTCTAGGAGTGGGCTCCTTTCTTCCCTTTTCCGTGTGTTCTGGGGACCGGTAGCATGCACTGTCCCTGATGAGCCAGCTTATTGGTTCTTGGTTCTGGAATGAAATCCTTGGGGACTTCCCCTGCACCTTGTGACATCACCACCTAAGGTGGAAGGCTCACAGAGGCTGCTGTCTGCCGTGTCATTAGTCGTCAGTGTCCAGAGTAGGGGTCCTTTGTTCCCCAGATTCTGACCCTGTGTGGGCTTGCACTTCTCTCCAGGAGTTCATTGAAGAGTCTCCCCCTTTGGGAGTCTGGTGGCATTTGTGAAGGAGGCTGAAGCTTTGATTGAGCGTGGGCAGGCTGAGCGGCTCTGAGGGGAGGAAGGTATGTGGTGTTGTCATGGAGCTGTGGGCAGTGGGAGTTAGGGACAGGGGGGGGTGTGCGGGTCACAGTGTCAGGAGGCAGTGCAGCAGGGAAGACTTGGCTGGAAGAACACCAGGAAATCCAGGCTTGATGGTGAGCATGGCTGTGGCCTGGGCAGGCTTGCTGGCCACCAACTCTGGTTGTTCTGAGCTGGGGGGACAGTCACCAGCCCTGGTTGCTCTCTTACACACCCTTTCCTCTGTTGATCAGCCCGAGTCACTCAGCTGATCCGTGGCTTTGGTAGTTCCTGGAAGGCGTCTGTGGAGTCCCTGAGTCAGGATGTAATGCGGTAGTTTTACCAATTTCGAAATGGAACCAGCATCATCCAGGTGACCGGCCACTCCCAGCCCTTTGCCTGTGTCCCCTGGTTGTGTTTCCTTGCTCTTTCCTCTGGGCTCTGCATCACAGGAACTCCCTGAAGACCAACAAGCACGTGCTGAGACTCTGGTGAAGCTCTGACAGGTCCAGTCACCATGAGTCTGACCCTGAGTCCCCTCTGTGCAGGGGGCACTGACCCAGCTGATCCAGCTGTACCACCGCTTCCACCGGGTGCTGTCCCAGCCCCAGCTCACGAGCGTCCCTGCCAGGGCCGAGCTCATCAACATCCATCACCTCATGGTGGAGCTGAAGAAACACAAGCCGAACTTCTGATTCAGACCCACCGGGCCCTAAGCTCCCATGGACTCTGTAGGTCACACACTGTCACCTGGGACCCCTTTCCTGTTCCTGTTGTCTCCAAGGCTTCCACACACCTCACTCCCTCACTCAGCCTCCATTGCCAGGCCTCTGCTCCACAGAGTGTGCCCAAGGCCACTCCCTGGGCTTCTGAGGTGACCTTCATTTCCCAGTCAGCTTCTCTGCTGTTCATTCACAGCCTGTGAGCTCCCACCGCCCCAGTCCCTGACAGACCTCAGCTCTTAGGGCAGAGCAATGCAGCCCACCCTGTATCTCATCTGTGGGCTCTGCTGGAACAGGGACATCACTTCCTGGCAGGACTCACTTTGTCTATGGCAATAATAAGTACTTACTGTGCTGGGACCGTGTCCTCTCCTTTGTCTCTGGGCCTTTGAATTCTCCAGCATTTCTTTATTGTAGACCTAGTCAGTTCCTGGTGGGCATCAGAGAGAGGGTGGGGTAGTAGTCCGAGGTCTGTGCTGCTTCTGGCCCAGGGGTGACATAGTTGCTCAGGAGGGAACTGTTTGTAGGTCTCCAGGAGGGTGGCACATGCTGCAAGGCCTGGGAACATGATAGCTTTGTGCACTGTCCTGAGGGATACCATGGGAAAAATCCACACAGACTCTGAGATTGTCTGTGTCAGCATCTAAGTGGCTGTCACAGCTCCTCTGAGGGTGAAGGGTCTGTAACACCTGCACCCATGCATTGAGGCAGGAGTGGACCTGGCTCCAAAACAGATCTTGTCATTTCCATGTGACCCAGACCCTTCCCGCTGCCTGCTGCCCCACCTCTGTTCGAGTTTGCAAACTCCAGAGCAGCGGTTTTCAACCTTCCTAATACTGTGACCCTTTAATACAGTTCCTCGTGGTGACCCCAACCATAAAGTTATTTTCATTGCTACTTTATACTATAATTTTGCTCCTGTTAAGAATAGTAATATAAATATCTGTGTTTTCTGATGATCTTAAGCAAGCCCTGAGAAAGGGTTCTTTGACCCAAAGGGGTCATGACCCACAGGTTCTAGAATGAAGGAACATCCTTAACCACATTGTTTGTTTTTTGAAACAGGGTTTCTCTGTGTAACTCTGGCTGTCCTGGGACTCACTCTGTAGACCAGGCTAGTCTCAAGCTTTGAAATCCACCTGCATCTGCCTCCCAAGTGTTGGGACTAAAGTTGTGTGTCATCATAGTCTGGCAACCTTGACGAAGTCTTAAAGAAAAGCTAGGCTGGTTTGTAGACCTGTAATCCTGGCTAATTGGGAGCCTGAGGCACTGGATGGAAAGCCTGCTTCAGTTACAGAATAAGTTCAAGGACACCCTGGACCACGTCTTAAAGTAAAGGGCTGGGATACAGCTCAGTAGCAGGAAGCTGTCCCTAGGTGCCATCTACAACGTGAGGGGAAATTTCAGCTGTAAGATGCTGTCAAGGAAGCCGGGTAGTGGTGGCGCACGCCTTTAATCCCAGCACTTGGGAGGCAGAGGCAGGCAGATTTCTGAGTTCGAGGCCAGCCTGGTCTACAGAGTGAGTTCCAGGACAGCCGGGCTACACAGAGAAACCCTGTCTCAAAAAACAAACAAACAAAACAAACAAACAAACAAACAAACAAAAAAAGATGCTGTCAAGGAAAATAAAGTAATTTGAGGTTATTTCCTTTACCCCATTCACTTCCCAGGGCCTTGGCTGTACTAGGTTGGGCCTAAGCTCACCCAGACCTGGCCCTGGGGATCCATGCTCCTTTCTCACTTGTTACCACTTTCCCACCTACTCCACCACCCCCTTCTAGGTGTCAGTCCTGGAGATCATGGTCTTTAGGATTGGGTGTTCTGGAACTTGCTATGTGGTTGAAGAATGCAGAGTCCACCCTCCTGAGGGCTGGGATTAAAGGCATTCCCAGAGAAACCCGGGACCCTTTCTTTGGATGAGTCACATCAAACTCAGCTGGTGTGTAGTTAAGACATGGTCTACAGGTAGGAAGCTCCGGGATAAATCCCGGGCAACAGCAACCAGAAAAAGAAAAAGAAAACTAATGCTCTGATGTGGGGGGCTGTGCAGGTTATACTGGGTTCCTTAGTTGTCGCGTCCGCCTTGGCCAGCAAGTAAGACACGACACGGTCGGATCCTTCTCAGTCAGCTTTATTCCAGGAACGACTCTTGACTTAGGGATGGGGAACTGGATGAGGGCCTAGGATGGGGACGTATGGCTGGGGACCCTCAGCAGTAGAAATGAGCTGCTTATATAACTGCCCAAGGCGGGCTGGGTGACATGTTCTCTCAGGATAGGTTAAGCTGCCAATACCTCATTAGCATAAGCCCGCTCGGGAGGGGCACCAGGCTGACACATGCACAAAGGACTTGTTTACCAGTTTAGCTGAGCTGGCCACTCTGGAAGCCAGCTGCTTACATTGTCAGGTGCTAGTCATACGACTTTGCAACTGTAAACACGGCTGCTACATCTCCCCCTTATTTATTAAATTTGAAGTAGGTTACCTCTGGACCCTTCAGACCTTAGGCATCCCACACCCAAGCATGCTTGAACTCATTCATTAGGTGGTTGGTGAGAGGCGATCGAGAGCACACCTAGAAGGTCGCCGCTAGCGCAGCAAGTCAGCGGTGGAAAAACAGAGGTCCGAGCCCTTGTGCCAAGTGAAGGCATTGTAATGGGAAAGTTTATATTTCTGCCATACCTGCCTTCGTGCCTTTTTTCAGGGAGAGGTACATTTGGCACAAAAACCTCTATGCACTCGGACATGCTTTCAGAGAATCTATCTCAAGATTGAGAACATCTCTAGTCGAGGCGCTCCTCGTACTCCTCGCTTCAGAAAAATTGAGGTGATGCTGTAGGAGCCTCATAAATGTACACCCTTGGCAATGGTCAAGATGGTCAGGATCTAGGGATTATGCCTGGATGGCCATTACTGGGTCCAGAAAGCTCCCCACTATGCCTCCCTAAGGGAGGCCAGCCAAATACCTGGGGGAGCGCCTTCCTCCATGGCAGTCAGCACCTGGTAAACCACAGCCTTATGTCTAGCATGGTCACGGCACAAATGACACAGAAACCAAAGGCAGAAACCACATCCCAGGAGAACAACGGCTCCCCAGATAAATACTCCTGCTCATTCTTTAAAGAAATTGAGGGCATCCTTGACCCAAGTGGTGAGCCCCTCCAAAGTAAAGGGATCCAGGCGGGTGCCATTCAGGGTAGCGATCTGCAACAGGAGCCTCCTGGATAGGTACTCGTCTTCTTTCGACCAATTTCCTTTCAGGTACTCAGACAGGAGGCGGCTCTGATTGAGAGACTGAGAAGAGTTATATACCAAAGGAGTAATACACAGTCCCCTGAGAGAGGAGACGCAAGAGAGCTGAATAAGTTTATATAGGTTAGCCAGCAGGAAGAAAAACGGTGGTCGGACACACACCGGAGCAGGTTAGTGGAATGGAGCCTGATTTGGGACAATACAGGGTGCATTACGAGCACAAGAAGTAGGGGAAAAGGTAGGGAGGACCGGGGAGTTAGAATGGACTGGCATAGGCACTGATCAGGTGCGTGTGACGGCCCACAAAGGTATAAAGTCACCCGGTATCCAATGCAAATCCCTCTTTTATTTTAATGCCTCTTGCACACATTAGTTCTTTTAAGGTACTTCTCACGGGGCACGATGGTGAGTTCCCATGGTTTCACTTTCCTGATTTGATGCTTGCCAATACCCCAGACAAAACACAATTACGACACCCAGACAGACCCACACCAAACAAACACAAACACAAACAGCAAACAATAACATGATACTTCTAAGGTCTCTCGTGATTCAATTGCCACTTTACCATGGACCTATGACCACGGACCTTATGACGCCATTTTACCGCGGACCTTGTGACGCCCCCACTCACTCGGCACTTTCTATGACTCCGCTTTCCGCGGACCTTGTGACGGCCCCACTCACTGGGCACTTTCTATTGCAACAAATATACCTGTACCTCTGTTCCTAGCTGCTGAGTTCTGAATCCACGAAGGTGAAGTCCTCAGTTCCCCGTACGGGCCACCATATGTCGCCCGCCTTGACCAGCAAGTAAGACACTACACGGTCGGATCCTTCTCAGTCAGCTTTATTGCAGGAACGACTCTTGACTTATGGACGGGGACGGGACCGGGACGGGATGGGGATGTATGGCCTGGGCCCTAGACCAGGACGGGGATAGGATGGGGACTCTCAGCAGCAGAAATGCGCTGCTTATATATCTTCCCAAGGCAGGCTGGGTGATGTGTTCTCTCAGGATAGGTTAAGCTGCCAATACCTCATTAGCATAAGCCCACTCGGGAGGGGCATGAGGCTGATGCATGCACAAAAGACTTGTTTACCAGTTTAGCTGAGCTGGCCACGCTGGAAGCCAGCTGCCTACATCGTCAGGTGCTAGTCATAAGACTTTGCAACCATCCCAAGTGCTATCTTAAACACAGCTGCCTACACTTAGTGTGGCCCTTCTTCAGTGTGACCTGGACAGCTTCGGGGGCTTGTGAAGCCAGCCAGCAGTTAGTTCCTGGACTCTGCAATCTGCAGTCTGGAGAGACATTTGACACAGTCCATCCCCAAGACCCCGGAGCTGCGGTGCCGCTCACGGCTGCCAGGGGGCAGCAGGACACAGGAATAGGAGCCGGTCCAGTTCCTGATCACCTAAGCAGCTGTGAGCTTTGAATGCTCAGGAAGGCAGGGAGTTGTCATCGCCTCTGCCCTCTTCATATGGAAGCAGACAGGGTTTTCCCTTCAGTCCCAAACCTTCTGTTTTGAGGTTTTCACGGGTCCTTATGATCTTCGGTCTGAAACACAACTTCTGAGTGAGATTACACCGCAGGCTCCTCCCCCAGATTGTTACTCAACACCTCAGTCAGACACACAGACACACACCCCACATGTGATCCCGACTGACACTTGGCATGCTGAGGTGAGGAAGGAGGATCAACAATTCAAGGTCGGGACTGGAGAGATGACTCAGAGGTTGAGAGCATTAACTGCTCTTCCATAGGTCCTGAGTTGAATTCTCAGAAATCACGCGGTTGCTTGCAATCTTCTGTAGTGATATCTGGCACCCTCTTCTGGCAAACAGGCACATATGCAGGCAGAACACTACATAATAAATGAAGGTTTAAAAAAAAAATAGAATTCAAGGTCAACCTGAGCTACAAAAAGACATAACAACACAAACAGCATAAATGAACAAACACACAGACTTCATAGACCAGTAGCATCAGGGACCACTCTGTAGGAGGAGTTGTGTCAATTTCTCCCATCCTTGCTGAATCCCTAAGATCAGTGTATACATTTGGTACAGGGGACCCTAGAGTTCTGCCCTAGGGTTTGGGGATGTTCCTATGTGCTGTAGTGACCCCCAATACTGTTGGGGGATCTCTTTCTTTACAAAAATCTTACTTCTTCAATTTATTTTTTGTTCATTTAAAAATATTTTTATGGGGCTGGAGAGATGGCTCAGCGGTTAAGACCACTTGGCTGCTCTTCCAGATGTCCTGAGTTCAATTCCCAGCAACCACATGGTGGCTCACAACAATCTGTAATGGGATCTGATGCCCTCTTCTTCATGTGGGTGTACATACAGATAGATCACTCATATACATAAATAAATAAATCTTAAAAAAAATATTTTTATGTATATTGGTATTTTACCTTCAGGTATGTCTGTGCACTACATGCATGGAGTCCCTCAGGGAGTAAGAAGAGGGTGCTCTATCTCCTCTGAGACTGAGTTACCAGTGGGTGAGAGCTGGGAACTGAACCCAGGTCCTCTGGAACAGCAGTAAGCATTCTTCACCTCTGAACAATCTCTCCAGCTCCATAATTTTACTCGGAAGTGAGACCATCTTTATTTTTATGCCTTGACTCTCTGTGATTCTTTTCTCTGCAGCCACAGGGCCTCACTCAGGCCTGAGCCACCTAACTACCCTACAGAGAAGAAGGTTTGAATAGGAGAAGCCCTGGGTTCCTCAGGGTCACAGAATCCAAGAGAAGGAGCTTCCCAATCTGTCCCCACAGTGCTCAGTCTACCCAAATGTCTGGTGTCCTCCAGCATCAATGCAGCATTGGTAACATAACCCACACATGGAACATTCCAGATGCCCTGTGTAGGCTTATATTGTCCAAAAGCTAGTTTAATAAGCTTACTTAAATGTTTTAACCTCTCTTCTAGCTCACCAACCACCAGAGGTAATAAGTAAAAGAAAAGGTTGAGTTCACACTAGTCAGCAATGGCAGTTCAATTTAGAGGAAACTTTGAGGCTCTACCAATCGGCCTGAGTCTGCAGAAGCAGGAAGAAGCTGCTGGAACACCACCAGGAGTTCTTTGGTTTGTTTCTCTCTACAAAGTCATGAGAAATGATCAGCAAAGACGGCAAGGCTAATCAATGCCACAGCATCATCAATGAAGACCAGCATCAGCAAAGTCCAGCAAAGAATGGCAAGGTGAACCAATGGCACACAGTGTCATCTGTGGTCTGTTGGGTTATAGTTATACCCTTTCCAAATAGCTTGTGTTCTCTCAAGAGAATATCTCTTAAGCTCTAGCAAAAGACTACATGACCCTTTTCCAGGCAGCTTCCAGAAAAATACCACGTGTTTGCTTCAACAAAAACATCCTCCCATAAGACAGTTTTCAGGAAAACAACACACAACACAACTGAGTCTCCAAAGAAACCAGAAATTTCCTCTTCAGGCCTGCTTCTCCTAGATTAGGTCTTTGGATCATTGGGCTACATTGTCAAAGTGCTTCTTGTATGCCACCCATGTCTGTTTTTAACATATAGTCTGTAATTCCATCTGTATCCCAAATCTTTATTTAGCATGGGCCTTTGAAATAACAGAAAGCCGTTTTCTCCTGACTGGTTTTCAAACATTGGGAATGTGACACAGTGACTAGAGTTCTTGTGTACCACATGACACAGGTTCGATTTCTCAACTCCTCCAAAAACAGTGTAGTGGCACCCAGGACAGGATGGTGAGGTGACTCAGGTAGAGGTGCTTGCCACCAAGTCTGACCACCTGAGTTCAGGCCCCCAGAACACACATGGCAGGAGAGAACTGTCCCTCACAAGGTTGTCTTCTGACTCCCTCTCCCCCAACACACACACCACAGCTGGGGAGTGCCCTCATTTGCACACCATACACATAAAGCAATTGTATAAATACATAACATGTAAAATAGTTTAACATTCCTGTGATTATCCTTGCATGGGTTTCCTTTAATCTGCCTGGCAGCTTCTCATTACAATGTGGGTTTTGGACACAGGAAAATTCAACCACTGGAAATTCTGGAGGCAAACTGGACACAACTTATAGTTACATGTCCTTATACATATGTGTCCTTTTACATACACGTCCTTATACACATGTGTTTACATCTTCTTCAACATGAAACCATCATGATTCCTTTTATCATTTTTATTGCATTGATTTAATAATTATGTGTAGGGATGTGCATGTCATGATGCCCATGTGAGGTTCAGAGGATAACTTACAGGAGTCAGGTCTCTCCATTCACCGTGTGGCTTCAGTGGATCCAACTCAGGGAGCCAAACTCAGTAGCAAGAACCTTACACTCTGAGCCATCTCGACGGTCCCTTGGAGACCATTGGATGTGGAGAGCTTTCGGGGCTCCTTGTCAGGAATCTGACATTGGGCCATGACAAGGATGTAAGTTCAGGCAGGAATCTAATTTTAGGTTAAAACAGAGAAGTAAGTTCAGTCAGGAATCCAAGTCTTAGGCTAGAACAAAGAAGTAGCCCTCAGGCATAAATATGACTGTGGGCTAGGACAGGGAAGTAGGCTCAGATATTTTTGTCATCCAGATGAGCCCTTAGAAACAGCGAGAGTGATCAGGGGAGTGATCAGGGGAGTGATCAGGGGAGTGATCCAGGGGATGATCAAGGGGTGATCACAGGACTTTGTATATTGCCTTGTTTGTTCCTTGACTGTTTGTATCTATTGTATTGTTGGTTCCTCAACCTAGAACTGACCTAAATTCTTGCATGTAATTAAAAGGGTTTAAAAGAAAAGTTGGAATAAACAAACCTGCCTCCGCCTTCAGCTTCAGAACTGGCTGGGGTCATGCTGCAATTTTTGTCTAATCATCTCTTTTCTTCTAATCCTCACTCCTGCGCTGGAGAACCTGTTGACTGACTGACGCGCGGGCTTGGTCAGATGGCGCCTCAACGTTGGAGCTCCAGAAAGCAGGACACAGTGAAGGACACCGCGGAAATTGGAAGTGTGCGCAAAGGAAAGTGAAGAAGAATCTGGGCCAGCGGTAACTAATGGTAAGATGTGTTTTGTGTATGTGTTTAGAGTTATGCTAAAATCTAGAGAAGCGAAGGTAATTCTCATAGATGCTTTTAGTCTTTGGACCCTGACTACAGACAGTTTACACCCTAGACATGGGTTTGAGAAAAGCAGTCCTCCCCGACAATCTGGGGATGCTTTGGAGAAAGAGAAGGAAAATGAACTTAAGCTGTCTCAGAGCTCTCCTAGGAACAGGCGGAGGTCAGGAGACGTCCTGCCTCCTTTCTGCCTCCAACTGGAGAAATGCTTGGCTCTGGGTCTCTTAGTTAGGATATTTGGGTCCCTTTCATGGGACATCTAATCCTCTTCCCTCTCTATTATCTGCCTTGGTGCACCAATGTGTCCATATCTGTCAGTTTATGTCTGTTTTTGTTGCTTGAATGTTGTTCCATGTTTCATGTTTAAAAGAAAAATAGTTAAAACTTTATCTGCTGGTTGCTCAGCCCTTGATTCAGTTTTTAACGAGTTTCAAAAAGAAAGAGAAAAATAAAAAGTAAAAATAAAAAGTAGTTCCAATTGGCCTTTGGAGCCCTGCAGCTGTGATTAGGAGTCTAGCACCGCTAGAGAAGCCCTTCCATGGTCTGATTGTCTGTAATAGCCACTCTTAAAGGGGCCAGAAGTTTTTTGGCTTCTATGGTAAGGAGCTGACGGTTGTTTCTCCCAGAAAAATCTGTGACTATGATTATTGGGTTCATCAGGTGACAAAGTGCTTCTCTTTTTTTTTTTTTTTTTTTTTTTTTTTGGTTTTTCGAGACAGGGTTTCTCTGTGTAGCCCGGGCTGTCCTGGAACTCACTCTGTAGACCAGGCTGGATTCAAACTCAGAAATCCGCCTGCCTCTGCCTCCCAAGTGCTGGGATTAAAGGCATGTGCCACCACCGCCCAGCTAAAGTGCTTCTCTTGAAATTACAACCAGAAAAAGTATGAATTTTGTCCAGTTTAAATAAGTAAATGTGTGCAGCCATTTCATTTTTGTTTCTGACTAGTTTTAAAAGCATAAATATGTTCTGCATGTCTTAGTTATTTGGCTTATAAGTTATTGGGTACAATTAAAAATTTGTAACACTGGTAACAGAAAGTTGGTTTAAAACTGGTAACTCAGGTTGGAGTCATTCTAAACAGCAACACGTGGCATGAGCCAACACAGGGAAACAGGCCTCTAAAGACACGTCTAAACTAGGTAATATTCCATGAACTATAAAGACTAATAAAAGATTCAGGGCAGTGTCTCTTTGCAGTATTGGAGGCTGTACTGTCTTGTGTTCGTGTGCAGGAATTGACAGCCAAACTTTGTAGCACTGGTGTTTTTAGAGACTGGATTGACCTTGGAGGTTGAGTTTTGCTTTTCAAAGTTACGGTTGTGCTCTGGTGTTACAAGGGAAACTTGGAAGATTATAGTTAAATTGTCATTATTCCATTGACTGCAGATTGCAGTTAGATCACAGGTTTGGGATTTTAACTCACACGTATTTGTAATTAAGAAAAAATCAGCAGGTGGAGATTGTTGCATGGTTTGCTGCGAAGGGTTGTGAGGCTGTGGAACTTGTGGAGGCATTGCAGCCTGGCCTGCCTACTCTAGCTGCCACTCCAAGAAATGCATATAGAATTATGATAGATTTGGAGGGTTGTTTTATACTGTTCCTTTACATTCTGGTGACTGTGGGAGGTTTGCATTTAGTGAGTTTGCTTGTAATTTTGGAGAATCCATGAAGTGGTAATATTGGAAAGTGTTGCCTCAAGAAGTGGCTAATAGCCTTATGTAAGAAATTGTGTTTCTGCTTCAGTACAAGAAGTGAGGAGTTTGAATCTTTCAGTCTATATTATTCATTATATGGATATTTTGTTAGCCGATCCCTCTGAAGGAATTTTATACTACAAGCCTTTGCTCTATACAATGAGTTTTAAAATCTTGGAGTGTTTGTTGCTCCAGAACAGATTCAAAGGTGATATCTTTTTCAATATTTGGGACCTCAGTTATATCCTAAGCAGATTGTGGCTCAGAAAATTCCAGTAAGGAAAGATAGTTAGGGCTGGAGAGATGGCTCAGCAGTTAAAAGCACTGACTGCTGTTTTGGAGTCCAGAGTTCAATTCCCAGCAACCACATGGTCACTCACAATCATCTGTAATGGGATCTGATGCACTCTTCTGACTTGGAGGTGTACATACAAAATAAACAAACAAAAAAGAGAGATAGTTTGCTTTTAATGATTTTCAAAAGTTGTTAGGAAATATTAATTGGCTAAGAGCTCATCTTAAGCTTACTACAGGAGAACTTAAACCTCTGTTTGATACTCTCAAATGGGATGCAAATCCTAATTCCCCTCCACAATTAACTGATGAGGGATGGATAGCTTTGCAGAAGGTGGAGGAAGCCATTAGCCAACAGCAGATACATTATACAGACTAGTCGATTGTTGGCTTTTGCATTACTGCTACTCATGTGCCCACAGAAGTTCTTTGGCAAAAGAAGCCATTAATGTGGATTCATCTTTCTTCATCTCCAAGTAAAGTTTTTTTTTTTTTTTCATCTCTCTAGCCATCTCTTTATTGGTTCATTGTGAATGTCCCATCATGCACCCCAATCCCACTCATCTCTCCCTCCCATTGTACGGGCCCTCCACCCTTGTAATCGTCCTCTCAACAGACGAAAAAAAAATCTCGTCATGGAAGCTGCAGTGTGTCACTCTGTGTCCCACTCTGTGTTTACCCTTTTGTCCACACTTCTTTGCTTGCAAATGCACTGCAATGAGTCACTGGTCTGGTACGAGGCCTCTGGCTTCTGATACTCCATCAGTACTGGATCCTCACTGGGAGTCTTCTCAGGTATTGTTCCTTATTTGCCGTAGTAAGGCCTGTTTGCCATGCTACAGCCTGTGCTTTCCATTCTCCCGCCTGTGTTTTGCATTCTCTCGCCAGTTCTTGCTGTGCTCGGACCTGTGCTTGCCATGCTCCTGTCTGTGCTTGCGTGCTCGAGCCTGTGTTTGCTATTCCCCCCAAGTAAAGTTTTAACACCCTATTATGAAGCTGTAGCTTCGTTCATACAGAATTGTAGAATAGAATCAAGAATATTTTGGGAAAGAACCTGATGAAATATTTATATCCTTATTCCAAACAGCAGTTAAATTGGTTATTGCAGAATACTGATATTTGGCCTATTGCATGTGCAAACTTTTCAGGCAAAATTGATAATCATTATCCAAAAGACGAGTTGTTACAGTTTTCCTCTATGCATGCTTTTGTATTTCCTATAAATTTACACATGCAGCCCATAGAAAGTGCGCTTACAGTATTTAGAGAGGCTCATCTAATGGGAAGGCAGCAAGTGTGGTTGGATCACATTTCATTCTCTTGAGTTTCCCCTGCTTCAGCACAAATAACTGAACTGTTGTTGGTTTTTTCTTTTTGGTTTTTCGAGACAGGGTTTCTCTGTGTAGCCCTGGCTGTCCTGGAACTCACTCTGTAGACCAGGCTGGCCTCGAACGAAGGTGGATTCACCTGCCTCTGCCTCCTAAGTGCTGGGATTAAAGGCGTGTGCCACCACCACCCGACCTGTTTTTGAACTGCTGAAAAACCAAGCTTTTTATTTGTATACTGGCCGGGCGGTGGTGGCGCACGCCTTTAATCCCAGCACTTGGGAGGCAGAGGCAGGCGGATTTCTGAGTTCAAGGCCAGCCTGGTCTACAGAGTGAGTTCCAGGACAGCCCGGGCTACACAGAGAAACCCTGTCTCGAAAAACCAAAAAAAAAAAAAAATTGTATACTGATAGCCAATATATAGATTATGGTTTACAATTACTTGAAACTGTTCCTTTTTTTAGATATTGCTAATTCTCAAATTTTGCAATTACTTATGCAAGTACAACTCAGTTTAAGAGAGCCTACAGTTCCTTATTTTGTAGGACATTTAAGAGCTCATACTGGACTGTCCGAGCCCCTTAGTGAGGGCAATGCCACAGCAGACGTGTATACCAGGAAGGTTATAGGCCTTACACAGGAACAGTTAGCTAAACAATCTCATTATTTACAACATCAAATAGTAATAGCCTGAGACAACAATTTGGTATTTCTAGAGAATGTGCATGTCAAATTGGAAAGACTTGTCCTAAATGTCCTCAATTTCTTCCTGTACCACATAATGGTGTTAGTCCTCGAGGACTTATACCTAATCAATTACGGCAGATGATGTTACTCTCATATTTCTGGCTTTGGAAAATTAAAATATGTACATGTGACTATTGACACCTTCTAGGCTTTCTAGTTGCAACTGCTTTAACAAGAGAAGCAACTAAAAATGTAATTAGTCGTTGCCTAGATTGTTTTTCTATGCTGGTTGTTCCAAATCAGATTGAACAAATAATGGAACTGGCTATTATAGTCAAACGTTTGAGATGTTTTGTCAACAATTTAATATTACCCATATTACTGGGATTCCTTTTAACCAAGGACAAGGTATTAAGAAACAGGTATTGTGGAACTTTAAAACAATATCTTCATAAAATAAAAAAAGGGGAGTTGTATCCCCATATACCACTAATTTATTGAAATCATGTTCTTTTATTTTAAAATTTTAAACTTTGGATGCCAAGGAACTGACTGTTTATGGCATCCTACAACTAGGCATACTTATGCCTCGGTGAGATGGAAGGATCCACTTACAGGCATATGCTGTGATCCACATCAGGTATTTAATATGGGGAAGAGGGCATGTTTGTGTTTTTTTCCCCCCGCAGGATGCTTAAGGAGAATGCTGGCTGCCAGAATGATTGGTGAGACCTGCTGATGCTGGGACAAAGAATGATGCTGACCTGTGAGCTTGTTGAGTGCCCTGACAATGGGGACTGGGAAGCTGTATTGGACACATGTTCCTGACCCACCTTTGCTTGCCTGTATCCCTGATTGGACAAGCTGCCTTGCTTCAAGCTCTTAGACCTTGTGGGACAGAGAATCAAAAAGAGAAGTTATAATGACTCTTCTACTTCCTTTAATGTGATCAGTTACTCTGACTCATTCATGGACTGGTCAAGAAATCATCCAATATTGGAAATGACAGTCTTCATTTGGAAGGCTGGTTCTGGACATTTTCAGAGACATTTGGAAGTTAGCTGCAGCTCTCTATGAAGTCACACTGGCTACAGATAACACTGGGACAGGATCTGACTAACAACAATTGTTAGTGCATGTGTTAAAGCTCCCAATCTTTTATTAATTGGTCATGTTAAAATTACTTTTGTTTCTTCTACAGTATTCAATGTAAGTTGTGTTGATTTTATACTTTCCAATTCTGTTAGTGTATTGAAATCTGGCATGTCTGTTATGGAGGTCTATCAACCAGGTTTTGTTTTATTGCCTGTGAGTATTACAGGACCTCGGTATTCTGAAAAACTTGCAAGTACTGGAAGAAGTGAGTCAGGCTTTAAACAAAAAGCAAGAGGATAGTGGGCTTGATTATTGGTATAGCAGCTTTGATTACATTAATAGCTAGTACCACTGCTTCTACAATTGCTTTGACACAAGAAGCTAAGACAGCTATGTTTGTTAATCATCTAGGAAAAAATGTTACTAATATTCTGAGTATTCAAGAGGCTTTAGATAGATGTTTGGAACATTAATGCTCTCTCTCTCTCTCTTTTTTTTTTTTTTTTTTAGTTTTTCGAGACAGGGTTTCTCTGTGTAGCCCTGGCTGTCCTGGAACTCACTCTGTAGACCAGGCTGGCCTTGAACTCAGAAATCTGCATGCCTCTGCCTCCCAAGTGCTGGGATTAAAGGCGTGCGCCACCACTGCCCGGCTAACATTAATGCTCTTTATGATACTATTCAAATTATTGGAAAGGAGGTTCAGGGTTTAAATGTAAGGAGCCATCTCGAGTGCCATGCCAAATACCAGTGGACAAATGTTACTTTTAAAATTTACAATGGCAGCCACTATAATTAGGAAAAGGTTCAGAGACAGCAAACAGCTGAGACTCCTGGCTTCTTCTGGATCGAGCTGCCATTGCTGAATGTTGTGAACTGAACCGCGATATCCTGACAACACAAACTGGATTTGCTCCAAAGAACCATTTATAAACACGCCTGCTTCCCCCCATCCTAATAACCGTTCTTTCCCACTACTTCCTGTGGGTGGTGGGCTAGAAGAGAGTTAAACATCTAAGAACCCCTATTAAAAATAGGTTTTGAAAAATCTAAGCCAATAATCTCAGCTGTGGATTTGCTCCTGAGAGTTCAACAGAAAATCACATCCTATACCTGAGAACCCTGGAAAGGACACTGGAAGGAAGGAGCAGAAATCACCAGAGTAGCATGGCTACAGGGAGCGCCCAGGGCAGCTTCAAGACTGCATCATTAGTAGCTAAAGCAAATGGATGGGAGGAAATGTAGTGTGACTTGTCTTGCACACCCGTCACATTGAAGGATCCCCACTGGGGTCTCTGATCTTTATCCCTGGAGACACATAATCCTGGGAACAGGAATCAGGGTCTCAGGTACAGGATGTGATCTGTCTGTTCATCTCTCATCCCTGTGTCCTTGTGATCACAGACTCTCAGCATGTGCTTCATAGTGATGGAGAGAGCAGAGCCCTGAGGTCACACAGCTCAGGGGTGACCCCATCAACGATCACAATGGACTGAGCACACCTGGGCACAGCCCTGTAAACACTCAGCTCTCAAAGCCTCATCCTGTCCCAACAGATACACACAGCACAGTGACACAGATTCTGGAAAGTTCTCCATCTGCCATTTATTTCTTCAAAAAAATCTCTAAGTATTCTCAATCTATGAAATTAACAAGCAATCAACCCTTAAGTCAAGATGTTAACAATCAAGTTCACATTCAGATTCTTATTCTCAGTGTGGAAGTGAGGAGCTGCAGCTCGGGGCAGCATGGAGCTGACAGGAAGCAGATGTCTCCCAGTGTTTGGCTGGACCAGGAAGGTTGGCTGTGGAAGGGAACACAGGCAGTGCAGGGACAGGTCCTGGTGTGTGGGGCAGGCTGGGCTCCACAGTTCTTCACATTGAGCCCACAGGATCACAGGGAACATCAGACAGTGTTGTCTAAAGAAAACTGAGGGCTCTGACATCACAGGAGGGACCTGAACACACTGTCTGTCACTCAGTCCACTCCAGGCAGCTGTCTTCATGCTAAAGAATGAGAGTCATGAACCATCACTGAGAAGTCAACATTCCAACAACCCACCACCCACAGGGGATTCTGGGAGTCCCTGAATCATATCCACATTGCCCCTGCCCAATCAAGTCCCACAGTGTCACCTTTACAATCTGGGAGAGACATATCAGAGCTCTGGGAGCTGTCCCTGCCTAGGTAAAACAAAACAAATGTATGTGTATGTGCATATGTATGTGTATTCATATCAAGGTACAAATGAGACCTCCAAAAGATTTCTGTGCAAGAGCTACTATGGGTTCCCAGAGGTCCCAACATCCCCAACTTTACTCCAATGGCTGCAGGTCAATCCTGTCCCCACACTAACCTGGAGCCGGAGCATAGTCTCCTCCTCTTCCACCTGTGAGAAGAAAAGCTGTGAGAGTTCAAGGCAGATCTTGACACTAGGAAGTTCCCAGAACTGACAGCAGACCCAGTTGGAGACAGTAGCAATGCAGGGTGTGGATGTGTCTCCCATTAATGAGCAGAGCACACTTCTAAAGGAGGTTGAGAGAAAACTCAGAATCTGCCCTTTCCTACCTGTGTGTCTCCTTCTCATCATCACAAAAGCTACCACAGCTCCAATGATGATCAGAGCTCCAAGGACAACCAGAACAGCAATGATCGCCATGTTAGAGTGAGAGGATGGAGGAGGCTCTGGGAAGGACAGGGACAGGAAATGAAGGTGAGGGTCATGACCCCAGCTCTCAGCCCTGACCAGCTCAGGGTCTACAGAAGGCTCCAGCTTTCCCTGAACCCAGCTCTGCACCCACACCCTCCTTACCCCATCTCCGGGTGAGGGGCTCAGACAGCCCCTCATGGTACACATGGCAAGTGTAATTCTGCTCCTTCCCAAGAGGCACCACCACAGATGCCCACTTCTGGAAGGTTCCATCCCCTGAAGGCCTGGTCTCCACAAGCTCCATGTCCTGGGTCAGCTCCTCCCCATTCAACTGCCAGGTCAGGGTGATGTCAGCAGGTAGAAGCCCAGGGCCCAGCACCTCAGGGTGACATCACCTTCAGATCTGGGGTGATGGGTCACATGTGCCTTTGGGGGATCTGTGTGAAAGATTCAAGAAATCCCACAATTAACAAGACAAACTGAAACCTACATAAGAATCAGTTAAATCAATGATGACACTGAACTATGTGTCTGTCTGACACTTCAACTGTCATCGCACTAGTGACCAGTAGGTGGCGCTGGTCCCCTCAGCACAGAACTTCACATTTTCCCTGGGGGCTCAGAAGCTAAGAGGGAATCCACTTGAGCCAGTGGGTCAACATGGTTGTCCTTATGTGATGTTTTATAGCAAGAGACAGGCAGTCAACAATGGAAGATGGAATGGAAAATATATAATTTATATTGTTTCGGTTCATATCAAAATTAGAAATTAGAATTATATGCTACTGGAAGGATGTCACCACTGAGACTCAACGACTGTGGTCATCTTGCTGACAAGCCTAAATGTCAGTCCAAGTGAACAGCCATCACTAAGTGTGTAGCAGAAATGTGGTGAACCTGTGACACTCAGCCAGAGAAAATGACTCCCAGCCCCTGTCCTCTGGGCTGACAAGGTACAGGAGTGTTACACAGGATCCCTGGAGTGTGCTGTGGACCCCAGTGCAGCACTCACTGGAACACAGGAGGCTCACAGGGTGTGTGGATCTACCCTCTCACTCCAGCACTGGATTGCAGAAGACCCTGTCTCTCAGAAAGTCCAATTCCTATTCACTAGGGGGAGCACTGTAACTTGTGGGGGCAGAGGAAGAGCAGGAGGCTTCTGCATGTTTAGTTCTGACAGGAAACAGTCTAAGCTCACAAGAAACTCTCCTTTAATGAGAACCCTGATTTAACTTGTCTAATTATCCGGTTAGCAGTTTCCCCTGGCACCTGTGAAGACAGATACAAATGATAATACAAGGACATGGAGAAACAGGATCACTCCAGTGCAGACAAAAACTGACTAGAAGCAAAATAATGCCTTCAAAAGAAAAAAAAAAAAAAAAAAGCCAAGAGAAAAGAAGGTAAGAAATAATAAAAAGAAAAGAGAGAAAAAAAAAAAGAAAAAGAAATTTCACAGTTTATATATTCCTCCAGGGTACCCCATAACGGCTCATGTGACTATTTACCACTGTAGGAATAGATGGAATTGGAAAGTCGAAGGGATGCAAACCCCCCACACAGGGAGGGATCTGGGAGAATGTATTCTTTGGAAAGTTCTAGAAACTGGGGGAAACAGCCTAGTGTAGGGAATCCATGTCTCCCATCAGGTAAAGGAGACTTCCGGTCCTGAGGTGTGAGGGCTGACACACTCAGCATGACAGGAGTCAGTGTCCACAGACAGCGGGTGTGGGCAGAGAACCAGGCCTGGGAGAGGCCATGGCTGACAGCAGGGAGCCCCTGCTGTTCTGTCAGGAAATTCTCTCCTTCCCTCCTGAGACAGACTGGGAACTGTCCAAGAAGAAGGCTGAGCCCTGGGAGAGTCAGTGCAGTCACTGTGATGAGGATCAGGAGACCCAGGGACACTCTCTCCCCTCTGAGACAGGGGCATCACCCCAGCTGAGGGTTTCTTCTCCCCAGGACTGAGCCCCAGCCCGAGGGCAGAGGGAGGAGCTGCCCGCGGCCCCTGCACCTGTGCGCAGCAGCGTCTCCTTCCCGCGCTCCCAGGTATCTGCGGAGCCACTCCACGCACTCGCCCTCCAGGTAGGCCCTCTGTCCCTCTGCAACACCACCTGCTCCCACTTGCGTCGGGTGATCTGCGCCGCCATGTCCGCCGCCGTCCACGTTTCCAGGTCTTCATTCAGGGCGATGTAATCGCGGCCGTCGTAGGCGTGCTGCTCATACCCGCGGAGGAGGCTCCCGTCCGACCCCACGTCACAGCCGGTCATCCACTGGATGGTGTGAGAGCCTGCAGGACCCCGCGGTCAGCCCGCCCACCCGCGGGCTTCTCCAAACTGAAAGGGAAACCGGTCCGGGTCGATTCTGCTCCCGAACCTCGGACTTGGGACCCGGGGCGTCTCCGGCCCCTGTGTCGGGACGTGGAGGGGTCGTGACCCTCCGACCCGGGTCACTCACCGCCCTCGCTCTGGTTTGTAGTAGCCGAAGCAGGGTCCTTAGGTTCACTCTGAAACCCTGCTCATTGCTCTTGGCTCTCCGTGTCTGCTCCTCCCAATACTCCGGCCCCTCCTGCTCCATCCACAGCGCGCGGGGCTCGGCCCTCGATTCTCCGCGTCGCTGTCGAAGCGCACGAACTGCGTGTCGTCCACGTAGCCGACTTCAATGTACCGGGGCTCCACGAGGCCGGGCCGGGACAACCGCGGTGGAGAAATACCGCATCGAGTGTGACCCTGGGGGCGGCGCGCGGTGAGACCCCGACCTCCTCCCGGACCCCGGGCGGGTGCGCGGGCCGGGAGGGAGCAGGGCGCGGGGCTCGGGACGCGGGTGGAGAAGGGGCGGAGGGTCCGGCGGGCGACGCGGGGACGCGGCTTCCCCGGTGCCGCCCCCGCCCCTCCCCGCAGACCCCGTTTCCCTCCCGACCCCGCACACACCCGCGCGGGTCTGGGTCGGGCCAGGGCGGGCCGCCAGCAGCAGAGAGCAGCGTGCGCGGCGCCATCGCCCCCATCTCGATCCGGAACGTCTGAGTCCCGCGGTCTGCGTGGACTTTATAACCAGTGCCGGCGGCGACGCTGATTGGTTCTCCAGGATGGTGTCGTCCAATGGGTTGAGACCTGTCTCGCTCATCACATGTCCGGCAGAAGGACCTGACCCAGGTTAGGAGCAGAAGTGAAACTGAGGAGAAGGGGAATCCCCAGCCCTGGCTTCCCCACCCCTGACGTCACCGCCTGGAGACTAAGACTTTGCCTGAACCCTGTGCTGTGGACAGAGCGCTGTTTGTCATGGTGTCTCCGAGTTCTGACCCAGAAGCTGTCTGGACACCAGGAGAGACCCGCAGGCCAGAATCTCTGTGTCCTCTCCTCCACCCTTCCTCTTCCTTCTTCTCTTCAGAAGTCAGACCCTGGAGTCTTCTAGAAGAAAAGCCACTTCTGGGAATACAATGGTGACCACAAGCAGTTGGGATGCAGTGGAGAGATGCTCTCCTTAAAGCAGAGGCGCTGGCTGCAAGCCCCACACGGACCCCACAGAGACCAGGCTCTGTTCACCGATGCAGTGGGCACTCACACTGCCAAGCCTGACTGTAAAGAGAGACTTTGCCTCTTCCCTCAGGATCTGTCTTCTCAGCCTCGGGCTGAGACTCAGACTCCTCCTGTTTCTTCCCAGATGAAGCATCTGTAGCTACAGATGGGTGTGTTTTTATTTACAAGATCTTCATTCTCAGTCCTGAGATTGTCCATGTGGACCTGGTCATTGTGTCTGCACTTAGATCCCTGTGTCCACTGGGAAAAGGGTTTGGTATCAAAGGGAACATAAATTTTTTTGCATTTGAGTGTATAGGAATCATAATGGGTTTCTGACATCCTGCTGGTGAGCTGTCTCCTGTCCTGATTATCTGGTTCTTCCCATGATATGTTTCCATGTCATAAAACAAGGAAAGCATAGTGTTAGGAGGAGTGGGGCTAAGCCCAGCATGGTGTTAAGGAGGGTCAAAACAGCCATGAGAATGACACAGAAGGAGCCTTGTGTATGTTGGGGTGGGAAACAGCAGCATAGAGCTGTGTCAGTGAGGACATGAGTGTCCTTCCAGGTGATCTGGTTGTGTGCCCTCAGGTGCCTTCATGGTCACTTCTTTGTTTTTCTCTGTGATCATCAGGCGTGACATCTATCTGACTGGAGGGGTCTCATCAATATTGCAGGCTGGTTCCCAGACTGGGTGAGGTTGATCCTCTGGAAAGATAGAAACAAATCCCCTTCATACTGTCAATAGGTAACCCGTCCCCCTCCAACACCTGTCAAAGGGGTCCTTCCATCTGACCAGGATGGGTGGTATTATGTGGTGGTTGACTCTAGTGACAGACAGTGGGAGGTTTGTCTTGGGTGACATAGATGTTGAACACATTCAGTGTGAATAATGCCAAGTTTAATTTGGTATTTGGTAGTTAAAAAAAAAGTCTTGTGTTTAATAATTATTTTTTAAGTATTTGATTTGTTCATTCAATGACAGTTTAGCCCTGAGGGTTGTGAGGGACACCAGTATGGTGGACAATTTTCCAAGACTTGCAGAAATTGTAGAATTGATGGCTGTTGAATGAATGCTGTCAGTATCAGCTTTGATATGGAGCAGGGACCCTCATAATAGCAAAATTGGGAGAACATGCGATTATTTAGGTTTTAAATGGGAAAGGTATCAGTAGTAGTGAATACAAATTTTTGGTACAGAATGATGGGATGTGGGTGACATCATTCTTTCAAGAGGGCATAGCCTTAGGGCTCTGGGTTGGTGCCCAATTGTTATAATGAGCAGGGGTGTGAATTAGGGAGCACAAGAGGAGCAAGTTCTGAGGATGTGTTGAGGTGTTTTATGGGGCATTGAGGAATTTGAGCTGTAGCCTTCCAGGTTAATATGGTTATCTGATGGAGTTCTTTAGCAGTGAGAGGGTGACAGAGTAAAGGCCCCAGTGTGACAATCTTACAGGCTGATGTGTTGCCATCAGAGAGGAATATGGTGAGGATGGTATGACTACACATGGCTGACTAAAACAGGGATATGTTCTAGTTTAAAGTATTTTATAATCTTAATTAATATTTGGGAAAAAGGGTCACCACCAGGTCTGACATAGGCACAGGCTAGCCACGGGAGTAAGTTTACCATATAAGTCTTTCTGAATATAGATTACCTGGTTCTTTTAGATATGTTTAAAACCAGGAAGATGGAATACAGTTCTTTAAATCAGAGGAGATTTATCTGTGAGAGGGGAAAAATGTGATTCACAGCCGCTGTCTCTTTGTATACTGTGTAGCTGGCACCTTTGGCTCTCCATCTGTAAAAGCTGTCGGCCTTGGGATAGTAGACCAAGAGGCCAGTGGAGAAGGAAACCACCTAAAGACTGGTGGGGCTGCAGAATTTATCTTTGGGGTAATGGTTGTCTGTCTGTCCTGGGAAGCCAATGGGGATATTAGCAAAAGAGGTGTGGTTTCTCAGGAGCCATTGGATGGCTGGGAGGGGAAGGAAAACAGTTACATCAGGTTCTTTAAAGTATAATTTATAAGGGATGCTCTTTTCTGTCCTAATAGTGGATAAAGTGTCAACCTTGATTAGTAGTTGAAGGCGCTACCCACCCCTGTTGGAGCATGGAGCCATTCTAGGATCCCCTGAGGTTGATGTAAGGCTCCAGCCACTGTGGGGGAAAACAGAATGTAAAGACCTGGATTGGGTGTGTGGAAACATAGCATGCCAGGTGTTTCTAACATGGTGTTTAATAGTAACAAAGGGTCTCTCTGGCTGCTGGCATCAGGACAGAGGAGAAAGGGGGTCCCTGTCACCCTTTGGTAAATCAAATAGGTTGTGATTGCCTGTAGGAATGGTGAGCCAAGACCTAAACCAATTAATACTGCCTAAGTAGCTCTGAAGGGTTATTTAGGGGTTTAATGCACTGGGGACGTCACTGACAGGTGTAGCTGGCCAGACTGAGGGTATCTGAATTCTCTCCCTAGGAATGTGATGGGTCCAATAAGTTGAATGTTTCATTTGTAAAGATTCTCTTACTATGTGAGTACACAGTAGCTCTCTTCAAGACCAAGAATAGAGTATGATCCCATGACAATTTTTTTTTTTTTTAAGATTCATTTTAATTTATATGAGTACACTGTCACTGTCTTCAGACAACTAGAAGAAGGCATGTTAGATCCCATTACAGATGGTTGTAAGCCGCCATGTGGTTGCTGGGAATGAACTCAGGACCTCTGGAGGAGCAATCAGTGCCCTTAACCACGAGCCATCTCTCTCCCGTTTAAAGAATTTGAATGTTAACTTTGGATAATATAAAGCCTCTTTCGTTAGCCCTTTTAATGAGCTGTTGTTTAAGGTTCTCTGAGGTTAGGTTTTGATCTTGCCTTTTAACATTTTCATTAACAGGCTATCCATGTAATGAAATATACAGAGGCCTGAATTAAAAGGGTTTTAATACACCACTACACTTCTTAACCCAAATGGTGGGTCTGTTAGCCATGCTTGAGGGAGTTCCCTCCCACTCAAACCCTATCAGCTCCTCCTGAGGTATTGACTTTAGGTACGAGAAGGGCAGTTAGGGGTTTAAATGGTCCCAGGCCTGGAGTGTACATAAACCTGCTTAAAGCAGCCCAGCAGGGAGTCAGGCTTACTAAATTCCTGTGGAGAAAATACACTGGCTGAACAGTTGGGTGAGGCAGTGGGCTCATTACCTCACAGGGAGAAGGGGGATACATATGAAGACATAAGTGTATTAAGTCCATTTTTCCTTTGCCCAGACCCGTCCCCAATGATTGTGAGATTACAGAGCTGCTCTGACTGGGGGTTGGGGAGGTTCTGTAGATAAAAAGCATTTTTTCAGATGGAAGGGGATCTTGGGACTTGGAAGTCCAAGAACCACACAGCTCTGAGGTTGGACAGGTCCCAGTGGAAGGGCATCCTGAGACACAGGGGCCCAGGAACCACAGAGCTCTGAGAGGAAGCCTCCTCAGCAGAGGTGTTTCAGGTCCCAGGGGTGGGTTCTCCTAACTGAGCAAGGATCTCAAGCCTCACCCACCCCTCTTCCCTTCTTCTCTTCATTGCTGCTTTTCTCTTGGCTTCTCTGATTAGAGAAGAAAGTCACCACCAGGCAGCAAATCTCATGAAAGAGATTTTTGGAGTATCAGGGGTGGAGGACAAAACCAGAGATCAGGCTTTGCTCCGCCAGGTGCAAACGAACTGCGTGTCGTCCACGTAGCCGACTCAATGTACCGGGGCTCCACGAGGCCGGGCCGGACACGGCGGTGGAGAAATACCGCATCGAGTGTGACGCCTGGGGCGGCGCGCGGTGAGACCCCGACCTCCTCCCGGGACCCCGGGCGGGTGCCGGGCCGGGAGGGGAGCAGGGCGCGGGGCTCGGGACGCGGTGGAGAAGGGGCGGAGGGTCCGGCGGGCGACGCGGGGACGCGGCTTCCCCGGTGCCGCCCCCGCCCCTCCCCGCAGACGCCCGTTTCCCTCCCGACCCCGCACTCACACCGCGCGGGTCTGGGTCGGGGCCAGGGCGGGCCGCCAGCAGCAGGAGCACGTGCGCGGCGCCATCGCCCCCCATCTCGGATCCGGAACGTCTGAGTCCCGCGGTCTGCGTGGACTTTATAACCAGTGCCCGGCGGCGACGCTGATTGGTTCTCCAGGATGTGTCGTCCAATGGGGTTGAGACTGTCTGCGCATCATCAGTGTCCGGCAGAAGGACCTGACCACAGGTTAGGAGCAGAAGTGAAACTGAGGAGAAGGGGAATCCCCAGCCCGGCTTCCCCACCCCTGACGTCACCGCCTGGAGACTAAGACTTTGCCTGAACCCTGTGCTGTGGACAGAGCGCTGTTTGTCATGGTGTCTCCGAGTTCTGACCCAGAGCTGTCTGGACACCAGGAGAGACCCGCAGGGCCAGAATCTCTGTGTCCTCTCCTCCACCCTTCCTCTTCCTTCTTCTCGTTCAGAAGTCAGACCCTGGAGTCTTCTAGAAGAAAAGCCACTTCTGGGAATACAATGGTGACACAGAGCAGTTGGGGATGCAGTGGAGAGATGCTTCTCCTTAAAGCAGAGGCGCTGGCTGCAAGCCCCACACGGACCCCACAGAGACCAGGCTCTGTTCACTTGCAGTGGGCGCTCACAGTGCCAAGCCTGACTGTAAAGAGGAGACTTTGCCTCTTCCCTCAGATGTCTTCTCAGCCTCGGGCTGAGACTCAGATTCCTCCTGTTTCTTCCCAGATGAAGCTCTGTAGCTCCAGACGGGTGTGTTTTATTTACAAGATCTTCATTCTCAGTCCTGAGATTGTCCTCGTGGACCTGGTCATTGTCTGTGCACCTTAGATCCCCGTGTCCACTGGGAAAAGGGTTTGGTATCAAAGGAACCATAATTTTTTTGCATTTGAGTGTATAGGAATCATAATGGGTTTCTGACACACTGCTGGTGAGCGTCTCCTGTCCTGATTATCTGGTTCTTTCCCATGATATGTTTCCATGTCATAAAACAAGGAAAGCATAGTGTTAGGAGGAGTGGGGCTAGCCCAGCATGGTGTTAAGGAGGGTGAAAACAGCCATGAGAATGACACAGAAGGAACCTTGTGTTGTTGGGGGTGGAAACAGCAGCATAGAGCTGTGTCAGTGAGGACATGAGTGTCCTTCCAGGTTGATCTGGTTGTGTGCCCTCAGGTGCCTTCATGTCACCTTCTTTGTTTTCTCTGTGATCCAGGCGTGCCATCTTTCTGACTGAAGGGGTCTCATCAGATATTGCAGGCGGTTTCCCAGACAGGGTGAGGTTGATCCTCTGGAAAGATAGAAACAAATCCCCTTCGTTGTTAATAGGTAACCCTTACCGTCCATCCCAAACCTGTCAAAGGGGTCCTTCCATCTGACCAGGATGGGTGGTATTATGTGGTGGTTGACTCCAGTGACAGACAATGGGAGGTTTGTCTTGGGTGACATAGATGTTGAACACATTCAGTGTGAATAATGCCAGTTTAATTTGGCATTTGGTGGTTAAAAAAAAAGTCCTTGTGTTTAATTAATTATTTTTAAGTTTTGATTTGTTCTTTCAATGACAGTTAGCCCTGAGGGTTGTGAGGGACACCAGTATGGTGGACAATTTTCCAAGACTTGCAGAAATTGTAGAATTGATGGCTGTTGAATGAATGCTGGTCCCGTATCAGCTTTGATATGGAGAGGGACCCTCATAATAGCAAAATTGGAGAACATGCGATTATTTAGGTTTTTAAATGGGAATAGGTATCAGTAGTAGTGAATACAAATTTTTGGGTACAGATGATGGGGTGTGGGTGACATCATTCTTTCAAGAGGGCATTAGCCTTAGGGCTCTGGGTTGGTGCCCAATTGTTGTATAGCAGGGGTGTGAATTAGGGAGGCACAGAGGAGCAAGTTCTGAGGATGTGTTTGAGGTTTTTATGGGGCATTGAGGAATTTGAGCTGTAGCCCTTTCAGGTTAATATGTTATCTGATGGGAGTTCTTTAGCAGTGAGGGGTGACAGAGTAAAGGCCCCAGTTGTGACAATCTACAGGCTGATGTGTTGCACAGAGAGGATATGGTGAGGGATGGTATGACTACACATGGCTGACTAAAACAGGGATATGTTCTAGTTTAAAGTATTTTTAAATCTTAATTAATATTTGGGAAAAAGGGTCACCACCAGGTCTGACATAGGCAGCAGGCTAGCCACGGGAGTAAGTTTACCATATAAGTTCTTTCTGAATATAGATTACCTGGTTCTTTTAGATATGTTAAAACAGGAAGATGGAATACAGTTCTTTAAATCAGGGAGATTTATCTGTGAGAGGGGAAAAATGTGATTCACAGCGCTGTCTCTTTGGTATACTGTGTAGCATGGCACCCTGTGGCTCCTCCATCTGTAAAAGCTGTCGGCCTTGGGATAGTAGACCAAGAGGCAGTGGAGAAGGAAACCACCTAAAGACTGGTGGGCTGCAGGAATTTATCTTTGGGGTAATGGTTGTCTGTCTGTCCTGGGAAGCCAATGGGCTATTAGCAAAAGAGGTGTGGTTTCTCAGGAGCCATTGGATGTCTGGGAGGGGAAGGGAAAACAGTTACATCAGGTTCTTTATGTATAATTTATAAGGTATGCTCTTTTCTGTCCTAATAGTGGATAAAGTGTCAACCTTGATTAGTAGTTGAGGCGCTACCCCTGTTGGAGCATGGAGCCATTCTAGGATCCCCTGAGGTTGATGTAAGGCTCCAGCCACTGTGGGGGAAGAACTGAATGTAAAGACCTGGATTGGGTGCTGTGGATCATACATGCCAGGTGTTTCTAACATGGTGTTTAATAGACAAAGGGTCTCTCTGGCTGCTGGCATCAGGGACAGAGGAGAGAAGGGGTCCCTGTCACCCTTAGGTAAATCAAATAGAGGTGTGATTGCCTGGTAGGAATGGTGAGCCAAGACCTAAACCAATTAATACTGCCTAAGTAGCTCTGAAGGGTATTAGGGTTAATGCACTGGGGACGTCACTGACAGGTGTAGCTGGCCAGACTGAGGGTATGCTGATTTCTCTCCCTAGGAATGTGATGGGTCCAATAAGTTGAATGTTTCATTTGTAAAGATTCTCTTAGTATGTGAGTACACAGTAGCTCTCTTCAGAGACACAAGAATAGAGTATTGGATCCCATGACAATTTTTTTTTTTTAAGATTCATTTTATTTATATGAGTACACTGTCACTGTCTTCAGACACACTAGAAGAAGGCATTAGATCCCATTACAGATGGTTGTAAGCCGCCATGTGGTTGCTGGGAATTGAACTCAGGACCTCTGGAGGAGCAATCAGTGCCCTTAACCACTGAGCCATCTCTCCAGTTTAAAGAATTTGAATGTTAACTTTGGATAATATAAAGCCTCTTTCTGTTAGCCCTTTTATGGCTTGTTGTTTAAGGTTCTCTGAGGTTAGGTTTTGATCTTGCCTTTTAACTTGTCATTAACAGGCTATCCATGTAATGAAATATACAGAGGCCTGAATTAAAAGGGGTTTTAATACACCAGCTACAGCTTCTTAACAAATGGTGGGTCTGTTAGCCATGCTTGAGGGAGTTCCCTCCACTCAACCCTATCAGCTCCTCCTGAGGTATTGACTTTAGGTACGAGAAGGCAGTTAGGGGTTAAATGGTCCCAGGCCTGGAGTGTACATAAACCTGCTTAAAGCAGCCAGCAGGGAGTCAGGCTTACTAAATTCCTGTGGAGAAAATACACTGGCTGAACAGTTGGTGTGAGGCAGTGGTCTCATTTCCTCACAGGGAGAAGGGGGATACATATGAAGACATAAGTGTATTAAGTCCATTTTTCCTTTCCCAGACCTGTCCCCAATGATTGTAGATTACAGAGCTGCTCTGACTGGGGTTTGGGGAGGTTCTGTAGATATAAGCATTTTTGTTCAGATGGAAGGGGATCTTGGGACTTGGAAGTCCAAGAACCACACAGCTCTGAGGTTGGACAGTGTCCCAGTGGAAGGGCATCCTGAGACACAGGGGCCCAGGAACCACAGAGCTCTGAGAGGAAGCCTCCTCAGCAGAGGTGTTTCAGGTCCCAGGGGTGGGTCTCCTAAGCTGAGCTAAGGATCTCAGGAGCCTCAGCCCCACTCCTCTTCCCTTCTTCTCTTCATTGCTGCTTTTCTTCTTGGCTTCTTCTGATTAGAGAGAGAAAGTCACACCAGGCAGCAAATCTCATGAAAGAGATTTATTGGAGTATTCAGGGGGTGGAGGGACAAAACCAGAGATCATGGCCTTTGCTCCCAGGTGTAAACAACAGGGCACTGGGCAAAGGGCGGGGCTTATGTAGGATTTCTGAGGGGCGGAACTTCTCAGGGCAAAGGTTTCCAGAGTGAGGATTGATGGGATTTCAAGTCCTCAGTTTGGGGTAACTCAGGGATTGGTGGGTTTTCCTGTTCAGGGATTAGTGGCTTTTTCTCACCTCCTTTTCCTGGTATTGGGCCCATGGGTTAGAGTGGGAAGTCCTTCCCAGCTGCAGCTGGCTTTTGCTGAGGTGCCATCTCTTGAACTTCAAAGTCATCTCTTAACTTTCAAAGGCAAGCAAATGCCCATAGGCTTTAGAAGGGTCCTGTGATCAGTTTCCTTTCCCAGACCTGCTCCCGGAATGATGATGCTGGGACTGGTTATTCATTGATAAATGCCTAGGCCATAAGCTTTGGCTCATTCCCTGACTAGTGTTGTCTTAGTCAGGGTTTCTATTCCTGCACAAAACAAATTGGGGAGGAAAGGGTTTATTCAGTTTACAGTTACCAATTGCTGTTCATCACCAAAGGAAGTCAGGACTGGAACTCAAGCAGGTCAGGAAGCAGGAGCTGATGCAGAGGCCATGGAGGGATGTTACTTACTGGCTTGCTTCCTCTGGCTTGCTCAGCTTGCTTTCTTATAGAACCCAGGAATACCATCCCAGAGATGGCACCACCCACAATGGGCCCACCCTTGATCACTAATTGAGAAAATGCCTTACAGCTGGATCTCATGAAAGCATTTTCTAAGGGAAGCTCCTTTCTCTGGTTAACTCCAGCTTGTATCAAGTTGACACAAAACCAGCCAGTACACCTTGAGAAAGAGGGTTTTGCATATTTATGAATGGATGCAGAGGGTCTGCCACATGCTGGCTGGCATCTTTATTCATTCATCATAGTCTGTCCAGTTGCATAGTCTGTAGGCAACAAGCCGGGTTACAGTACGCACCAGGAAAGTCAGGCTTAAGTTTAAAGTAGTGCAGCTACTGTTTCTGGGGTGTTCTCTGGATCCTTGTAAGTGGAGGGGATTTCTGTGTGCATATACAGATGCAGGGTGGTCTCGATGGCACCAGTGTGGTACAGTAAGGTTCCCTGAGCATCCTGCACCTCCTTTAGAGTGTTTCCACATCAGAGTAACCATCAGCAAAGGTCGGGCTGATTGGAACAGCTCCCTTGTAACCCATCAGCACCTCCTGTGGTTTTCCCTGCTTACAATTTGCTAAATTCAAATGTGCACCTGCGTTGCATGACAGGATTGTCCTGGTAGACTTGACACCCCTCTTCTCACCCCAAAATGTGAACCCACAGCAGACAAAAGTAATGATGGCACCAAAGTCCACCTTGGGTGAGCCAGTGAGATTTTACTGGGTTATCGGGAGGAGGGGTGATGGGTTACTAGGGTGGTTTGAATAAGATTGGTCCAAGGTGTGGCACTATTTGGGTTCAGCCTTGTTAGAGTGGGTGTGGCTTTGTTGGAGGAAGTGTGGCACTGTGGGGATGGGCAATGAGACCCTCCTCCTAACCACACTAGGTCTTCCCCTAGCAGCCTTCAGATGAAGATGTAGAACTCTCTCCAAGGCCATGTCTGCCTGGATGCTGCCATGCTCCCGCCTTGATGACAATAGACTGAACCTCTAAACCTGTAAGCCAGCCCCAATTAAAAGTTGTCCTTATAAGAGTTCCTTGGTCATGGTGTCTGTTCACAGCAGTAAAACCCTAAGACAGTTACTTACAGGAGTAGGGGGTGACTCAAAGGCAGCTCACTCAACCCGGGTGAAGACTCATGACAGCTGGGACCCGGGAACTCTGAGAACCTCCTCTGGGCCACTGGGCTGCAGAGTCCTCCAGAGGTGACTCTGGAGACAATGCTTGTGGGTTGGGCCAGTTTCACTTTCTCAGAAATGTGCTTGTTTACATCCTGAGTCCAGCCTTCCTCCCCTCACCTCCTGGGGGATGTCTCAATTTCTCTGCTGTCCAAAAAAGCTGCAAGCTCTGAGTAGATGGTGCTTTAGACCTAGCTGACCAAGCTTCCCTGCTTCACTGCTGTTGTTACCTCACAGCTCCTGGTAGGCTGCAATACTGATCAGGATATGTGGTTGCAGTTCCACAGATGGCCTGCAGGCGGCTCTCTCCTGGCCTGTGGAACTTGGTACTATGAGTACCCCACATGATTTGAAGAAGCCAAGGAAAACAGGGAACCACACTGCTGTCAAAAAGTGTACCCCTTTCATGACACCTCCGAAATTGTTACAAGCCATTTGGGAAATCCTAGGTCAGCGATGACAACCTTTAAAGAATTTATCATTAAAGCCAATTGAGGTGTTATTAAAACTTGGCGTGGTGCCCATGCCTTTAATCCCAGCACTAGGGTGGGGTGGGGACAGAGGCAGCAGATCTTTGGAGTTCTAGGTCACCTGGGTCTACACAAGAGTTCTAGGACAACTGGAGCTACACAGAACCTTGAAATATATGTATATTTTAGTGGCAGAGCTTTGAAAATCCAGCTGCCATGATGACAAACTACTGCAAAGCTTGCTTGCATCTCAGTTGCTGTCAAATAACATGGCTTAGATTCTTCCCAGTGGCTCGAGGCTCAGACATGTTCCCCAGGTCATTGTGATCACAAGACAGCTCAGGACCATTCCAAAGAGCAGGACAAGAGCAAGCACTCGAGTGCACAAACACACAACACACACACACACACACACACACACACACACGTCATAGATGCCCGAGATAAAGCAACTGTCAGGAGCTTGTATCTAAGATCCAGTGTTTGTGGATAACGCTCAGTTACTGACTGCAACTGCCGCTTTCCTTGTAAGCATTCCCCAGAGTTGAAACAGGCTTCTGCCAGAAAGGGGTTCTGTTTAACTGGCAGGGAGCTGAAGTGAGCAGGTCTGTCCAGCCTTGAGTGTGTAACAAAGTGTGTAAATGAAAAGAATAAAAGCCCATGGGCATTGTTAGCTCTTGCTTCCAGGGAGGCAGCGTCTCTCAGATGCCTCATAATCTACTATGTAGTACTCAATAGATACATATACATACATATATATATATATATACACTATATAATTATTATTTATTTTATGTATGTGAGTACACTGTGGCTGTCTTCTGACACACCAGAAGAGGGCATCAGATCCCATTACAGATGGTTGTGAGCCACCATGTGGTTGCTCGGAATTGAACTCAGGACACTCTGGAAGAACAATCAATGCTCTTAACCCTGAGCCATCTCTCCAACCCAATAAATATATTTTTAAATTATTTTTATTTCATGTGTATTGGTGTTTTGCCTACATGTATGTCTGCATGAGGTGTTGGAGTCTCTGGAACTGGAGTTGTGGACAGTTGTGAGCTGCGGTGTCGTGCTGAGGATTGAACCTGGCTCCTCTACAAGATCAGCCAGTGCCCTTACCCACTGAGCCATCTCTCCAACCTCTGATTTATTCCTATGTGTATGGTGTTTTGCTTGCACACACATCTGTGCACCATATGCATGCTGTATCCACAGAGCAACATCACCACAGAAAACACTATCTGAATCTTTTGAGACTTTAAATTTTACTTTATGTATATGAGCATTTTGTCTGTATACATGTCTGTGCACCACGTGTGTGGAGTGCCCATGGAGGCCCTAAGAAGGCGACAGATCCCACCCTGAACTGGAATTACAGATGGTTGTGAGCTGCCACGTGTGTGCTATGAACCAAACTCAAGTCCTCTCAAGAGCTGCCAGTGCTCTTAACTACTGAGCCGTCTCTCCAGCCCCACCATCTGGTTCTTTTTTAGATAAAATCTGGGGCTCCTTAGCTCCTACTGCAGCCACCACCTGCAAGAACGTTCCTAGAGATGACTGGAAGGGGCAGCAGCTGTTTTGGTGTCTTGGAAGGGTTAAGGGGCTGCCTTCACTCTCTAGGGCTTTTGTGGAGACTGTACTGTGTGAGAACCAACCTCACAGTGACATGTCTCCTTAAGGTTTCTATTGCCTGGTAAACACCATGACCAAGGAAACTTGGGGAGGAGAGAGTTTATTGGGCTTACACTTCCACATCACTGTTCATCATTGAAGGAAGTCAGGACAGGAAGTCAAACATGGCAGGAACCTGGAGGCAGGAGTTGATGCAAAGGCATGGAAGAGCCCACTTACTGGCTTGCTCAGCCTTCTCCCCCAACCCCCAATCCACACCACTGTGATTTTTCGAGACAGGATTGGGTTTCTCTGACAGCTCTGGCAGTCCAGGCTGGCTTTGAACTCATAGAGATCGCCTACCTCTGCCTCCCAAGTACTGATATTAAAGGCATGTACCACCACACCAGAAATCAGCTTTTCATTTTTCCATTATTCACTTTGCAGCCCTCACCCCGTCTCCTTTAGTCCCCCCTCACACATTCCTTCCCCCATCCTCCCTCCCCTTTTCAAGAATGTGTCAGTCCTGCTTTCTTATAGAACCCAGGACCACCAGCCCTGAAAGAAGGGCTGGGCCCTTCTCCATCCCTCACTAATTAAGAAAATGCCTTACAGGCTTGCCTGCAGCCCATCCTATGGAGGAATTTTCTTAACTGAGGCTGCCTCCTGTGATGGGCTTAGCTTGTGTCAAGCTGACATATGAAACTATCCAGCACACCTGACTGGGCAAAGGGAACTCTAATGGTAATTGTCTTCAGTGGGGAAACCTAGCAAGGCTTCAAGTCTTCTGGCTTTCCCTGTGAACATCCATCCCCTCCCACCAGGATGTGGCGGCCAGATCTCTTCAGAAACGAGGATGTCAGGAGCAGAGGGCTAAGGGGCAAGAGCACTTGCAGAAAACCCAGCTTTGATGCACAGCACTGAGTCAGGTGGCTCACAGCCATCTGTAACCCTCCACGGGTGCCCTCTAGTGCCCTCTGCTGGCCGCCACAGGCAATGCACATTTAGTACATTTAGATGCTGTCAAAACTTTACACATACAATAAAATATTCTGAAAATTAAATCAAAGAACAAAACGGAGACTGAGGCATTTGGCCGTCTGTAAAGGCAGTTCGGCCTGATGAGAGACCCGACTGTGGGAAAGCTCTTCTGTGCAGAGACCATCCTCCTCTTGCTAACCAGGGAGGCATAGAGAGGTGCAGCCAGGGGCACTGAAGGTGAGATTTTGCTCATACCTTTGAGCAGGGGCAGCTGCTCTTCCCCAGAAGCCTGCGCTCTGGGGCACGTCTTTCTGAAGACATCCATTTCCCCGTGACCCAAGTAATTCCACCTACCCCTTGTGAGCCACGCCCACCCACATGGCCTCCCTCACAACACTTAGTGCTGAGGCTGGCGGTACAACTGCAGTTGTGTGGATCTGAAATCTCAAACCACAACACAAGTTCCAGCCTCTGTCAGGCCAGATCAGGCGGGGGCCCAGCGGTGCCTTAGCAATGCCTGACCCTGAAGTGCAATCGGGGTCTGCAGAGCGCGGTTCCGGGTTCCGGGTGCAGCAGTGGCTATACAGCAGTTACTTCCACCTCCCACCTCTGCTGCTGCCCTCTCCAGGGATCCCAGCACACTGCCAAGAACCTCAAGATAATCCTAGAACAGGCCTGCTCCACAGACACAGATCCATGTCTGAGGTCATAAGCTACCTGGGCTTCACGTAAAAACTTCTGAACTTCAGACCAAAAACGAGAAAGGGAAGACAGGCAGACCTTCCACAGCTTCCAAGGCTTCGGCCCTGCCCTGGTTGACACTTTTTAAATCCAGCCAGGGACTCCAGGCTCTTTACAGAGCTAAGCTTGAGAGGTGTGTGTGTGTGTTGTTGTGTACACGATCTCATGGCAGGCTCTACCAGACCCCACTTAGAAGGGCAGGATGCCTGGGAAGCACAGGCCTCATACAAGAAATCCAGCTGAAGGAGACGAGGACCAGGACATGGAGCTTGCTCTTACTCCTGCCCCAGCAGTGCCCCAGCTCATGTCCACAGCACTTAAGAAAGTGAGTGAAACCAGGAAGAGAAGGCTCAGGGAAGCCACAGCTTGGTTTGGGCCCTACCTCACATGACCTGCTGGCCACAATAGGGCTCACAGCCCTCAGAGTGACCCTGGTTCAAGCCCTAAACAGAGCACTTACAGACACCACAGACACAGTTGTTTCATTCTTAGTTTTGTTAAAAAACAAAAACAAAACAAACAAACAACTCTGAGAAATCAGGACTAGGTTTAGGAGTGGTGGTGAACAGAGAAGCATAGATAGGGTGGGCCGAGTAGTCAGGGGTGGCTGGTAGTGTTTCCTCCTGACCCTGTGTCCTCTTCTATAAGACTGCCACAGTCCAGAATGGGTGAATCCTCTACCGTGTCTGCTCAACTGAAGAAAAAACAGTCAGTTACAATCAGATACAAAGTGGGAAACACACACACATGCGGTACGCATGCTCACACCACGCTCACACACACACACACAAAGGCGGCACTCACTGTAAGAGGAAATGTCAATCTCATCGGGCAGCTCACTGATGTTGACCTCGAAACGGTCCTGCACGTCATTCAGGATCTTGGCATCATTCTCTCTGACACAAAGTGATGGCTAAGCCCTTGGTGCCAAACCGACCTGCTCTGGCCACCTGGAAGGAGAAGGGGAAGACTGAAGCCTCATAGGGAAGACAGAGGAGAGGAAGGTGCACAGCACACACACAGGAAGTGGGGTGACAGTGGGCAGCTTACCTGTGCAGGTAGGTGTCCCAGTCCTCTGGCATGTCGTAGTTGAATGCAATGTTCACACGCTCAATGTCCATGCCTCGGCCAAACAGGTTGGTAGCCACAAGAATCCTCCGCTGAAAATCCTTGAACTGCTGATACCGAGAGAGCCTTTGTGAGAGTAAATGAGAGGGTTGAGACTCCCTTCTCTCCACACGGAGTCCTCCTCAGGACAGGACACAGCACACGGATGGACACACACACACAAGGACACATGGCCGCCCACCTGCTCCCCTCTAACCCACCTCTCCTCCTGGGGCATCCCTCGGTGGATAGCAATGGCTGGGAAGTTCTGCTCCACCAGAAACTAGGCCAGGGGAGCAGCGCTGCACGGACTTCACAAAGATCACCACTGAGGGAGCATCGGGTGTGGTACATGTACCAGCTTTCCACAATCAGGCTCTGGTGTATGTGCTCTGCCTGCACACATGCTTGTGTATGCATGCCTGGGCCTGTGGAGGCCAGCAGAGGACACTGGACCCTCTTCTTCCTCCAGCTGTAATTACGTGATTGGGAGCTGACAAAGGCATTGAGAATTGAACTTGGGAATTCCTGGAAGAACAAAAGTGCTCTAAACTCTGAGCCACTTCCCCGTCCCAGAAATTCACTTTTGAAGTTTTTAAAATCTATGTTTGTGGTTTTGTGAATGTACGACAGGTTACACAGGTGGACTTTCAAGAGTGTGTTCAATCACCCAGGCCAGTTATATGGACGGGTGCTAGCACTCAATGTATGTCCTCTAGAAGAGCAGAAAGTTTGAGACAGGTTTCTCTAGTTGCCGTAGTTGACTTGAAAACATATGTAGACCAGGCTGGCCCCAACTTGTTTCACAGGATCCACCTGTCTTGTCCAGATTGAGATTAAAGATGCATGCTAACACATCTGGCAGAATTTTTTTTTTTTTTGCTTTTCAAGGCAGCACTTCTCTGTGCAGTCCTGGCTGTCCTGCAACTCACTCTGTAGACCACTCTGTAGACGTAAGGCTGCCAGCCTTGCCTCCTGAATGCTGGGTTCAAAGGCATGTGACACCAACTCCCAGACCTGGCACAATTTCTAAAGGAATTTCTTCCTCAGTCCCTTATTCCAACACAGATATCCCTACACAAATGTTTTTCTGTTCTTCAACCCGACTGCTGTACGTCTAGGCCTTAATTTCTGAACATCCTGGCTTCTGAGCTGCTGCATGAACACCAGACCTCAAACCAGTACTCACAAGGGCAAGGCAACTTCTGAACATGTCAACAATGAGAACTACAGTCTAGAAAAGCAAATGATCTTCAAACACCAAGACCCCACAGCTCTTCAGCGGCCCAGCACAACTGCCAGGCTCCTCTGAGGTGTCAGGTGCTGCAAAGCTCTTCTCTGCTTGCTGACGTCATCAAGTACTCTACCTTGATCTTAACCAACTCCATCTTCCCAATTCGGACTTGCACCATCCACTGCTTCACCTACACGGCCCGACAGTCACAGGCTACTTCTACACAGGCTTCTGCCACAGCTGGAGACGTGCAGTGCTCACGCCACACAGACCCTCATACTGACCTGGTTGAACTCGAGGACATCGAGAAGGTCAAAGAGCTTCCGGTTCTTCTCATTGTCCTTCAGTTTCACGTAGTACTGCTGCAACCCGTGCAGCGTCAACTTGGTCTCGTCATCAATGAAGATCTCCATAGGCTGAGGGGAGGAGGGGTGGGGGCAGGAGGAGGGCAGAGTGGGGGGGTTAAACCTGGGGGGTGGAGGACGCTGATCTCCAATACACCCCATGGAAGGATGGGGAGGTGTGAGAATACTGAAAACCCCTCCCTACCACAAAGAATATTCTGTGCTGAGGTCCCATTCCAGCTAGATCTGGTAGCATCCACATCAATTTTAAGCCGAACTGACAATGGTTAGAGATGGGAGCTCTGCACAGAGCAAGGTGCTGGCTGCCAGGTGGAAGTGTGGAGGAAAGATAACAGAGCATGGTGCTCAAGGGAAGAGCACGGCCAGAACACCCAGGAGAGCCAGGATGTCACCAGAACAGGACAGGGACAATTGCCCCACTCAGCTGTCCTCTCTGCACTTTCACAAATGTCCTCAAGACCAGAAGGTTGCACTGACACCATCAAAAGCCACTTAATAGTCAGGCATCGGCAGCATAGACCACAGCTCTCAGGTGGTTAAAGTAGTAAATTCTCTAAAATGTCATTAAAGAGGAGCAAACACGGCTCAAGGTGAGAGACACCCTGCTCTGAACCACCAGATCTGCTTTAGAAGAGAATGGCCTCTGAATTCAGTGAAAACCATCTACATTTAGGGGACTTGGGACAAAGGGTCCCAGACAACAAACTGCAGCCTCCCTCACCCACACCCCAGGCCAGCTCTGAGCTCTAACTCAGCACAACTTGCCCTTTTCTCTCTTCTCTCTCATGGTACCAGGCAACACCCTAAGCAGCTCCTCCTACCTGACCCGCTGGTCCCTCCTCCTGCAGATGCCCTCAGGCCTCCATTACTGAGCCTGCCACAGAAAACTGTGGCAGGAACACGGGATTCGAACCAGCGAAACACAAGAGAGGGAACCCAGAGCGCGGAGCCTAGCGTGCAGTGCCACGCGGATGTTTTACCTGCCTGCTTTCTTGAACTCTTAACTAAAGGGCATGGCTTCTCTTTCTCTCCATCTCCCTCCTCGCAGCAGCTGTAAGATTTATAGCTCAGCTGCTGTTTTTCTCTTCAGTTCTAATACAAAGATCTAATAGAAACATCAAAGACGACAAAGGCAATGGAAAGGAAATCGCCTTACATTTTATAAAAAATAACACGTACCCACCCCTAACCCCTGAAGGGAAGGAAGGAGCATAAATAGAGGCAGACAGTTAACTCCAGGCTGGACCTGCCCCAGTCTCCACACTGTCTGGAGAGACAGATTACATAGCCAGGGACCAAGGCGGGGCTCACAGAAACCTCGTCTAGAAGGCAGGCTCCTCAAATTAGTCCCACAGCTGCGTCCTAATTCTGCCCCAGCCCAGCCCCAGAGAAAGCCATCTTCTCAAGGGCAGGCCCGGGAAGGGTGGAAGGACCCACTGCTCAGTCTCTCCACTGACACCCACTTGGTCGCTTGTCAGTATAGCTTCCCATTCGACGTTTCCCATAACCCTCATTTTAAAAAATGTAAGAAAAAAAATTCACCACCCCACTCAGGACACTTCCTCCCCCAACAAGTATGGGGAAATGGGGTACAGCACATTAGGTTCAGGAAAAAACCGGGAACAGAAAAAGAGGCTGGATGGGTCCTCAGCATCCTGGTCAGGCTCCCCGTGGCCTCCGCGGCTGCTCCACTGCTCGCAGGTCTGCATTCTGCCGTCGTGCCTCAGCGCTTCTCTGCTGCCAGCTCACATCAACCAAGGCTCCGGTGGGTGCAAGGAGGTATGGGCGGAAAGGAGTAGGAACTGGGGATGCTTAGGTGCCAAAGGCCCCCGCTCCTGGAGGTTGGGAGGGGCCGATTCATGGTGCTGTTTGTCTGTTCTTCTTCTGGACAGGCCCTGCACCTGACTGTCCCTCTCTTGCTCTCCTGCCACTGACTGTAGAGTTTCGGTGAGCAGAGGCTCCAGCTGAATGCTCCATGCTACCTGGAGGGTGCGTGGCTGAAGGGGAGTGTGTAGGAGACGATGGGAGGGTGATAGGACACACAATTTTGCCCTATCCCCACAGGGAGAAGAGGTTCAAAAATGTCGGGTCAAAAAATGTCAAACACTACCCCCGCTCTCACGTTAACCTGACCAAATCTTCCGGAGTTTCCCTGACACGCGCAGACCCTATTGCTAACTGTTCTGCCTCTGTGTTTTCTCCAAGGATGTTGCTTGCCCAGACGGACACAAACTCCTTCTTGGTGCTTGAAGGACAAGGGAGTCTGGGGAAGAGGGCGAGGAGGGGAGAGAGGCGCGGCGGGGAGGGGAGGAGAGAGAAGGTGAAAGGTATTTACATCTTGCATGAAATTGTGGCAGACTGGGCGATCTCTTTACCAAGGTAGCACTGACTCTCATGGCCTGCTTCTTATGGGGGGTCATGCGAAAAATTTCCTAACGCAAGTCGGCAAGAAAAAAATTCACAGAAGAAAATGAGTCAGTGACTTAAGTCTGGTGGGCCAATGAAACTCTGAGGGAAGCACTACAGAGATGTTTGGGATTTCCATGATCTCAGGAACAAGCCAGGCTCTGTGGCACATGTCTGTAACCCCAGCACTTAGGAGGTCCTGGCTGGAGGACCAGGAGCGATGTATACAAGTAACAACATGGAGTTAGGAATGCGCTTAGAAAAAGACAAGGGGTCAAGTTCCACTCCTGTGTTCAGACAAGAAATTGATTGAACCTGAAGTCCAATTTACAAAATGGGGACAAAGCTCACCAGAGGCACAGGGAACAGTGGCCCTTAAACATGGAGTGTGATGCTGGACAGAGGTCCAGCAGTTAAGGGCACCTGCTGCTCTTACAGAAGACCCACATTAGGTTCCCAGCTCCCACAACTGCCTGTAACTTAGCTCCAGGGGGTTCAATGCCTCTATCCTCCTCTATGGGCACAAGCATGCATGCACATATACACATTTAAAAATAATCAACTTACCTCTGTAATCCCAGAACTCAGGAGATAAAGGCAGGCAGATCTCTGAGTTGAGGTCAGCCTGGTCTCTAACATAGCAAGTTCCAGGCTAACCAGTGCTACACAGTAAGACCTATACATACATATTGTCTCCAAGAAAACACACACACCTCTGAAGGCCCTTTCCTGAGCTGCTCTCCCTATGCCCGTCTAAGAAGCACTTACTCTCTACCCCAGTCTACTGTGCTTTCCGCCTTCACCTCTACCCTCACACACCCTGTTTGGCCAGACAGATATGGCCTAATGCCACCATCAATGTGCCATCTTGGGACAGCCAAAGGCCATTTAGGAAGACTTCTCTCTAGAACTACACTCTTTTTTTTTGTTTGTTTTGTTTTTGTTTTTTGTTTTTGTTTTTCGAGACAGGGTTTCTCTGTATAGCCTTGGCTGTCCTGGAACTCACTTTGTAGACCAGGCTGGCCTCGAACTCAGAAATCTGCCTGCCTCTGCCTCCCAAGTGCTGGGATCACAGGCGTGTGCCACCACTGCCTGGCCAGAAAGCCCTTGTCTACTGGGAATGTGGCTCAGTGACTAGAGTGCTCACCTTGTACCCCACAGGCCACAGGTTTGATTTCTCAATACCTCCAAAAACAGGGTGGGGTCACCCAGGCCTGGATGGTGAGATGACTCAGGTAGAGGTGCTTGCCAGCAAGTCTGACCACCTGAGTCCAGTCCCACAGAACACACATGGAAAGAGAGAACTGGATCCCCAAGCTTGTCTTCTGACTCTTCTGTCCCCAACACATACCACAGCTAGGGAGAGCCCTCATTCACGCACCATACACATAAAGCCATAGTATAACTACAGAACACAGGAAATAGTTTTAAATTCCCATGATTATCCTTGCATGGGTTGCCTGTTAATCCTTCTGGCAGCTTCTAATCACAATATGGTGTTTTAGACACAGGAAAATTTGCACACTGGAAAGCCTGTAGACAAACTGGACACAAGTTATACATATGTGTCCTTATAGACACACACACACATATGTACTTATACATACATATCCTTATACATACGTGTTTCCATGTCCTTCAACCTGAAACCATCATGGTTCCTATTTTATTTTTATTGCACTGATATAATAATTATGTGCAGGGGTGTGCATGTCATGATGCCCATATGAAGGTCAGAGGATAACCTACAGGAGTCAGGTCTCTCCGTTCACTACTTGACTTCCATGGATCAAACTTAGGGAGCCAAGCTTGACGGCAAGAACCTTTATACTCTGATCCATTTCCATGGTCCCCTTAGAGACCATTGGGTTTGAATGTTTGTAAAGTTCCTTCATTCCTGGACTTGTCACATACAAGGGGTGTCCACAATGACATTAGAATAGGTGTTTCCTGGGCAGATAGGTACCAGCATTGCCTTGGGTGACTCTGGACTTGGGTGACTTCTTGCCAAGGTCCCATATGTGGCAGTGTAAGTGAGCTGCTACCTGTGAGAGGCCAAATCTTTTAAATTCAGAGTCCATTTTAGAGAACTTGAACTCAGGCAAACTAACAGGCCTGTATCTAGCAATAGTTTCCAAGTTACTGCCCAACAAAACCCGAGCCTAGCTCCAGTCTCTAGGCTAACCCCCAACAAGACGTTGTGTCTCCCAGTTATTACCCCCAAAAGGCCTGTGTCTCCAGGTTACACCCCCAATAAACCTGCACCCCCAGGTTACAAGCCCATCCCCTGTATGTCACTGGGAAGCATGGTTGGAGGTGTGAGCTCTCAGCTGTTCCTGCTGTCATGCCTGGTGTTTGCTGTCATGATGTTGACAGACTTTTAACTCTTTGGGAGCCACTAATCCCTAATCCCCTGATAAACCTTCTATAAGTTTCCTTGGACATGATGTTTTATCACAGCAACAGAAAAGTAACCAATACAGTTCCATTTTCCATCAGTGTGACTTAATATCTGACAAGACACAGCTTAGGGAGAAAGGGCCCATCCTGACTTATTGTAGTCCCTAATGCTAAATCTGTCAACGTGGCAGCAGGCTCTTCCTTCCTGCTCCAGCCTACAGGCCACCTCAGCAAAATGTCCCACAGGAGCTGTCCAAAATGGGTCTCCTGTTAAAATGGCAGCTCCACTACTTTTCCTCAGCCTGTAGTCATCACAAGAGTTGTCCACGGTGGCAGCACCTTTCCCTGCTTCAGCCTGCAGCCTTAGTGAATGACAGCAGAGGCTGTCCACAGTGGCTACACCTCTCCAGTCCCTTCCTGTCCCCAGCAGTCCCACAGAAATGGCAGCTCAGCAAAAGCCAGCTGCATCTGGGAAAGGACTTCCCATGCTAACCCATGGGCCTGATGCCAGGGAAAAGGGGTGAAAAAAAAGCTAGCAATCCCTGAGCAGGAAAATTCTATGACAGAGCCACGACGGTATATGGACAGAGCTAGACTTTTTTTTTTTTTTTGGAAATTTTATTTACATTTCAGATATTTTCCCCTTACCCCTTTTTCCCCCCTCGCTCTCAGGAACTCCCTATCCCTTCCCCCCTCCTCTTGTCTCTATGATGGTGTACCCACACCCACCCTCCCCCCGTACCTCACCTCCCCACCCTCGAATACCACCCCCCATGATGTCCAGTCTTCATGGGACCAAGGATCTCTTCTCCCACTTATATATAGCTCCCTTGCATACATAGCTGGAGCCATGGGTCCCTCCCTAAGCGCTCCCAGGCTGGTGGTTTAGACCCTGGGCTCTGGTTGGTTGGTATTGTTGCTTTCCTCATGGTGTCACGAATCCTTTCAACTCCTTCAGCCTTCACTCTATCTTCTCCATTAAGGAACCCCATGATCAGTTTAATGGTTAGCTGTGAGCATCTGCCTCTGAATATGTCAGACTCTTGCAGACTTCTAAGGGACAGCTATATCAGGCTCCTGTCAGCATGTACATCCTGACATCCACATCAACCTCTACCTTTGGTGACTGCACATGGGATGGATACCCAGGTGGAATGGTCTGCAGACGGCCCCTCCTTCAGTTTCTGTCCTGTACTTTGTCTCCATATTTGCTCCCTTGAGTATTTTGTTACTCCTTCTAAGAAAGACTGAAGCCCCACCCCCCAACTTGGTCGTCATTCTTCATGAGATTTATGTGGTCTGTGAGTTGAATCTTGGGTATTTCAAGCTTCTGGGCTAAAATCCAATAATCAGTGAGTGAATACCGAGTATGTTCTTTTGTGATTGGGTTACTTCACTCAGGATGATATTTCTAGTTCCATCCATTTACATAAGAATTTATCGAATTCATTGTTTTTAATAGCTGAGTAATATTCCATTGTGTAAATGTACCACATTTTTTGTATCCATTCCTCTGTTGAAGGGCATCTGGGTTCTTTCCAGTTTCTGGCTATTATAAATAAAGCTGCTATGAACATAGTGGAGCATATGTCCTTGTTATGTGTTACAGCATCTTCTGGGTATATGCCCAGGAGTGGTATAGCTGGGTCCTCAGGTAATGATATGTCCAATTTTCTGAGGAACTGCCAGACTGTTTTCCATAGTGGTTGCACCATCTTGCAATCCCACCAACAATGGAGGAGTGTTCCTCTTCTCCACATCCTCACCAGCATCTACTATCACCTGAGTTTTTGATCTAGCCACCTGACTGGTGTGAGGTGGAATCTCAGGGTTGTTTTGATTTGCACTTCCCTGATGACTAAGGATGTTGAACATTTCTTTAGGTGCTTCTCGCCATTTGCATTTCCTCAGTTGAGAATTCTTTGTTTAGCTCCGTACCCCATTTTTAATAGGGTAATTTGGTTGTCTAGAGTCTAATTTCTTGAGTTCTTTGTATATATTGGATATTAGTCCTCTATCGGATGTGGGATTGGTAAAGATCTTTTCCCAATCTGTTGGTTGCCATTTTGTCCTATTGACAGTGTCCTTTGCCTTACAGAAACGTTGCAATTTTAAGAAGTCCCATTTGTCAATTCTTGATCTTAGAGCATAGGCCATTGGTGTTCTGTTCAGGAACTTTTCCCCTGTGCCTAGGTATTCGAGAGTCTTTCCCCACCTTCTCTTCTATTAGTTTCAGTGTGTCTGGTTTTATGTGAAGGTCCTTATCCACTTGGGCTTGAGCTTTGTACAAGGAGATAAGAATGGATCGATTTGCATTCTTCTGCATGTTGTCCTCCAGTTGAATCAGCACCATTTGTTGAAAATGCTGTCCTTGTTCCACTGGATGGTTTTAGCTCCTTTGTCAAAGATCAAATGACCATAGGTGTGTGGGTTCATTTCTGGGTCTTCAACTCTATTCCACTGATCTTCCTGTCTCTGTACCAATACCAGGCAGTTTTTATCACTGTTGCTCTGTAGTACAGCTTGAGGTCAGGGATGGCGATTCCTCCAGAAGTTCTTTATTGTTGAGAATGGTTTTCGCTATCCTAGGTTTTTTGTTATTCCAAAGAAATTTGAGAATTTCTCTTTCTAGCTCTGTAAAGAATTGAGTTGGTATTTTAATGGGGATTGCATTGAATCTGTAGATTGCTTTTGGCAAGATGGCCATTTTTACTATATTAATCCTGCCGATCCATGAGCATGGAAGATCTTTCCATTTCCTGAGATCTTCTTCAATTTCTTTCTTCAGAGGCTTGAAGTTCTTGTCATACAGATCTTTCACCTGCTTGGTTAGGTTCACCCCGAGGTATTTTATATTATTTGTGACTATTGTGAAGGGTGTCATTTCCCTAATTTCTTTTTCAGGCTGTTTATCTTTCACGTAGAGAAAGGCTACTGATTTGTTTCAGTTGATTTTATAACCTGCCACCTTGCTGAAGCTGTTTAATCAGGTTTAGGAGTTCTCTGGTGGAGGTCCTGGGTCACTTAAGTATACTACATATCATCTGCGAATAGTGATATTTTGACTTCTTCCTTTCCTATTTGTATTCCTTTGACTTCTTTTTGTTGTCTAATTGCTCTGGCTAGGACTTCCAGTACTATCTTGAATAGGTTAGGGAGAGAGTGGGCAGCCTTGTCTAGTCCCTGATCTTAGTGGGATGCTTCAAGTTTCTCTCCATTTAGTTTGATGTTGGCTACTGGTTTGCTATATATTGCTTTACTGTGTTTAGGTATGGGCCTTGAATTCCTGATCTTTCCAAGACTTTTACCATGAAGGGATGTTGAATTTTGTCAAATGCTTTCTCAGCATCTAGTGAGATGATCATGTAGTTTTTTTTTCTTTGAGTTTGTTTATATAGTGGATTACATTGATGGATTTCCAAATATTGAACCTCCCTGCATTCCTGGGATAAAGCCCACTTGATCATGATGGATGATTGTTTTGATGTGTTCTTGGATTCGGTTTGCTAGAATTTTATTGAGTATTTTTGCATCGATATTCATAAGAGAGATTGGTCTGAAGTTCTCTTTCTTTGATGGGTCTTTGTGAGGTTTAGTATGAGTGTGATTGTAGCTTCATAGAACGAATTGGGTAGTGTTCCTTCTTTTCTATTTTGTGGAATAGTTTGAAGAGTGCGCCACGCCTGAATCCCGGCCAGCAGGAAAGAAAGATGCACACACAAGTTCCTTCCAGCAATAGTTTACTCAGGCCTTGCAAGTTACAGATGAAACAAAGGTGAGCCCCCGAGCTCAGGGAAGGGGCAGTTTATATAGTGCTGTGGCTGCGTGGCCGTCCCTGATTGGTGCATGTGATTAAATTGTCAGCATGAACGTGTCCAAACATACTGTGCACAGGCTCAGTGGAGATATTTACCATAACTCATACTTGTTTACTACAAGTTACACTAGGAGCGGGCGCCATCTTCTAATAGCGGATGCTGGGTAGCGCCCCACATCTCCCCCTTTTTGTTTTACTTAGGACTAGGCCAACTAGGTTGATCCAGCCAGATCCCTACCGAAGGATGCAGCGATCAAAACCTAGAAAAGGTCTAGGAGACCACTCTCTCACGTGCAATGGCATCAAAGGCCCGTGAGGTACAAGAGCTGGACCCCAGACAGAATGCATACCCATCCTGGTGCAATGGACACAAGTCCTCAGGGTGCAAGGGCTATGCAAAATAATCAGTCCTTTTGTAGCATAGAAAGCCATAGTTGGGGAGATTGCCCTCTCCATAGCGAGCATGGCCTGTGCGATTAGGATAGCATTCTTCTGCTGACAACGTTTTTATCTTGCAGAGCAACCAGAGACCTAACGCCAGTCCACAACAAATAACAGCTCCAAATAAAAACACTCCCACCCATTCCTTAAAGTAGGAAAATGCAGAAGTAAGCCAAGAGGTAAAATCCCCTAAAGTTAATATCTCAACTCTGGTTCCACTCAGGGTGAGTATCTTCAGCACCAGCTCCTTCTGCAGCTTCTCAACTCCAGCAGTCCAATTTCCTTTCAAATAATGAGACAATTTAGTACTTTGCTCCAATGAATCATTAGCATATCTCAGTGGAGTAATACACACATGCTGCGTAATGAGCTACACAGCCAAGATGGACCACATCTATCACTTCCTCCAATTTTTGTTGTAACAAATCTACCCTCTGGTTGACCAAGAGGATACCAGACGTTAGCTGCTCATTTGTCTTATACACTGTCACTAGAGCATCAGAAGCTCGTTCTGTGATATTATTTATCGTGGCCGCTGTAGCCTCCTGGTTAGCCATGGCAATGCCTGCAGTTACCGCCACAGCGGCATGTCTCCCTAAGGGAGGCCAGCCAAACACTGGGGAAGCCCTTCCTCCGTGGGAGTCAGCGCCGGTAAATTACAGCCTTATTCTTGCATGGGACCCTCTCACATAAGGGCAAGTTTTGATTAATCTGAAAACCAATAGGAAGGGCCCCTCCACTTCCTGAATATTGAAAAAAGCATGGTGAGCTAAAAAGTGACTGTCAGAAAAGTGTCCCAATAATTTAGTCTGAATTATTACAAACAGGAACAGATTTTTTCCCCTGTGCCCAATCTACTTCAACTCGACATCCCCAATGCCGCAACCCAAGTATGCTGATCGTTGGGAAAGATTTGTAAAAAGCCTGTTGATGCCCATCTTCGTTCTCCATTCAGGGATAAAACACATCACTTTCTCCTCTCCACCCCATTTTTGTTTTGGCATGTCGGTAAACACCGTTCAGGGAATCCACCTAGGAACGTTTCGTCTGTAGAAAAAACACAAACAAAAACCACGACCCCAAACCCCAAAACTGGATCAGGGCCGCGCATAGTGACCTCAGGATTTTTCCAAAACACTAAGGTTTGTTAACACTTCCACACTTTCCGGGGACAGTCTGCAGCAGACAGACCACATCATCCCAAGTAAGAAAAAATTCCCAAATAAGAATTTGAAAATATAGAGGAAGGGATCTTTATTTCCCCATACCCCTTTTTTATTTTATTAATTTGATTTTTAATAGAGAGAACATACAGAGACAAATTCTCTCCCACTTAAGGCAGATGGAATAACATAATGGAAAAAATTTCTACTGCTCATAAACATAAGATAGCTCCCAAATTGAGGAATGTATGTAACATCCATTTGCCATAAATCATTAGGTACCAGTCCCCCTGGAATTATGCCATAATGAGGAACAGGAAATAAGGGAGCCCATGCCAACAGGTTTAATTATGCTTTTTGCCGTTCTCTATATGTGGAACATCTTTCCAGAGTCTTTCAGCACAAGGTTGCAAACAGAACTCCTGTGCCTTAACGAACATCATATATTTTAATATTTTAAATTAAAACATCACTAACTGATTTCCCAAAACCTATTGTGCATTTTCAATTGCTTTCTCTACTAATCTTAAAGCTTTTGTCCTTCTTATGTCATAGTTCTAGATGAATAGATCAGAATCACCCCTGGTATTTGAATAAAGGATTTAAGTCATTTGGGACTAAGTTTTAGAAATGGTCTTATCCCAGTTTATATCTCTTAATAATTTTGAAAATCAATTCAATGTCAATAACTGCTGTGTAGATATACTAAAAATTTTGAGGTGTAAAATATTTAGGGTATAATTGAAATCCTAATTATTCAAAAAGAAAGGTATGTCTATTAATATTAATTGCTGTTCCGTAAGTGCACATGCAGTTGTTAATACATCAATATCTTTAGCAACAATTAATTTTATCATTCATATAATGAATACACATAATTGAAGGAAATTGTTCTCTAGTTTGTCTAATACCTTTATCTACAAAGTTCTGGCATAGAGTAGGGCTGTCAGCCATCCCTTGAGGGAAGACTTCCATGAATAACTAGTCATAGGTTCACTATAAACATTTGTTATTTTAAATTTCTTGTAGCGTTAATCATATACTGTAAGGATAAGAGGGCAAACGTTATGGGGAGATTAGACTGAACTCTTTGCCCTTAGTACTGTTTTTTTTAGGTAGTTTCATAAGAAACCTTTTTATCTTAAATAATAAACACTTTAATAACTTTTTTTAAGTGGCCTCAACTTGCAGGCATAAAACAAAGCCCAGTAGGTTTTTCTGACAACAAAATAAAGCTATCTACCAATCTTTAGCTGTTCTTAGAATGAGTTCTAAGTGCCAAAAACTGTATTTCTGGTCTCAGGATTACAAAAGGCAAATTAGTTACGGTGGCACAGCAATCTAGATAGACAAACTTTTATTATAAGTGACCCCAATGTAAAAGGCAAAATTACATGGTCAATTTTTTGTAAGATCTGTAAATTTATCTCATATACAGATTTGTCATGGCATTCCTGGGGTCCAGGCAATCTAGTATAACTCTTAAATGTCTTAAAAAAATTAAGAGAAAATACATGTTTTTTAAATTGAGCCATATTTGTAAAAATTGAAAATTAGCAATATTTAAAAAAAACAAATTCAAGCAATTATAAACCCCTGATTCAAATCTTGGCTATGAGTATCCCAATTAAAAGCCAAAATTTTTTGGCACTTTAAATAGTGGCCCCCAGCATATATTTAATTATTTGTATTGAAGCAGGAACTCAAGAGAGTAACCATGTAATCTGATTAAAATATAGTCCTTTTTTTCATGTATAAGGCCAAATATCAATATTTTAACAATCAATCATATTAATTATTGGAATAAAAAATATTTTCATTAAGTTCTTCTTCAAGATATCTTTGTGATCTTGACCTAAAATTTTTTTTGTTAACATGGCAAAAAACCTTTATAACGGATGTTAAAAAAATTTTTAAGGAAGTAAAGAAATAAAATTCATAGTAATAATTCTCTATCAAGGACTGTTATAAAACAGCCAACAACTAAAATTTAAAATAATATTTAAATAATAACAGTTTTTCTATTTCCTGTAAAATTATCTTTCTGTTACAGCCATTTGCAACAAAAAAGGTGTTCATTTTGTTCCAATTAAAAATCTTATTGAAATCTCTTTAAAAACATCTGGTTCTGAATAACTCCAACTTGAATTACCAGCTATATTCATTTTTTGTTACTAAAATTGTAGATTTGTAACATACCCAATGAATAGAACAAATTTGCATTTTAATACAATCAAGAAAAAAAAAAAATACACTTTGAGCAAATTATTCTTACCCCTTTTTTGCTGTAATTTAAGAGAAAAGTACTTATCAAACTGGGAGACACCCTTATTGCAGAAAATGTTGGCCTTGCAGAAACTGTTGCCTCCTTCTCAGACCGCTTTTGAAAACATTGATACTTTTCAGGTTGTATTCCGCCAGTGCTCTTCTCCCCAGCCACAGAGCAGGTAAATTATCAGTTTTTGCTGTGAAATTGAGACTGCTTTCCCAGCAATTTTTAAAGTAAATTGAACAAACATTTTCAAACATAAACATAGAACAAAAACCATTTCAGCCAGACAAAACAAACATATGATACATAATGGACAAATTGGTATACCAATGTCAGACAATAAACATAGAAAACAAAACTGAGAATCTCTCCTCAAATAGACAGAGAAAAATTAGGGCGTTCCCCCAATCATCTCTTGCTTTCTCCGGAGGCTGTATAAGCTTTTTTTGTTTTTCTTTTTGTTAACACGCCAGAGGCGGGGGAACTTTTTTTCCTTTATACTCTCCCTCTCCCTTATCTTCAAGGTTCAACTTCTTATCTTTTTTTAAAAAAATTTCCTTTTCCCATTGGGACCCACCGTCCCGGCCCCCTCCCTCGGCAAGGGGGTCCAGGCTGGTGGGGGCCGAGGGAGGACTTTTCCCCCCGCCTTTAAGGGAAGCGGAGCTAAAAAGCAGGTGAGATAGAGAATTTCCCATTTTACGTCTCTGTTTCTTTACTTTCACATTTCGTTCGGTACCCAAAAAAACCGAAACTTTTTCCTTCGCGCCCGGAACTTAATTGCTTTTATACCAAAGTGTTTATTGCTCCTGGCTTGAAAGTGTCTCCTTCCGAGAACCTTGAAAATTTTCCTCCCCTTTTGAGAACTTTGAAATTGTCCCTAAACTGGGAAACTTGAAATTTCCCCCTTCTGCTTTTCCCCCCCTTTCCACTTTACCGTGGGACTTTTTTGATTGCCTCCTTTAGAGGTCTTGAATGAAGGACCCTACCACCGGTCCCTCTTCCCTAAACGATCACCCTGACTGCTGCGGTTCTGGAACACGGGAACACGACCAAAAATTTCCCCCTAACGGGGCCCCCAATGCGCCACGCCTGAATCCCGGCCAGCAGGAAAGAAAGATGCACACACAAGTTCCTTCCAGCAACAGTTTTTCTCAGGCCTGCAAGTTACAAAATGAAACAAAGGTGAAGCCCCCGACTCAGGGAAGGGGCAGTTTATATATGCTGTGGCTGCGTGGCCGTCCCTGATTGGTGCATGTGATTAAATTGGTTTAGCATGAACGGTCCAAACCCTACTTGCACAGGCTCAGTGGGGAAATTTAACCATAACTCCTACTTGTTTTACTACAAGTTCACTAGGACTGGCGCCATCTTCTAATGGGGATATGGGTGGTGCCCCACAGAAGAGAATTGGTGGGTTTGGTTTTCCTTAAGGTCTGTAGAATTTTGCACTAAAACCATCTGGTTTCCCGGGCTTTTTTTTTGGGGAGACTTTTAATGACTGCTGCTATTTTTTTAGGGGGGTTTTGGGACTGTTTAGATGGTTTATTTTGGGTCCTCATTTAACTTTGGTACCTGATCTGTCCCAGAAAATTGTCCATTTTAAACCGATTTTTTAGTTTTTTAGTTAGGCCTTTGTAGTAGGACGGTTTTTTTTAATTTTTCAGTTTTTTTTTTTTTTGTTTTCCCCTTTTCAACTGATTTTATTTAAATTTTGGGTTTTTGTCTCGGCCCCCTGGTAAACGGAAGGGTTTTTCTATCTTTTTGATTTTTTCAAAAAACCAATCCTGGTTTTGTTGGGTATTTTGTAAGTTTTTTTTTTTTTACTCCTTGATTTAGCCCATTTGATTTTTCCTGACGCCCTACTCCTCTTTGGGTGTATTTTTCTTTTTTTTTGTTCTGAGCTTTAGGTGTGCTGTCAAGTTTTTTAATTGTGCTCTCTCCAATTTCTTTTGTAGGCACTTAGACTATGAGCTTTCCTCTTAGCACTGCTTTTTCATGGAGTCCCACAAGTTCTGGTATGATGTGTCCTCATTTTCGTTAAATTCTAGGAAGTCTTTAAAATTTCATTCTTTTTTCTTCCTTGACTAAGTCATCATTGAGTAGAGCATTGTTCAGTTTCCACATGTATGTGGGTTTTCCATTGGTTTTGCCATTATTAAAGACCAGCCTTAGTCCGTGGTGATCTGATAGGATGCAAGGGATTTTCAATCTTTTGTATCTGTTGAGGACTGTTTTGTGACCAATTATATGGTCTATTTTGGAGAAGGACCATGAGGTGCTGAGAAGAAGGTATATTCTTTTTGCTTTAGGAGTGAAATGTTCTATAGTTATCTGTTAAATCCATTTGGTTCAAACTTCTGTTAATTTCAGTGTGTCTTTGTTTAGTTTCTGTTTCCACAATCTGTTCATTGGGGAGAGCGGGGTGTTAAAATCCCCCACTATTATTGTGTGAGGTGGGAATGTGTGCTTTGAGCTTTAGTTTCTTTTATGTATGTGGGTGCCCTTGCTTTTGGAGCATAGATGTTCAGAATTGAGAGTTTCATTCTTGGTAGATTTTTCCTTTGATGAGTATGAAGTGTCCTTCTTTATCTTTTTTGATTACTTTTGGTTGAAAGTCGATTTTATTGATATTAGAATGGCTACTCCAGCTTGTTTTCTTGGGACCATTTGCTTGGGAAATTGTTTTTCCATCCTTTTACTCTGAGGTAATGTCTGTCTTTGTCACTGAGGTTGTTTTCCTGTATGCAGCAAAAATTCTGGGTCCTGTTTATGTATCCAGTCTGATAGTCTAAAAGTCTTTTTATTGGAAAATTGAGTCCATTGATGTTAAGAGATATTAAGGAAAAATGATTGTTGTTTCCTATTATTTTTAATATTAGAGTGGAATTAATGTTTGTGTAGCTATCTTTTTGGGGTTGTTGGAAATTACTTCCGTGCTTTTTCTAGGTTGTAGTTTCCATCCTTGTGTTGGTGTCTTTCCATCAATTATCCTTTTGAAGTGCTGGGTTTGTGGGAAGAATTGTGCAAATTTGGTTTTGTCATGGAATAATCTGGTTTCTCCCATCTATAGTGATTGAGAGTTTTTGCTGGGTATAGCAGTCTGGGCTGCAATTTGTGTTCCCTTAGGGTCTGTAATGATATCAGACCCAGGATCTTCTGGCTTTTATAGTCACTCTGGTGAAAAGTCTGGTGTAATTCTTATAGGTTTTGCCTTTATATGTTACTTGACCTTTTTCCCTTTCTGCTTTAGTATTTTTTTCTTTGTTTTTTGTGCATTTGGGTTTTTTGATTATTATGTGACGGGAGGTATTTTTTCTGGTCTAGTCTGTTTGGTGTTCTGTAGCTTCTTGTATGTTTATGGGCAATCTCGTTCTTAGGTTGGGGAAATTTTCCTCTATAATTTTGTTGAAGATATTTACTGGCCCTTAAATTGGGAATCTTCACTCTCATCTATACGTATTATCCTTTAGGTTTGGTCTTCTCATTGTGTATTGGATTTCCCGGATGTTCTGGGTTAGGAGCTTTTAGCATTTTGCATTTCTTTGACAGTTGTGTCAATGTTTTCCATGGTAAACTTCTGCGCATGAGATTTCTCTCTTCTATCTCTTGCATTCTGTTGGTGATGCTTGCGTCTATGACTCCTATGAAACTTTTCCTATGTTTTCTATCTCCAGAGTAGTCTCCCTTTGAGATTTCTTTATTTGTTTCTATTTCCATTTTTAGATCCTGGATGATTTTGTTCAATTCCTTCACCTGTTTGGTTTGTTTTTTGCAATTCTTTAAGGGATTTTTGTGTTTCCTCTTTAAGGGCTTCTACCTTTTTACCTGTGTTCTCCTGTATTTCTTTAAGGGAGTTACTTAAAGTCCTTCTTAAAATCCTCTATCATCATCATGAGAAGTTGATTTTAAATTCTGAATCCTGTTTTTCCTGTGTGATTGGGGTATCCAAGGACTTGCTACGGTGGGAGAACTGGGTTTCTGATGATGTCAGGTAACTTTTGGTTTCTGTGTTGCTTGTTTTCTTGCACTTGCCTTTCGCCATCTGGTTGACTCTAGTGTTACCTGTGCTCACTGTGTCTGACTGGAGTCTGTCTTTCCAGTTATCTTGCTTGTGTCAGAACTCCTCAGATTCCAGATGTCTGTGTTCCTGTGATCCAAGATCCCCCTGCTCTGGATGCAGTAGGTCCTCTAGGATGTCTCAGGATCAGGTGTTTCCCCAGGAGCAGACCAGCCCAAGTGTCTGCCCCAGGCAAAAGGACCAGGCTCCGGGCGGAAGGGAGATGGTAAATTCCCAGACTAGACTTTTTAAATAAGCAATTGGAACCTTTGACTGAGAGCGTGTGCTCTCTCTCTCAAATTTTTTCTCCCCCTCGCCCCCCCTCAGATTGAACAGCCTCGATAGAAGGAGCTCCGGGTAAGTGATGGGGATTTCCTCTTGGGCTTTGCAGGAACAACAGAGAAGTATCTGTCAGGATACAAAAGAAACAGAAATCTAGGAAAGAGAGGTAAGGATGTCTCTTGGTTTGGAGGAACTCAAGAGAAATATAGACTAGATAAGAAGAATGACAAAGATAGAGATTTCTAAAGAGCTGGCAGTTTAATTTTAGAATCAGGCTTGTAAATAGATATCTCCTATACAGTTAAGAAAATAAAGAATCTGACTGGTGAAATGGCTCAATGGTTAAGAGCACTGACTGCTCTTCCAGAGGTCCTGAGTTCAAGTCACAAGCAAACCACATGGTCGCTCACAACCATCTGAAATGTCTCCGATGCTCTCCTCCTGATGTGTCTGTAGAGAGTTACAGTGTACTCATATACATAAAATAAATCTTTAAAAAAGAAAGAAAATAAAGTTTCCTCGCTGAGCTGGCAGGTCTTTATCTCAGTTTATGCCTCCGCTGTCTTTAGTGCTATAATATCAAGTTATTTAAATGTTTACAGGTCTATGAGCAGACTTCGGTCTCCTGCATACAGAGCCATCCACAATACAGAGCAACGACAGGCTTATGAATGGGACTTTAAGGCAGACTATGCTGAATATGGCATCCTGCATGGCCAAGTCAGGCTGCAAGCCACAAGTCTGTAGAGCTGTAGTGGAGATTAAGAGATTTCAGAGAGTTAACTCCAGAAACACAAGATAGTCCAGGAATATAAAGGGTTCAGGGGGTGGAACCCAAGTTACAGGAGACAGAAACACCTTGTTCTTGAAATGGAAACTTCTGGTGATGTTCTGGCAGCTTCTTGCTGGCTTCTGCAGACTTGGGCTGATTGGCAGAGTGAAGTTTCTGGATGTGTCAGCTAATCAGACTCACATGGTGTTTTGTTGAAGCAAGACTTGTGCGAGGACATGTGATTGTTTGGAGGTAGTATAAATAGGACACAGTGGACAGTGATGGTGGCCTTGCACAGCTGGGTTTCATGTCTTCATCTTCGCTGATCTTTGCTTCCCTGAGAGAGTCATGGCAGAGAACTTCTCCTGGTGTCCATTTGATCCTGATCCCTCTTGTTGACCTCGTGCTGATTTGGTGAGGGTCTGGCTGTTTCTGCTGGGCTGTGACCCAGCTAATGATTTGAGTTTGCTATCCTGACACTACTGACCTGGACTGCTGGTATCCTGTCAATTGGAGATTGAAATTGATCCAAGGAACTACTCCTAAACAGCAAACAGCTGAGACTCCCAGCTTCTTCTGATTGACCTGCTTTTGCTGATTCTTGTAAACTGAACTGCTGATATCCTGACAACACAAACGGGATTTGCTCCAAAGACCAATTTCTAAACAGGTCCTGCTTCCCTCCTATCCTAATAAACCCTTTCCTTTCCACTACTTCCTGTGGGTGTTGGGCTAGAAGGGAGATAAAGCATTTAAGAACCCTTATGAAAAATAGGTCTTGAAAAATCTAAACCAATAATCTCATCTGTAGATGTGCTCCTCAGAGATGAACAGAGAGATCATAACGAGACACCTGACAACCTGGAAAAGACACTGGAAAAAAAAGAAGAAAAGCCGCAGTAGCATGGCTACAGGGAGAACCCAGGCTGTAAGACTGCATAAATCATAGCTAAAACAAAAGGATGGGAGAAAATGTCGTGTGACTATCTTGTGAACCCAGTACATTGAAGGATCCCCACTTGAATCTCTGATCTTTATCCCTGAAGACATAGAATCCTGGGAACAGTACCAGGCTCAGGTCTCAGGTATAGGATGAATCTGTCTGAATATCTCTCGTCCCTGTGTCCTTGTGATCACAGACTCTCAAAAGGTGCCTCAGATGATGGAGAGAGCATAGCCCGGAGGTGACACAGCAAGGAGTGACCCCATCAAAGATCAGAAACACACTGAGCCCACTTGGGCAGAGCCCTATTCACACTCAGCTCCCACAAACCTCATCCTGTCCCAACAAACAACAAAAGTTTAGTGGGCTCAGATTCTGGAAGGTTCTCCCCTCTCCATTTATTTCTTCAAAAAAAACCCAAGTATTTTTCAATCCATGAAAATTAACAAGCAACCAAACCCTCAGGTCAAGATGTGAACAACCAAGTTCACATTCAGATTCTTATTCTCAGTGTGGAAGTGAGGAGCTGCAGTCCAGGGCAGCATGGAGCTGACAGAAGCAGATGTCCCCCAGTGTTTGGCTGGACCAGAAAGGTTGGCTGTGGAAGGAACAACAGGCTGTGCAGGGGCAGACTGTGCTCCACAGTTCCTCCACTGAGCCATAGGCTCACAGGGAACAGTCTAAAGAGAACTGAGGGCTCTGGGTTCACAGGAGAGACCTGAACACACTGTCTGTCACTCAGTCCACTCCAGGCTGCTGTCTTCATGCTAAAGAATGAGAGTCATGAACCATCACTGTGAAGACATTTCAACAACCCACACTCACAAAGGATTCTGGAAGTCCCTGACCCTCAAAATTCATATCTACATTGCCCCTCCCCAATAAAGTCCCCAGAATGTCACTTTTACAATCTGGGAAGACATATTAGAGCTCTGGAAACTTCCCTGCCTAGGGTAAAACAAAACAAATGTATATGAATGTGTATGTGTATATGTATATATTCATATCAAGGACAACGAGACCTCCAGGTTCTGTGGGGGAGCTATTATGGTCCCAGAGCTCCCATCATCCCCAGCTTCACTCCAATGGCCCCAGGACAATCCTGTCCCCAACACTAAAACCCCGAGGTGGAGCATAGTCTCCTCCTTTTCCAACCGTGAGAAGAAAAGCTGTAAGATTTCAAGGAAGATCTGGACACTAGAAGTTTCCAGAACTGACAGCAGACCCAGTTGGAGACAGCAGCAATGCAGGGTGTGGATGTGTTTCACATTAATGAGCAGAGCACACTTCTAAAGGAGGCTGAGAGAAAACTCAGACCCTGCCTTTTCCTACCTGTGTTTCTCCTTCTCATTATCACAAAAGTTTACCCACAGTCCAGTGATGGCTACAGCAAGGACAACAAGAACAGCTATGATTGCCAAGTTTGGAGATGATGGTGGAGGAGGCCTGGGAAGGACAGGTACAGATAATGAAGGTGAGGGTCATGACCCCAGCCTCTCTAACCAGCTCAGGGTCTCAGAAGGCTCCATCTTCCCCTGACTCCAGCTCTGCACCCACACCCTCCATACCCCATCTCAGGCTGAGGGGCTCAGGCAAGCCCCTCATGGTACACATGGCAAGTGTAATTCTCCTCCTTCCCAAGAGGCACCACCACAGATGCCCCTTCGGAAGGTTCCATCCCCGCAGGCCTGGTCTCCACAAGCTCCATGTCCTGGGTCAGCTCCTCCCCATTCAACTGCCAGGTCAGGGTGATGTCAGACAGGGTAGAAGCCCAGGGCCCAGCACTCAGGGTGACATCACCTTCAGATCTGGGTGATGGGTCACATGTGCCTTTGGAGGGTCTATGTGGAAATTCAAGAAATCCCACAATTAACAAGACAAACTGAAATCTACACAAGAGTCAGTTAAATCAATGATGACACTTAACTATGTGTCTGTTGACACTTCAAACTGTCACTGCACTAGTGACCAATAGGTAGAGCTGGTCCCCTCAGCGCAGAACTGCACATTTCATGGGGTCCTCAAAGCTAACTGAGAATCCATACAAGCCAGTGGGTTAACATGGTCATCATCCTTAATTGATGTTCTAATAGCGTGCAATAGTAGACATAATTGGAAGAGGAACGGAAAGAAATAAATGTGTTTGAGTTCATATCTAAATTACAAATTATGGCTATGTGCTACTGGTAGGTTGCTATCACTGAGACTCAACCACTGGTGGTCATCTTGCTGACAAAGCTAAATGTCAGTCCAAGTGAAACAGCCATCAGAAGTGTTAGCAGAAATTGATGAACCTCTGACACTCAGCCAGAAGAAAATGACTCTCAGTCCCTGCCTCTGGGGTGACAAGTACAGGTATGTTACACAGATCCCTGAGTGTGCTGTGGAACCCAGTGCAAGCACTCACTGGAACACAGTGGGCTCACAGGGTGTGTGGACTTTCCCTCTCACTCAGCCCTGGATTGCAGAAACCCTGTCTCTCAGAAAGTCCAATTCCTGATTCACTAGGGGGAGCACTGTAACTCCTGGGGCAAGGAAGAGCAGGAGGGATCTGCATGTGTAATCTGACAGGAAACAGTCTAAGCTCACAAGAATCTCTCCTTTAATGAGAACCCTGATTTAAACATTGTCTAATTATCCAGGTTAGCAGTCTCCCTGACACCTGTGGAGACTGATACAAATGATAATACAAGGCAATGGAGAAACAGGATCACTCCAGTGCAGACAAAAATTGTCTAGAAGTAAAGTCAAAAACCTTAAAAAGAAAAAAGAATGAAAAAAGGAAGACAAGAAAAAAGAAAGAAGTGGCCGGGCGGGGGGCGCCCCCCTTTAAACCAGCACTTTTGGGGGCAGAGGAGCGGATTTCGAGTTGAGGCCAGCCTGGTCTACAGAGTGAGTTTTCCAGGTGTCAGGCACACAGAAAACCCTTTTTAAAAAACCAAAAAAAAAAAAAAAAAAAGAAAAAAGAAAGAAAAAATAAAAAAGAAAAAATGAAATCTCACAGTTTAAAATTCTTCCAGGGTACCCCAAAGGGCCATGTGACCATTCCCACTCTAGGAAAAAACTAGAAATTTTGGGTGTTGAAGGGATACAAACCTCACAATGGGGTGGGGGGGTTGGGGGGTTGAGGATCTGCAAGAAGTATTTTTTTGGGAAATTTTTGAAACTGGGGAACCAACATACTATGGGAGTCAATGTCTCCAAAAAGTAAAGGAAACTTTTTTCCGAGGTAAGGAAAAGACAAAAATCAGCATGACAGGGGGCAGTGTCCACAGACAGCGGGTGGACAGGGAACCCAGCCTGGAGAGGGGCCTGGCTACTGCAGGGAGCCCCTGCGTTTTTCAGGGGAAAATTCCCCTCCTTCCCTCCGAGACAGACTGGGAATGTCCAGGGGGGAAGGGGGAGCCCGGGAAAAATCAGTGTATCACGGATGAGGAAACAGGGGGCCCAGGGAAAATCCTCCCCCTGAACCAGGGGCATCACCCCAGCTGAGGGTTTCTTCCTTTTCCCCCGGGGTGAGCCCCAGCCCAGGAGGGAGGAGCGCCCGCGGCCCTGCCCTGTCCAGCAGGTCTCCTTCCCCGCCCAGATCGGGGGCCACTCCACGCCCCCCCTCCAGGGGGGGCCCCCTTTCTCTGCACACCACCCCCCCCCCACTTGCGTCGGGGGGCGCGCCGCCATGTCCCCGCCGTCCCCGTTTCCAGGTCAAAAGTTTTAGGGGGGTTAAAAAGCGGGGGGCCCTCGTTTTGGGGGCTGATAATCCCCCCGGGGGAGGGGCCCTCCGACCTCACGTCCCCAGCCGGTCACCACGGAAGTGTGAGAGCCTGCGGGACCCCGCGGTCCCGCCCACCCCAACTCCCAAACTGAAAAGCAAACCGGTCCCCGGGGCGGTTCCACTCCCAACCTCGGACTTGGGCCCGGGCGTCTCCAGTCCCGTGTCAAGGGGGTTTTGGGGGGTCGTAAAACCCCACCCAGGCTCACCACCGCCCTCACTCGGTTGTATAGCCCGGGGCGATTCTTAGGTTCACTTGGGGAAACTGCCGAGGTTCTCGGGGCTCCGTGTCTGCTGCTCCCAAAACTCTGGCCCCTCTTCTCCATCCAAGGCGCGCGGCTCCTCCTCGGATTTCCCCCCCGCATGTCAAAGTCACGAACGCGTGTCATTCAGAACCACGAATTACCTGGGTTTCCCAAGGCCCGGGGCCCGGGCAAGGCGGTGTCGAAATACCGCAAAGGTGTGAGCCGGGGGCAGCCGCAGAGCCCCCATCTTTTTCCCAGGACCCCCCCCCGGGTGCGCATCCCCCCGGGGGGGCAGGGGGGGGACTCCGACGCGGGGGGGAAAGGGGGGGAGGGTCCAGGGGCCACGCGGGATGCGGCTTTTTTGGGCCGCCCCCCCCCTTCCCGCAGAGGCCGTTTCCCCCCCCCGCCCCGCACCAAAAAGCGCGGGTCCGGGTCGGGGGCCCGGGCGGCCGCCACAGCAGGACACGTGCGCGGAGCCCCACTTCCACTCGGATCCGGGCGTCTGAGTCCCCCCCGGGGCTGCGTGGACTTTTAACCAGTGCCCGCGGGGACGCTATTTGTTCTCCAGGATTTGTCGTCCAAGGGGTTTAGACCTGTCAGCGCGATCAGTGTCCGGGCAGAAGGACCTGACCCCGGGGGTTGGAGCAAAAAGGGAAAATGGGGGGAAAAGGGGAAAAACCCCAGCCCGGGCTTCCCCCCCCCCTGACGTCACCGCCCCCGGGGACTAAACTTTTTTCCAACCCTTCTGCGAACCCCAGCGCTGTTTGTCATGGGGGCTCCGATTCTGACCCAGAAAATGCGGGGACCAGGAAAACCCGCAGGGGGCCAACCCCTGTGTCCTCTCCTCCCCCCTTTTCCCCTTTTTCCCTTTTTCTCTTCAGAATCAGACCCTGGGGCCTTCTAGAAAAAAACCACTTCTGGAATTCAATGGTGACCAAGAGTTGGGGATGCAGTGGAAAAGATGCTTCTCCTTTAAAACAAGGCGCTGGGGTGCAAGCCCCACGGACCCCACAAGACCAGGGGCCCGTGTTTCACCCAGGGGCGGCTCCACTGGCCCCAAGCCCCGGGGTGCAGGACTCACATCTTAAAGAGGAGACTTTGCTTCTTCCCCTCAGGGGTCTGTCCCCCTTTTCAGCCCCAGGCTTAGACTCAGACCTTTTGTTTTCTCTGTTTGCTCCAGACGGGTGTGTTTTATTTCCAAGGATCTTCATTCTCTGTTCTTGAATTGTCTGTGTGGACCTGGGTATTGTCTCCCCACAGTAGACCCCCCCCTTTATCCCTGGAAAGAGATCCCCCTGGAGACCACAGACAGCAGGGACATCCCTGTCACACTGCCTTTCCCTTTTTCCCCACTTTCATGGGACGTTGATTTAGTAACTCAGTCACAGTAGGAAAGGAACTGTCACCGACTAAACACAGAATTATGATGATAGTGTGGAGAAGTTATGTAATCTCTGACCCTCTCACTCCCCCCTCCGACCTTTACCCACACTTAGAGCTGATCAGGTGAGGACATGAGGGCACAGTTGTGATGGACACGATCTAATAACAGTTTACCCCAAGTTCTTCAGGCTGTGCAGTGTGGACACTGGAAGGAAGATGATTCTTAGCCAGAGATACACACGGGGAGTGAGGTTTCTCCCTGATCATATGTGGGGAAAATTAAATTTACTACTCATATTTCGTGGTCTCTTCAAATCTCAGCCACAAAAATCAAGGGAAAAAAGAGCAAGTGGGCGGGGGCTCCCGAGGAAGTCACCATCACACAGAGCAACAAATGTGTGACCAAGGTGGACTTTCCCGCACCTCCCCATGCAGGTCCCACAGCAGCCCAGCAGCCGCACCAGGATTTAGCAGAACCTGTTTCTGTGAACACTCTTATTAGGTGCTGTGAGTATTTTCCCCCTGGGAACTTGATGTTCTTAGGTTTCATTCTATTAACTTAAGGATGTTGCTAGCCTTAGGCAGGAACAGAAAGACTTCTCAGTTTCTTTTTTTAAATTCTATTTTTCAAGAAAGGATTGTCCCAGCCCGACTGTTGCTCTAGTCCGTGGGTCAGGGGCAGCAAGAGAGAGAGGGGATGGAGGGGCAAGAGACTCGAAGAATGGGACAAGACAGAGGGTCTGACAAATCTCCCTTTTTTAAAGGAAAAATTTTGGCTATTTATACATTTTCTACGTGCCTTCCCATGGACAAGCAGGGGGAAAACAGCTGAAGGGGCTTTGCCACGTCCTTGCAGTGGGGAACTAAGCAGCAAAACAAGATTGAAAAAACAAGATGTTTAAACAGCGTGTCTCAACTGTTGTGGGCTTTAAAAAAAAAGTCCTTTCAGGGAATATGGCCTAAGATGGCGCAAAAAGACAGCCACTTTCGCAGGAGTTGGCTCCCAACAAGGTATCTCTTCAAGCTCTGGCATCATACAACTTTCAAGTAGACCAGATCACTTTGAAATAAAGTTTTGGAGTTAGTTCCCTCCTTTAACTAGTGGTTTCCTTTATCGGTAGCCCACTTGGGACAAATGCCTTTAAAACCCCCTTTAGCAAACTCTTGATCCCTCTCAGAGTTCCATGGGGTTTTATCTTTTTTCCCGGTTTCCCCTTTTCAATTCCCCGGAAAATTTTTTAAAAAAAACCCCGGGGGGTTTGGTTTTTTTTTTTTTTTTTAAATTTTTTTTTTTTTTTAAAAAGATGACCCCCATTTTGGGGGATTGAAACTTATTCCCATTGGTGCTGTTTTGGGGAGTTTTGGGAAGTGGGCCTTGTGGAGGGGAAAATTTCAGGGAGGAGGTTGGAGGTGTGAGCTCTCGCTGTTCCTGCTGCCATGCCGGGGGTTTGTTTTCATAGTGATATTTAACTCTTTTGGCCCACACCCAATAAACCTTCTTAAAAATTTTCCCTTTGGCATAATGTTTTATGAGCAACAGAAAGTAACCCAAAACATTCCCCTTTTCCACCGGGGCTTAAAATGCAAAAGAACCTTGAAAAGGGTTTTCCCCCCCATGGTTTGAAGGATACAGCCCCACAGGGGGGGCTCGGTGCAGGGCTGGGGGGGTTTTTTAGTTGGTTATTTTGGGGGGGGGGTTTTTGCTCACCTGTTTCCCCCCTTTTTTTCTGTACAAGACCCTTTTTGGGGGGCCACACACATCCCGATGAGCTTCTCCATTTTAAACCCTTTGGAAGTGCATTCTAGTGGCCCAAGCTGTTTCCCCCCAAAAACTCAAACCCATCCATGAAAAGAAGATTCCTATCAACACGGGCCCTCCCAAAATTTGGGATTTCACTTAACATTGGAAATTTTTCCAAAACCATATTTAAATAAGTACTTTTGAACCTCAGATATCCCTTTTTTCAATGTGGTTATGTATTTGCTTTTCATGTATGTCTATTCCCCAGGGGGAAAGTAGCATGGGTGTGTAGGGTGTTTGGTAAAACGCCTTTTTTAAAACCTTTATGTTTATTGTGATTTGAGAAGGTTCTTCTATGTTTTAAACTAAACCTGGTACCCTAGTGGGTCCGCTTTCTGGACCATTCCCCCTGCCCAGCTTTTTGGCTAGGATTATACCGGGCCCCTCATCCCGGGTGGCACTCTTCAAAAAAAATATACTTAAATAAAAAAGTATAAAAAGTGCAAAAAATTTCTAACATTTGTCCGGTTGAGGAAATTTCTTGCATAATTCAGGTGTTTAACTTATTTTTCATATGGTGATGTTGGCGCATGTATGTGTTTACAGCTGCAGTCCTTTTGAGTCCAGGGGGGGAGGGTTTAAATTCCCCCCGGAAAAAAATTAAAACATTTGGCTCTAAAAGGGGGTGGGAATTGCCCAACCTTGGAAGGGCGCCAGGGTTCCTAACCTTGAGCTGCCCACCCCGCCATTTCTAACTCTTACTTCATTTTCTTTCCCCCCTTTCTTTTTGAGAAAAAAAAAAAAAAAACCGGTCTTGTGCATTTGAAGTGAGTCCTTTTCCTACCCGGCCTTGGTTTTGGTGTGGGGTGGTGTGTGGTTTTGTGTGGGGTGTTATTGGGGTTTTTTATTAAGCCCGCCCTTTACCACCTTTTAAGATTTTCCCCCTGAGCTTTAGCCCCTGCTTTTTCCCTAATTTTTTTAATTTTTTTTTTTTCTTGTCTGGGTTTTCCCAGTGCTAAAAAGTGTGCTGACAGAGGCCAGAAGAGGGGCTGGATCCCCAAACTGGAGGCCCTTAAAAGGGACAAGGCTTTTCATGTGGGCCTCTCCTCCACACGGGGGGGCTCAAGGCCTAGGATCAAACCCATAACCCCCCCCAAAACCCCAACAAACACACACACAACACAACACAAAAAAGACTAATTCTATTTGAGAAAAAGTCTCACGGTTTTTAAGACTGGCCTTGGATTCACTCGTAGTTTCCCCCGCTTTGAAATTTCCATCCCCCTGCGCCCCGGGGGAATGGAAAGTGGGCAGCGACAGCTCCGCCACGGGTTTTTAGGCTTGGCTCTCCCACCATCCTCACACCCGGGAAAAGGGAATGAGCAGCATGTTTAGCCCCCTCACGGGGGCGGGGGCCTTTTCCCGCCCTCCCACCTACTGCCTCCCGGCACGCCTCGGACCTTTTGTCCCCCTTGGCCGGCCCCTTTCCCTCCCTAACCGGGTTTTTTGCCCCTAGAGCAGCCCCTCATCCCTCACTGTCAAGAACTGGCTCCCTGGTTTCCCCCGGCTCCCCCCCCCGGGCCCCCGGCTCCCCGGCCCCCCTGCCCCCCGCCTCCCCTGGCCCCCTGCCTCCCCGCCTCCCCTCCCCCCCCCCGCCCCTCTGCCTCCCCTGCCTCCCCTGCCTCCCCTGCCTCGCAGCCAAACAAAAGGGGAAAAATTTTTTTTTTTGATGAAGTTTAAAAATGTTGAGAACCCCCATAACATAAAACTGTCACCCAAAGGGCACAGAGAAGGGAAGCGTACCTTTGGTTTTTTAAAAAACCATTTATTTCTAAGAGTCGGAGGGGGAAAGGGGGGACCTTTGACTGTCCCACCATTAAACCGGAAATTAGACCTCCCCCCACCCTGCAATTTTTAGAAAAAATGTTTTGGAAATCCCATGCTCTCGGGGGGGGCAAACGGGGCTACACCAGGGGCCCGACCTTCGGGGGTCTTATTCCCCAGGAAACACCCCAAAAAAGTCCCTAATACAGGGGTGACCGCCATGCCCTGCGTGGGAAGCTTTTCCTCTGAGGTTTCGAAGAGGGATTTTTGAAGGAAATTTCAACCTTCCCTGAAAAGCTGAGGTTGATGTAACATGGGGAGCCAGAGGAGGAGCTTTCGGGCAGGCTCAGCAAACCCCCAAAAGGTGTGTGCAGGGGAAGCAGGGGAAAAGGGGTGGGATTGGGCCGTCAATCATGTAGAAAAAAGGGGGGACAATCCCCAAGGGTTTGGGGAAAGGTTAATGTCAGGGCCCCAATCAACAGTGTGAAAAAATTTTAAAGGTTTAAAAAAGGGGGGAATGAAACAATCAGGTTTTTTTCCCCCCCCCCCCCCCCTGGGCCCTTTAATTTGTTTAATTTTTCCCTTTGCTTCCAAATAACCTTAAAAATTTTTCCCCCAAAAGGGGGCTGCTTAATTAAAAAAAAGCTGTGGGGGAAAAAAATCCCCAATTATTCGGGGAAAAAAGCTTTTTTAGAAAAAGGGGAAAAGGTAAGGGGGAAAAAACTTAAAGTTTTCCAAAAAAGGTTAAGTTCAATTTTCCTGCAACCAAGGGTTAAAAATTCCGTTTTAAACTGGTTTTCCCACTTACCCGGGAAAAAATTGGGTGACTTCTGGGCCCCTTTCTTTTTTATTTTGGGGAATTTCCCTTTTTAATTTTTCCAAAAAAAAAATTTTTTTTTCCAGGTCCTGACTTTTAAAAAACCTATTTTAAATTAATTAGCAAGTTTTTTTAAATTTAAAAAATATTTTTAAACTAAAAATTTTTTAGGTCATCTGAAGAAAAAGGTGGTGTAAAGAGATGTTGGTTTTCCCCCCCGAAAAAGGGTTAAAAGTTAAACCTTTTTCGAAAATTTTTTCTTAAAAACCATCTTAATGTAATAGAGGAAAAATAAAAACCCCCTGACCTGTTTTCCCTTATAAGGGAAATTTTTTTTTTTTTTTAATACGGGAAAATTTTTTTTTGACAAGTTTCGATGGAACTGTTTGCCAAGGATTTCCCCCTTTGGGAAACTGATCCTCCTCACCCATCGGGTCTAGGAAATTCCGGTGGGCCCCCCGCTGAGTACCTTTCCCCAGCCCTCCTTTTTTCTTTTTTTTTTTTCCAACCTCTCTCTTTTATTTTCCCCCTTTCCTGTTGCCCTCCCCCTTTCCTGGGAAAAATTTTTGCTGTTTTTTTAGGCCTCAGAACCCCTTTTGGGGGTCCCCCTCGGGGTCCAATTAGGGGGGCACAACGGGGTTTTTTGAAAGTCCCGGCAAGGGGGAGGGGAAAGGGGGACTGCCCGGGGGGGCCTAGGTAGGTTGTTTTTTGCCCCCCTTTTTTACAAAATTTTTGGGGGAGGACAAATGGGGAAAAAAGGGGGGAAACATCGGAATGGAGTTGTGGGGGGGATTTTAGGTTGTAAAAAACCCCCCAAAAAACTTCTTTTTTCCCCCCCCCCAAAACTTTTTAAATTTTTTGGTTTTTTTTTGGCCCCCCCAGGCTACTTGGGGGTGGTTTTTTCTTCAGTTTTTCAAAAAGCTGGCATTTTTTTTAAAGTCGGAAAAAATTTTTCCGCAAGCCAGGATTGTGGTTTTTGGGAAAAAATTTTGTGCCTTTTTTTTCGGGGAAAAAATGTTGTGCCTATTAAAATTTGGCTTGGAGGGGGCTTAGCCCCCTCGGTTTTTTTTTTGTTGGTTTTTTGTTTTTTTTTTTTTGGGGTTTTTTGAAGCCCATTTCCGCCTTTTGAGCCCCGGGGGGGCCTCGAATTAAAATCCGTGCCTTGTCCCAATGCTGGGAAAAATTTTTGGGGGCCCCCCCCGCCCTGTGAAACCCCTTTTAACCCCTTTTCTCAGGTTTTTTGTCTGAGGGGTAAATAGTTGGCTTGAGAAGTGTTCCTTTTTTGGGGGCTTTTTTTTTTGTTGGGGGTTTTCCCCGGGTCTGACTACCCCAAACCCCCAAAAATCTGAATGAAAATCCTCGGTAAAAGGGGGGGGTGGGGGGGAACACGCCGGGACCATTTTTGTCTTTTCCTAAAAGGTGGTTCCCCTTTTTGGGGTTTTGTGCGTAATGGTTCATTTAAATTTGGAAAAAATTTCCCCCCTTTGGGGGAAATTTTAAAACCTTTCCCAAAAAGGGGCTAAAAAGTAAATTCCCCTTTTTTAGATCTAGCCTCCCCCTTTATTTTGGGGCAAAACTAAAAATTTTTTTTCCCCTTCTGTTTTTTCCCCTGGTTTCCCCAAAAATTTTTTGGGGGGTGCCCTGAAAAACATGATCCCCAAAGGGGCCCCCCAGGCTGTTTTTTGGGGGGCCCCCTTTTCCCCTTCTCCTCTTTGCAAAACATCTTTTTTCTTAAAAATACAATTTTTAAAGGGGGCGGGGGGGTTTTTTTAGAAAGGTGAACCAGGGCCCGAGAAAGGGCCGGTGCCGAACACTTTTTCCTCCTTGCCCAAATCAAAGCTCCCTAACATAGAGATGACCCTTTTAAAAGGCCTTTTACATCAGTTAACTAGGATGGCCCCTCAGTTAAATGGCCTCCACATCAGTTAACAAGAGTGATCCCTCAGTTAAGTGGCCTCCACAAACAGTTAACATAAAAACGACCCCTCAGTTAAGATGGCCTCCACATCAGTTAAATAAAAGTGACCCTCACAGACTTCTCAAACCTTTAGACAGGCTCCCTTCTACATAACCCTGCTGTCCTGGAGCTCACTGTGTAGAATGCCTTGAACTCACAGAGATTCCCTTCCTCTGCCCCTGGTGCCAGGATTAAGGGGTGTGTGTCACCACAACCTGCTAGTACACACAAACCTGCCAAGAACCACGAGCCACTTGGTTTTCTAGAAATATTAAACTGTCATTCAGCCTCACCGGCTGGCTTGAATTTTACGTGAACAGGTGGTTAGGAAAACCCCGGTCCCTTCTGTTACTTCCAAGTGCTGGGTTTAGGGCGTGCTTGTCTCCCCCTCGTCCCTTTTACAGGCCAGGACACCTAGAAAGACCGGAGGCTTGTGCAGCAGATCCCCAACCTGGTCCATGGTTGTTCTTCCTTCATCCTTCCCATCTCTGCTTCCGGGAAGCCAATTGTCCTTTTTTATTTTTCTCTCAGCCTGCTGAGTCCTAATGCTACCTTGACGAAAGGGTGTCGGGAGAAATACCCATCTGGGGTTGGAGTGGAAACTGTGCCCCCCTCAAATGCCTTCTTCTCCCACACTGAGGAAGGCCTGGTTGGCAGAGGTGGAAAAACCGGCCCAAAACCCCACTGCGTCCCCCAAAGTAGGAAAACCTGTCTGTAAGTTCATTGTTAACGGGGGCGGGAGGGGGAGATGGGGAAAACCGAGAAGTTTGGAGAAAGGAAGCCAGGCGCAATCCAGACAGAAGGGGTGTGGGGGGGACGCTCATTCCTTCTTAAAGGGGTTCCCTCCTTCTCACCTCACATCCCTGGAGCAAAGCCTGTCCAACCTGTGCTTGCAGGCTCCAAATTAGGGAATGTCTGGGCATGGTCACTCAGAGGCCCGAGCTTAGAGTTTCAGAGTAGCCTGGTCTACAAGTGGATTCTGGGTAGCCCAGAGACTAGTCAACCCTATCTAAAAACAAAAAAAATAAGTGGTGAGAATGGCTCAGCGGGTTTTAAAAGTACTGCTGCTCTTCCAGAGGTCTGATTCAATTCCCCACAACTCCGGTATCACAACCTCTGTTTGGCTGAAAGCCCTCTTCTGGTGTATCTGAAGGGCGCGACAGCTACTCATATAAATAAATAAATTTTTTTTTAAAAGGTGGTGTGGGGTGTCCGGGACGGTGCTGCAGAAAGGGGCTATGGGAAGTGAGAGAGGACTTGACCCTGTGGGACCATGGTGGGGACTTTGTCAGGTCAGGTCTGTCTATTCATGGGGACTGGGGCCGGGCTGTAATTGACTACCAGGGGCAACATAAAAAACCCAAGAGAGGCCACTAGACTGTGAGGCCCTGGCACTATAAAATGTAAGGAGGGGTTGGGAGGCTGGGTCATGACGGATGGGCGTGGGAGGGGGGACTTTTCGTTTTTCGAAGGCCTGTCCAGGCAACCCCAGATTCTCTGGGACTCCGACCAAGGTCACAAGGGTTTTTCACAGCCCCTTCCCCGTCATTTCTGACACCACCCCCGGTGAGAACCTTCCCCTTCAGCTTCCTGGCTCTGTCCTCTCAGTGGCCAGAAGAATTTTGTGGAGGACATTGTCCTCCCATTCCACAGGCTAGCTGGACGACGGACCATTAGGTTTGTGCAGAAAACTTTGGGCTCCCCTTCCCCCCCCCTCATCCTCCTCCTATAGTTCCTTTTTCTTCAGGTGTTTGCGGATCAAGTTTCAACTAGTCCAGGCTAGACTGGAATTCTATTTAGACCAGGCTAGTTTCAGTGTGTGGATCCTTTGGCTCGCCAATCAAGCCTGGGATTACAGGAATTTGCCCCAATGGGTCCCCCTCTTTCATTTGTATTTTTGAAGAGGGGAGGGAGATACAGGGGAGTTAGCCTTGGTATAGTTCCTATTTACAACCGATTTCTGTGATTTTAGCTTTCCTTCCCAATTAAAAGTTTTTTTTTGGTTGGTTTTGGTTGTTGTTTTAAAGACAGGGGCCAGTATGTGTCTTGCCTGGTCTGTAACTCACTCTGTAGACCAGGCTTTCCCTGACTTAGAGATCCACCGCCTCTGCCTCCCGAGGGCCGGGATAAGGTGTGTGTCCACACACCCAGCCACTATTTTTAATTCTTGTGTTTTGGTTGTTTCGCTGCACAAATCATTTACCTGTGTTCCTGGTGACTGCAGAGGTCAGAAAAGGGCTTCAACCCTGGCACTGGAGTTCAGATGGTGGGAAGCTATTTGGGAGCTGGAATGAAACTGGGTCCTTGCAGGAGAGGCCAGTGCTCTTAGCTGCTGAGCCATCTCTCCAGCCCCTCCCCCTGAGGAACACACAGAGAACTGAGGTTTCAAAGAAGAAATAAGCAAATTTGTTGTTGGGAGGAGGGCAGGGAGGGACCTTGTTCCCCCCCCGCCACCGGCAAGTGGGCACAGGGCCCCTAGAAAAGGCAGTAGTGGGCACAGGTCCTGTGCTGTACAATAAGGCTAATTCAATATGATTTCTTTGTAAAAAGCCGTTTGTCCTTGTTTGTCCCTTGCTGTCTGGCGAAGGGCTTTGGGGATGAAGCTGGAGGTGGCTGGGACACAGGACACCCGGGCCCCACTTTCCCGGCTGTCCCCTTTGGTCGTCATTTTGGGTCCTTCGGGGGGCATAGCAGGCTCTAGGGCCTGGAACCTTCCAGAATTTCCGTTCAAAGCTCCAAGGTCAGTGAGCCATTCAGCGTCGGGGGGGGAGAGAGAAGCGGGGGGGGAGGTTAACACCGCCCTGCTCTCCGTCAGTTAACATCAGCAGATGCTCACCGTGAACGCCCCCCCCCAGGAGCGATGTAGATGGTATACTGTTTTTCGCTGACACCTTCCAGGCTGGGCAGGGCAGGCTCCTCAGGACCTTCTCCTCCGGCAACCCCTCTCTCCCCACCACCCCCATCAGGTCCGCCTGTGTCCGAGGCACCCCCACCAGCCCCTCCGGGCTCTACGGTTTCCCGCTGCTGCCTCCTCTCCAGGGGGATGCGCAGGGCCAGGTACTTGGAAGGTGATCCACTGTGGCGTTCCCGGTCGTCTTCACGTCCTGGGGGGGGGGGGGAGGGCAAGAGTCCTTGAATGCAGAACTTTCTCCAAAAGGTCTGGCAGGGGATTCAGGTACCCCAGGCTAGCCTCTACCTTGCTAAGTAGGTGAAGATGACCTTCAACTTCTCATCTCCCTGCCTCAGGGATTACAGGTGTACACTACCACCCTTGGTTTATATGTCGCTGGGGAGCAAACTTAGGGACTCGTGCATGCTTGATGCTCTACTGACTGAACTACACCCCCAGGCCTGAGGCCCCCTTCTGATGTAGATTTCTGAACCTGAGTTTCCAGGTGGTCTAGCAGCAAAAGGCCAGGCTCCTCACCTAGTTTGGCAGTATTCTCCTTTCTCCACGAGCAGGGGATGGGGCCGGAACACAAGTTCGATCTCTCCGCCTGGCTCTGGAGGACTGGAGCCCCAGGAGGGCTTGGGGGGCCTAGGGTTCCCCCTCCCAGGGTGCCGCCCCGGTCACCAGAGTCTTCAGAACCAGCACCTCCGCAAACCCCACCAGCAGCACCACCCCCTGTCCCTACACTGCTGCCCCCTGCACCCCCTCCACGGGGTCGCTTGGGAGCAGGGCCTGGAGCAGAGTCTGGGGCCGAGTCAGAGCTGACATCCTCTCCATCCCCTTCCCCCTCCCCAGGTTCTCCTTCCCCCCCACTCATTGTGGCGGTCTGATCAGATCCAGGCATCGGCCGCCTCACACGCTGGGCCCTGTAGAAACAAACACTCCAGGTTGGTTACGAGAGCAGGATTCAAGGCCCGTAGTGTTAAACTTCAGAGGCCCTACTAGTGATGCTTCCTGTTTCTCTCTATTTGATGGTTGAAGAAACAGGCTAAAAGAGGGCTGGCGAGGTTAACTTGTTTGAGGACAGACACTTGCCCTCAGATCCCAACTGCAGGGTCAACACCTGGCAGCTCGAACGCAGACTGTCAGGACCGTACTCCAGACAAGACCCACAGGTCGTCTGTTCTCTGGGTCTCCACACCTGTGCATGGCCTGCATCCTGAGCCCCTCCTCGATACTGGAGCTCAGCGCCTGCTGGTTGTGCAGGCGGCTGAGTCGGATGAGCACGCGGTCTTGATGGGCCTCGTACTCCTCTCGGCTAGGATAGATTTTGGAGATCAGGGCGTCGAAGTTGGGGTCCGGCCGTAGGGACCGCTTGGATACCAGCTTTTTCCGGCAGGTAGGGCACTCCTTGTTCCTGGGGTGGGAGGAAGGGAGCTCTGTAGGGCCAGCTCCCATCGCGGACGCCCGCCCGGCCCCCCCGCGCACGCTTGTGCGGCAGACGCGTCCCTCCCGTTACCCGCTCCGCAGGGCAGTGACTATGCAGTCCGAGCAGAACCTATGCAGGCACTCCTTGGTGGTCATTGTGTTCTTCAGCATGTCCAGACAGATGGGACACATGAGCTCCGAATGCAGTGACCGAGGCGAAACTGCAATCTCCGTGCCGTCCATGATGGCTTCCTGGGTCATCAGCAGGTGGCAGCGGGTTGGGGAAAAGGGACTTTAGAGGCAAGCTTTGAGAACGTTAAGAACCCGGACAGCCATGCTGACCAAACTGATGGGAATTCTGGGGTGGAGGCGAACAACGACTTGGGAATGACGGGAACAGAAAGGACGAGGGCTCGCTTCGAAGGAGTTTTGAAACAGAAGGACCAGAGGTTTGTCGAGAGGACTAAGGTTGTGGATGACACAGATCTATGGACTGGAGGGTATTTATGCAACAGACTCATTTTTTGTTTGCTGTTTTCAAGACAAGGTCTCCATATGCATGTAATCCTGGCAGGCCTCTAACTAGACTGACCTCAAACTTAGAGATTCACCTGTCTGTGCTTCAGGAGTGCTGGGGTTAAAGGACTGCCCCGTCACATCCGGCCTCAACAGGCTTTCTTAAAACTCTCACGAGCAAGACTACCTAGACTAAAAGTTCAGGGTGCCTGTTAAAAGATTCCGACGTGGTCCCAGCGCACGTGGGTCAGAATACTCGAGAGGGAATTCTATTTGAGCTCGCGGGATGAATACGTGTGTACATTGACATGTGGCTGTCGAGACGGGACAGAGAAGGTAACTTCTAGCGTCTGTTTACCGTGCTTCAATTAAGACAGTAATATCTGCTGTACCTCTCTGTCATGGCCGCTTTGAGGGGTTAAACCGGATTAAACGAGGTAAGTGTACAAGTGCTTTGAGAAGATAAAAGGTGATTCCAAGACAAGAGTCGGGCAAAGAATAGTGTGGCGGGGGAGGGGGAGGGCTGGCGGGAGGGCGTAAGCTGGGACTGGAAGATCCCTGTCACCTGCGGGGTCCGGTGCAGCTCATAGAGACTCAGTTCCCACGTTTTGCTGGCATTCTGTGCATTCGCCGGCGTCGTCATGGTGACGGGGCACAGACCCCCTTCCAAGCGGGGCTCGGCCGAGAGCGGTCTGCGGAGGGGGTGGGGGGGAGGGAGACGCTGTCGGGGCCGCCCCTCTGCAGACCCCGCCCCCTGACCCCGGGCGCGCGCCCCGCGGCCCCTCACCCGGCTCCGGCCTCCGCGCTGCCCTGCTGCGGGACTCTCCCCGGGGACCCCGGGGCTCCGCCGCCCTTGGTCCGCTCGGTCCGCAGCTGCCACTCACGCCGCAACCCTTGCTGCCGCCACCGCCGCCGCCATGGCCCGGGCGCCGAGGCCCGACGTCACTTCCGCCCTCCCTGTATCCCACCCCGCGACGGAGACGTCACCGCCCTCACGCGCCACGCGCGCCGTGGGACCGGGCTCCCCTCCCCCGTGGGGCGCGCGCTGAGCCGGCCGAGTGCGTGCCGGTGCATGCGGACAGCCCGCGGGCGGAGCTCCCTTCCGTGGCGCTGATCCCCCCCAACTTCTCTCAAGCCGGGCCTGGGAACCCCGGAGAGCCAGCCGCAGCTGCGCCTCTGCTGCGGGGCGCGCGCCCTGAGGTCCCGGGTGTCCCGGGAACCGTCCCGCGCTCCGCCCGGCCTCTCCCCCTCGAGGTTTTGGGGCGGCGGCTCGGGACGTCCAGACGCAACTCTCGGCCGGAGCCAGAGACTCGAGAATTGCGTTTGGACAATCAGGAGCCGCGGCCCGGGACGGGGAGAGAAGCGCATCGGAGACACCGGGGATGGAGACGCCACGCGGAAGCGGGGACACCAGATGGGGCGGGCCCCTGGGGGGAGTCGGGGAGCACACGAGTGAATGTCTGGCGTGGGAAAGTAGGCAGAGCCACTCCGGGACTCGGAGTGAAGGAAGCGGACGAGGAGGAGAGAAAAGGAAGGAAGGAGCAGGGCCATACCGGTTGAGAGTCGGGAATAAGGGACACGGAGGAAGAGACCGTGATGGGTGTTCGTCCCCCCGCCAGCCTGCGCAGCGGCTGCCAGGGGGTGGCCTGTCTCTGGGACAAGTTAGCAGTGGGTCCCCTCGCCCCCCAACCCAGTTACCCCCTACTTCCCTGTTCTCTCCTTCAGTCCGTGGCCAGTCCTTATGTGGGCACCAGAGTCGATTAGTAAGGACCCCCTCCCCTTCCTCCTCCTCCTCCTCCCAGCCCCCTCCCTTCTGCTCTCCTCCAGCCCCTTTCATCGGCTAGTCCATTCCCCTAATCCTGGCCCCCTCCCCTAATCCCCCCCATCCGACCCCAGGCCGGCTGCAGCTATTGTAAGGTGGAGAGAAGGGAGGGGAAAAGAGAAAGGAGGGGTGGGGGAGGGCCACCTGTTCCAAGACCCCCTTCCAAGGCCAGACTGGACACCAGGATGGGGCCAAGAACAAATCACCCTTGGGGGCCATAAGGAACCCGGGGAATGGGGGGAGGGGGCAATAACTGGTGCTGCCGAACCAATGGAAGGGGGTGGGGACAGAATCCCCTCCCTCTGAAAAGACCCAGAGTGTCACGCATACACAGTGACATACACTCTTTCCTCTCACACCCGGCGGCGGAGGTTGCCCTGGGAGACCAGGCAGTGAAAGGGAACAATCCTTCGGGAAGGGGAGAGAGGGGGAGGTGGGGAAGGGTCTGAGGACTTGGACACAAGAAGAACCGGAGGTGGCAGGGAAGAGGATTTGGAATTTATTAGGGTCACAAGCACCCCTGCCTTCCATATTCAGCACGCCTGAGCCACACACTGCCATCTCTTTTGTAGCCTGGGAACTTAGCGTCCTCATCAGCAGGAGGCCAGGCAGTGGTGGGGGAGTGAGCGGAGTCCGGCTTCCATCAGGCAGTTACATGAAAAGACCTCCTGAGAGGGGCAGAAGCATCGGGACAGGTGCGTGGGTGGGGATGAAGGCACCCACTTCTGTCCCGGGTCTAAAGAAGGGATCTCTGCCCTTCGGGCTGCAGGGTCCCCTCACTTTCTCATACAACCTGGGTTCTGTTTTCCTGTCCCCCTCCCCATGACGGCCTCATACCACTGACTTCCACGGAGGCCCCTGTGATGTATCCACTGTCTTCGGATGCCAAGAACGCAACCACATCTGCTACATCTATAGGGATGGATGGTGGGGGAAGGGCAGTCTCACTTCCTTAGATCCAGACTGGCTATCCTTCTATCCTCCCGCCCCCCCCCCCAAAAAAAACCCTGCATCTACACAAGTCATTAATCCCTGTGCGACCTTTCCAAGACTACTACAAATTTAAGGCTCTGTTCAAGCCCCCTCAGACCCTTCTCCCAATCCATGCTCACCCTCGGGGTCCCCCATGTGTCCCAACGGAATCATTGCAGTTACCTGTAAGGAAACACGTGGGTAGAAGTTTCTTTTATGGATTTTTTTTTCATCCCTCATTATGTACATGTCTGGAATACTTACTGTTTGCACCGTGCCCAGCAATCTCCCTCAGAGACCTCCTCTGACAGACTGCCCTCCACCCACAGCCTACCTTGTCCTTCACTTTCTCTGGCATTTTCTGGGTCATGGGCGTTGCAATGAACCCTGGGAGGACTGAGTTACATCGGATTCCGTGTCTGTGAGGGGAAGCATGGATGCTGACCCTGGGAAGGACAGTGACTCTTCCCTTAGCAAGGTCCCCAAGGGATCCCCCAGTCTGACCCACCGTCCAAGCTCCCGGCTGCAGTCTGGGTGAGCCCAATCACTCCTGCTTTGGAGGACGCATAATTTGTTTGTCCGATATTCCCCACCTACAGTGAGTCAGAGACCCAGGGTGAGTCAGGAGTCCTCTACAGGGGAGCCGCTTCCCAGCACCCACGTGGCTAGATGGCCTGGCCCAACTCATCCTGACCTTTCCAACGATGCTACTAATGTTGATGATGGAGCCACGACTGCCGCTGGACACCAAAGCCTGGGCTGCAGCCTGAGTGACTAGGAAGGTGCCCTGGCACGAGAGGGTAACAAGGCTGGCAAGATCAGCTGGGGTGGCAGCCTTCTTCCAAGTACTTTCCCAGGCTAGGGGCGGGCACAAGTCACAGGTTTAGAGATCACCACCTTGAGGTTGACAGCTATGACTGTGTCCCAGTCTTCTTCTGACATGTGGAGCAGAAACTCATCGCGTGTGATGCCCGCACAGGACACAACGACAGATGGCGGGCGAGAAAAGCAGGCCTATGGGAGGGAGGGGGAGGCTAACACCAAAGACCACAAAGGGCCGGGCGGAGGGGGTGTGCGGCGCGGCGCCCGGTTCACCTGCACTTGCTCCAGCAGGCGTCGGGCTGCGGGGCCCTGAGACACGTCCGCCTGGAAGGCAGCGTGCTTCCCGCGCGGCGCCCCGTCCTCGCTCCCCGGGCTTCCCAGCAGCCGCACCGTGTCCTGTGCTGCGGCCCCGTCCAGGTCGCAGGCGGCCACTGCGGCGCCCTCTGCCGCTAGCCGCACGCTGATCGCACGGCCGATGCCGCTACCCGCACCTGAGATGGGAGAGTCCGCGGGAGCGGGAGAACACGGGCCGAGGTCAGAGGTCACGGGGCGCAAAGTTACCGAAACTCAGACAACAGGGCCAGGGATTCCAGGGGTGGCTCTCGCTGACATGGCCCGGGCGCCCCAGCCCACCCAGAGGGGGAACCCCTGAACCTGTAACCAGGGCCAGCGCAGAGCGGAGCCGGAGCTGAGACGCCATGGCTGCTGTGGGTGGGCGTGCCCTGAGCCCAGGCCAATCCGAGCACGCCGGGGGCGTGGCTAGGTCCGGTCAGAGTCCAATGGAAACCCCACTAGCCGTAGGCCTTTGGCAGGCACCGGCGCGACCTCCCACCACGGGGGCGTGACCATCCACCACCACTGGGGACCTAGGAGTCCTGGAGTTATGGGGGCCCCCGTTCACCCAAAAAGACAAAGGCTGCATGTGGGGCAGAAGATCCAAGTACTTTTATTTCTGGTCACCGGTCCTCCCCACCCATTCAAACAGTGGTATAAAATGAGTAGAAACAGGCTGACATTTTCCCAAGAACACCCTCGCCCCCCACTTTCAAATCAGGACACACGATTGACGATTGACGTCTACCCGCTCCTTCTGCCAGGTCTTCTCTGAAGCCATCACTAACCAGTTCAGAGGGAGACGGACCTTGGAGGACCCTTGCTGGTGCTGGGAAAACGTAGGCTAGAGACCACCAGGTAGGCTACTGTCTTCCCAGCCTTCTTCATGGTCCCATTTATTTCTCCAAACCAACGACACCGTGGTCCCTCTGGCCTCTCATGCTCTGTATGATTCTCATACTGCTAAGGCCTCAAATACCTTAAGACGCCATTCTCCAAGGCCGAAACTCCTTCTGGCAATAGCACTGGCCAGGGCTCCCAACTGCCTTTATTTAGGGGTTAGGGGCAGGACAGGTCACCCTACCCCTCACTCAAGATGGGCAATCAGTACCATCATGGCAACACCCCCCAGCAGACCCAGCACCTCCAAAAGGGACTGTAATGGAGATGCCTCTCTCAACAGCTCAGGTAGCACGGACACTGTTGCTACATAGATAAATCCACCTGCAGTGAAGGGCAGAACCCAGCCGGGACCTGCACCACCCGCCACATCACTGCCCACTGCCCCTCCCTCGGTGAGAAGGGCACAGGCTGTGCCTGCCAGTGCTCCAACTGCAGTCACGAGTTGCAGACGCATCGCCTGGTGGGCAGAAAAGAGAAGACACGCTCATCAACAACTAAGGATTAGGTGGGACAGGCGGTACGGCTGTCCAGGAGGCCATGTTAAGGAAAGGAGCAAGCCGGCTGAGGGCTGGGGAGATGGATCCCCTGGTAATATCTGCTGCACAAGTGTAAGGACAGGAATCTGGGTCCCAGACGCCAGCATCAGGAAGCAGAGGCAGGCAGCTGCTGGGGCTCCCTTGCTAGCCAACACGTAACCAATGAGACCCTGCCTCACGACCACACCCAAGGCCCCCAGCCCCCCCACACAGCCAGGTAAAAACTAGAACAGGCATCTCCTGAAAAATCTGAAGCCATCAAAGAGGTGCTTCCCTGACTGTCCACGTGTGAGGACTGCAGCGTACAACAAACAGCCAGAGGTAGAGAAACAACTTTCCCTGACTCTAGATGACTCATTCCATGGTAGTGTAGCTTGCTAGGAACTAATGACAGGCAGGTGGCACCAACCTGTTTCTTGCTGCAGCCAGACTGCACCAAGATGGCAAAGTCCCCGACCTCATGAGGCACTTCATGTAGCAGGACTGTCATTGTGGTCAGGATGCCTAGCCCTCGGCCCCCACGGAAGGAAGCACCAATGGCCAGACCGTCTGTGAAGTTGTGTGCCAAGTCAGCAGCCAGATTCAGGTACCCAGACACACGCAGGTCTTTTTGCAAAGAGACAAGAAAAAAAAAATTATTCCAGGCATCCATCAAGTTGTTTCATATACCCCTCCCCATTTCCTAGCTCCCCACCGTCACCCACAGCACACATTCTGAGAAATTCACAGGGAACCCATCAACGCATCCCTCACCTGAGCCTGCCTTGTCTTCTTCAGGGTTCTGAGGTTTCACAGGGCCATCTCTGGGCCCCGTGTTCCCTCCTCTCCTTTTCCGCAACGCTCCTGCTTCCTTTTCCTCCTCTGAGCTGCGCTTTTCCTTTGTAGAACACTCTGAGGGAGAGCAGGAGTTGATCAGAGTGGGGAACAGAGCCTTCCCGTGAGCCCAGCTCCACAGGGTGAGCCCGAGTGTGTGCTATAGCAGGCAATGCCGGCTCACCCTGTCTCTCTCCATGCGCGTGGCTGTGTCCATGAGCGTGACTGTCTCCGTGTGCGTGGCTGTCTCCGTGTCCGTGGCTGTGTCCGTGTCCTCCTTTCACGTGTCTCACAAACTTCTCCACCACCAGGAAGGCGACAATGCCACTGAGAACCCACAACCCCACAGAGAGAATGGGGCCCTGGCCTGAGAACGGAGGCAGTCAAGCATGAAGGGAGAGGCAGACTCAGTGTAAGAGGTGGAGCACGGGAAGAGGCAGACCTTTCCCAGCATCCCAGCCCGTCTCTATCTCACCACTGTGGGAGTGTCCGTGTCCAGGCTGCTCTGGAGCATGGTGAGAATGAGGTTCTGCAGGAAGCAGGAAAAAAAAGGCGAGGTGAGGGAATACTTGGCTTAGGGGATGTGTGTCTGAGGACTACTGGAATACCTGGGCTCATTAAAGAGAAAGAACAAAACAGCTTATGCTGTTGAACCCACAAGTTACTTACCCAAGGCGTGAGGGATAAGGTGGAGGAACGCATCACCCAGGAGCCCCCCAGACGCGAAACTGAGCAGGATCTGGAGCAGAGAGCGATGCCTGGGAGAGTTTGATTCCACCGGGATGAGGAAGAGCACGAAGAACGGAGCGGCGGAGATCAGAACTGTGGCCCCCAGTGCCTGGAGAAGCAGAGTCAGAAGGCAAATATGGAGTTTTCCGATGATGAAGAACCAGTCCCTCTTCCCCACATCCCTTGGGGACTCACATAGGCCCAGAGGGTGACAGTGTCCAGGTGGTGCTTGATGCCTGGAGCCCCGGCCTCCCTAGAGGCTCCATGGCTATGTTCATGGGCATGTCCGTGTCCTCTGTGGCGGAGGCTATCGTGGGAGTGGCCATGGATGCTATGGCCATGGTGCAGATCCTCATGTGAATGTCCATGGTCGTGGCTGTGGGCATGCCCGTGCCAGATGCTCTCATGAGTGTGGCCATGGCCATGGCTGTGCCATGGTGGAAATCTTCATGTGAGTGCCCGTGGCTGTGGCCATGGAAGTCCTCTTCCACATCTCTGTGCAGGTCACTATGACCCTCGTGTCCGGCCACCAGCAGCCCCAAAGCCGCCCAGGTCAGCAGTCCCACAGACACCCAGTGGGGAGCCCGTAGGCCCCTGGCCATCACGCTGACCAGAGGAACAGGACGACGCTACTTGACTCTCAGCTCTACCTCTCTGCGGGATCCGCTCTCCCTTGAAGCCCTTCCGTCCACCTCTATACGACTTGCTCCCCTTTTACATTGTTCCCAAGGCCAGTCTTCTTCATCCCCCAACACCCTTCCTGGATGCAGCCCCCCCACCCCCACCCCCGACGCCGCTCTAGCCTTTGATCGGCAACTTTACGGTCTCTCTGGGCCCTCGTCTCTATGGCCCACTAGCTGGGGTAAAGGCCTGGAGAGCGCCGTCAGGGAGCAGCAGGGAGTTCTCACCGGCTCCGGGATCCTCTCGGTTCTCGGTTTGCTGGGACGTGGCACTCACGCCTCGAGCTCCCGCGAGATCCGGAAGTTCCCCTTTTGCTTGCGCCCCGCTACCTTTACCAACATGGCGGCGCCCGGAGGACGGCGCGGCCACGGCCCCAGGGCGCATGCGCGCACCTGGGGGGTTATCTGAGGGGACGGCGGACGGGGCGGCTGACGGGCGGGCGGAGTCCGCCTCCTCCGTTTCCATCTCGGCTAAGGGGCGGGCGCTCGAGGCGAGATTTCCCGTCTGTACAAAGATGGCGGCCGCACCCGTGCTGTCACCGCGGTGCCGAGCCGAGCGCGGCGCCTGAGTCGCGCGGCCCCAGGCCGGAGCCCGCTGTCCTCGGCGGCTTCCTCGCGGCCCCCCGAGTCCCCCGCTCAGCCCCCTGCGCGTCCCTGGCGCCTCTCCGGCTCCCCCGCCCTCGGCCCCGGCGTCATGTCTTGGGCCACTCGTCCGCCCTTCCTCCCGCCGCGGCATGCCGCGGGGCAGTGTGGGCCGGTGGGGGTGAGAAAAGAGATGCATTGTGGGGTCGCGTCCCGGTGGCGGCGGCGGCGGCCCTGGCTGGATCCCGCGGCGGCGGCGGCGGCCGGAGAGCAGCAAACCCTGGAGCCGGAGCCGGGGGAGGCTGGCCGGGACGGGATGGGCGACAGCGGGCGGGGTGAGTGTCCCGTGGGCCCGGGCCGGCGCCCCTCGCGCCCCCTCCCCGCGCGCCCGCCCCCTTGTTTGTAAACACGCGCCCTCTCCATCCCGAGGCCCAGCGCCCTCCCCCGGGGCGGGGCGCGGCGGGGGAGCTTCCGCCCTCCAGGTGCGGCGCCGCGGGGCCTGCGTGCGAGGTATCGGGCGTGGGAAGGACACCATTCCCCTTGGGCTGGAGGACTCTGGGCGTTCGAAGGCTGAGCTTGCGCTCTGGGACCCGGTATTTCTTCCATACTCTTTGCCCCGAATGTTCTAAGTTGGGAACGAGGGGTTCGCTGGTACACCTCCACGTGCTTCTTCACACCCCCCCCCACTCCCGAGGTCAGCTTGGCATGACCCAATAGGCTCTCTGAACTGCCTCCCTTTTTGTCAACCGCCCCCTCCCACGACTATTAGGAGTGAAAATTGTTTGACGACTTGGTTTTCCGAACTCTGGGGTTCTGTGGGCTTGGTGGGTCAGGGAGAATTAAAGTGTCCATTTGGACGATCAAAAGACTCACTTTCTCTTCTTGTCTCTCCTGTCCGTGTGTCTGCCTTGTATGTACCCACTTCTCAGATTCCCGAAGCCCAGACAGCTCCTCCCCAAATCCCCTTTCCCAGGGGATCCCTCCCTCTTCTCCTCCTGGCCCACCTCTTACCCCTTCAGCACCTCCACCTCCAATGCCACCCCCTCCACTGGGCTCCCCTTTCCCAGTCATCAGTTCTTCCATGGGGTCCCCTGGTCTGCCCCCTCCGGCGCCCCCAGGATTCTCCGGGCCTGTCAGCAGTCCTCAGGTGAGAGTTGTGACCTGCTTATTGCCACTCTGCCTTCAGTTCCCTGTTCTCAACTTCTTACGCACCGCCCCCCATCTTTGGGTAACTTCCCCATAACCGGTCGACCTTTCTAGTTCTCTATTTCTAGCGGGCCTGTCGTCTCAGACCCCTTGCTCTTCCTGAAGGGAATGGTTTGGTGCATGCTTCTCAGCTCTGTTTTGAAAACAAAAACACTAAGCCCAAAGGGAATATTTTTGATGCCCTGTTCAGCTTCACAGTGGCTTGCTGCCCTTTTTGCTTCAATATGCCCTTCTAAGACGTGCCCTTCAGGGCCACTGTGTAGAGCTATTACAGAAGGGTGGACATCCCTCTTGGTGTTATGCCCCAGGGAAGGCCCTTTAAGTTAAACCACAGTGTCCCCAGTACCTTCTGGAATGGGTAGTACAGGGCTTGCTCACAAGTAGGAAATGGTTTCCCTAACATCTGATCTCTTTCCAAATGAGTCTCCTGTGACTTCCCTATCTCCCCCATCTCAGATCAACTCCACAGTGTCGCTCCCTGGGGGTGGGTCTGGCCCCCCTGAAGATGTGAAGCCACCAGTCTTAGGGGTCCGGGGCCTGCACTGTCCACCCCCTCCAGGTGGCCCTGGGGCTGGCAAACGGCTTTGTGCAATCTGCGGGGACCGAAGCTCAGGTATGGGGCTCAGCACAGCTGCAGAGAAAGAAAGGTCGTAGGGGCTATTTACCACTGCCTGCGGGGTTCCCAAGGGTTCTTGAGGCTGGTCAGAGCAAGGAGGCCTATGGGACCTTTAGATTCATATCAGATGCAGAGAGGGACAGGAACGGGGTTAGTACAGGGTTTCTGGTCACTGAGGACTGAGTTATCTCACCTTTTCGGGTGAAACACAGGAAGATTTAGACTTTGTTCCCTCTCTGGGCAAATTGGCAAGAGACACGATAACGAGGAGGTCTGTCTCCATAAAACGTTCTTAACTGCCAAACTTGTCTCTCGTAGGCAAGCACTATGGGGTTTACAGCTGCGAGGGCTGCAAGGGTTTCTTCAACGCACCATTCGGAAGGACCTGACCTACTCGTGCCGTGATAACAAAGACTGTACAGTGGACAAGCGCCAGCGGAATCGCTGTCAGTACTGTCGCTATCAGAAGTGCCTGGCCACTGGCATGAAAAGGGAGGGTAAGGGCCTGCCCCAGCCAGGCCTCAGTCCCACGCCCTGTGGGAGAGTCCTGAGGAGGAACAGGGGAGACTGCTGAAGGGCCCCTTGGCCTCCATATCTGTGGGACTGTGCTTGCTTTCTCCTCCAGGGGGCGAAGTTTGATTTCTCTTTCCTGTCCTCCTTAGCTTGGTCCTCAGTACCTCACTCTCTGTCTGTGTCTGTCTCTGTCTTCATGGTTGCTTCTCAGGGTTAATCCCACCTCCCAGCATAGTCTGATCCTAGGGTGAGGTCACCTCTTCCCCAGGATGGGTCTCTGTTTTCTCTTCTCCACTTCACACAGCCCCTTCCTTTCTCTGATGCTGTGTTCTTTCTCTGGTCTCCCGGTCTTTCCTTGGACCTGGTTAAGTCACAGAATCACTGAAGAGGTCAGGCTTGGTGTCTCTCTTCCTGTCTCTATCTAATTAAAGCTGACTCCTGAGACATCTTAGGGCTTATTTTGGTCCAATTCTTGCTTTAAAGAAGATGAAACTCAGCTTTCCCAGGGTCACACCAGCAGAGTGGTAGAACCAGCATCAGAACACACACCTTCCAGACTCAGACCAGGCCCATTCTCCTGCTGCTCTCTAGTCAGCAGACTTAGGGTTTGCCGTCAGGAGTGTCTACAGTCAAATGCGTAACTGGTCGTGTGTCATGTGAACTTAGAAGACTAATGTCTTAACTTCCTGGGAGCAGGAACCCACAAGCCTATCCAAAGACTGTTGAAGCATGGGGGCATGTATTTTAGCATCGTTGGCCTATTCATCCTTCACAAGGATGAATGTAGATCCATCCTTGATTCTTGTACCCTTCTGATATTTCTCTGCCTGTTGGTTGACTTTGTGTGTATTATTTGTGGTGGTGGGGATAGAGCCCGGGGTCTGGTGTGTGCTAGACAGGTTTGCGTTTGGACCATCCTAGCCTTCCGTTCCTAATTACCTCCCTGGTTGCTTTATCTCAAGGGACGTTGGCCCCAAGCGAGTTTCAGGACCCCCCCACCCCCATAACTGGCTTCTAATTTTGCATTTCTCTCTCCTCCCCCCACAGCGGTACAGGAGGAGCGTCAACGGGGGAAGGACAAAGATGGCGATGGAGATGGGCCTGGGGGAGCTCCTGAGGAGATGCCTGTGGACAGGATCCTGGAGGCGGAGCTTGCTGTGGAGCAGAAGAGTGACCAAGGCGTTGAGGGGCCTGGGGGAACTGGGGGTAGTGGCAGCAGCGTGAGTGATCGGGTTGATTCTTTCTCCCTCGAGGTTGGGGTGGGGGAAGAGTCTGGGTGTGTTCCATCTCCCCCTTCCCTTTCAATCCCTCCTTACCTTGCCCTGAACTGAAAGGCTTTTCAATAATCCCAGGTGAGCCAGGTGTAGCACATGTCTATAATCTCAGCACTTGGTTAGGGAGAGACAAGTGGATCTCCATGAGTTCAAGGCCAGCCTGGTATACATAGCAGGTTCCAGGCCAGTCATGACTACATAGTGAGACTCTGTCTCAGAAAGCCTTGTCTCTGATGTGGGGTGAAAGCCCCCTCTACTCTGCTCCCACTGGACAGTCCCAGATTAGTGGTGGTTTCTGTGACTGCCATGAGGGAGGGTGGACTGCAGAGGCGGATCCCGACGGGGAGGACGGTGTGGAGAGGAGCATGAAGAGCCTCTCACAGGGAAAGTGTCTCCACCGCTCCCATGCATCTCTGTCTCTGCAGCCGAATGACCCAGTGACTAACATCTGCCAGGCAGCTGACAAACAGCTGTTCACGCTTGTCGAGTGGGCGAAGAGGATCCCGCACTTCTCCTCCCTACCTCTGGATGACCAGGTCATATTGCTGCGGGCAGGTCAGTGACCGTGAATCTCTTTGACCTCTTGACCTTCAGTGACCCCAGTATCGTTCTCTTGCATATTCAGGGAGCCCAGCTGGCTCCCTTGCCCCTGTTTTCCTTGTCCCTGGGTTGCCGTGGCCAGTGTCCGGCTGCTGACCCGCGGTGCCTTCTGGCCCTAGGCTGGAATGAGCTGCTCATTGCATCCTTCTCCCACCGGTCCATTGATGTCCGAGACGGCATCCTCCTGGCCACGGGTCTTCACGTGCATAGGAACTCAGCCCATTCCGCAGGCGTGGGAGCCATCTTTGATCGGTCAGTGGCCCTTGGCCAGGCTGGCCTATGGCTAGAAGGGGTGGAGCTATAGGCTGGTCCGTGTCCAAGGCTGGCTGAGCTGTGACCTTTGAGTGACCTGCAGGTCCCTCTCCAGGGTGCTGACAGAGCTAGTGTCCAAAATGCGTGACATGAGGATGGACAAGACTGAGCTTGGCTGCCTGCGGGCAATCATACTGTTTAACCCAGGTGAGAGGAGGCCGCCCAGCCTCAGCCCAGAAACCTCCGCGGACCCTGAAAAGGCCGCTTCACGGGTGCCTTCCCTTCTGACCCCGCCCACAAACCCAGTGGGCCTCATTTCCCTCATCCTGAGGGCCAGACTGCATGTCCACCTGTCCTGACTTGATTCACCTGCCGTCTTCCTCTTGCTCTTCCTCCATTACCACCCCAGATGCCAAGGGCCTCTCCAACCCCGGAGAGGTGGAGATCCTGCGGGAGAAGGTGTACGCCTCCCTGGAGACCTACTGCAAGCAGAAGTACCCTGAGCAGCAGGGCCGGTGAGGGCCCTCAGGGCTGTGGCCACCTCGGAGGGTGAAGCAGGGGTCTGCCCAGGGCGTGGGTGGTGCTGGCTCTCACTCCCTGCCGCCCCCACCGCAGGTTTGCCAAGCTGCTGCTACGTCTTCCTGCCCTCCGCTCCATCGGCCTCAAGTGTCTGGAGCACCTGTTCTTCTTCAAGCTCATTGGCGACACGCCCATTGACACCTTCCTCATGGAGATGCTTGAGGCTCCCCACCAGCTAGCCTGAGCCCAGATGCACACTGCACACGCAGTGCCACTGAGGAGGACTGCAGCCTGGGCGGGGCGGAGCCTGGGCGGGGCGGAGCCTGGGCGGGGGCGGAGCCGTGGGACAGGTGCAGAGCAGGAGGGGGCTTGCCGGGCCTGCCAGGGATCTGGCAACACTTAGCAGGGTTTGCTTGGTCTCCAAGTCAGAGGGGACCCCAGATCCCTGTGACGACTACGTGTCTACCTTCAGTGGCCTTGAGTCTCTGAATTTGTCGGGGTCTCCCACGGTGCAGGTGATTCGTATCCTGGCTCCCCAGCACAAAGCACTGCCCTGCTCCCTTCTCATTGGGCCTCACTCCCTTCTGAAGAGTGGAACAGAGCTCCCCCAGAAAGGGGTGTTGAGGGGCAGGCCCCCCAAGCTGATGGTCGTGGGAGCAGGGCTCTGACAGCCCCTCATCCTCCCAGACTTGGCAGCTGGGGCAGAAGAGGGCCTGCCTGTCTCCAGCCAGCCCCTTTCCACAGTACCTCCTGCAGTCAGACTGAGAATAAAGGGGTAGGGAAGGGGCTGGTGGAGGTGGAGGAACCCAGTGCTATTTTTAACTTCCTGTGAGGAGAAACTGGGAGTTAGACTCAAAGAAGTACTGTACATCCCCAGGTTGACTTAAATGTCAGGGCTGGAGATGGCATGTGGGCAAGGAGGCCCCTCAGGTGGTCTGTCCTGGAGCTCTCTGGGCTTGGCCTTCGTCTTCCTTACAGCTCTGGACTGTGAGGCGGGCGGGCGGGCCTTCCTTTTACAGCTCTTCCCTAGTTCTCGGCACAGCTAGGCTGGGAACAGGGAGAATTGATGGGGGTGGCCAACCTGCAGAGATGGGTGCTGGGCTGCATGGTTTTTGCCCTGGATCTCTTTTGGGGGGTTCCCTCCCATCTTTCACTTGCACATAAAGTCGCTTTCCAGTTAAAATAGCCGTTTTTCTGGACTGAGATAACTGTATGAGTGGTGGGCACCATGGCATCTAGGTGTGGGGATATCCGGTGAGAAACCCTGACGTGCTCCCTGGATGCTGCCACGGCCCGAGGTTCCCTGGGGCTGCAGAGGCGGTGCAGGGTGGGGGACACAAGGCGCGCTTTGTCGGGAGGGGGAGAGGGTGTGCCAGGTTGGGGGCGGGGCTGCCCAGGGAGGAGGGAGACCGGCTGCTTTTCAAAGGCGCCTTGTTTGCCCGTGCCCTCCCAGCGCCAGCGGGCGGCGGCGTCTTGCTCACTCCAGCTTTCACCCCGGCCTCGCCACAGGCTCCCAGCAGACCCGGCACCGTGCCCACCCTTAGGGTGCGCTGTTCTCAGCATTACCCTCCTATAACGGCCACGTCCCTGAGTGACCCCCTTTTACCAGACCTTTCCAGCAGCATCGTCTGTCCCTGTGCCCCTTTTCATTCTGCTTTACCCAGTCCGGTATTTTATCTTTTGGGACAATTAGCAATTCACCCATCTCTGAGCTCTCTCCGTTCCGCAGGGCGACCCTACGCCTCCCACCTTTGGGTCGCTATCTATAGCTAGGTCTATAAACACCCCACCCAGGACTGCTCTGTAATTACATGTGGCAGGACAAGGGAGGTAATTATGGAGGCCTGATTACGAGTGGGCGTGGGACGGTCGCCCGTAGGCCCGCCCCTTCTGTCCCACTGTGCCCTGAGTCCCTCCCCCGACTCTGCGGAGGGGCTCTGGGCCCCCACGGGCGGTGGCCGTGGTGTGAGGATCATAAAAGTGAAGGGCCTGGAGAAGATACTTTCTGTTCCCAGAAATGTCATCTGAGGGTGTGCACCGGCCACCTAACCCCTCCAGGAGTAGGGGTGTACCATTCCAGGGCTAGCGAGTGAGGAAGGTTTCCAGCCCTCATACTCCCCTGCCCAGGTGGAGATCGGGGTGGGGTTTCCCCTTGGTGGCTGTGGGCGGGCGGCTAGAGGCGGGAGCTGGACCTGGGGGCGGGGGCGAGCTGGGGTCTCTGAGCTGCCAAGGTGGCCCGGGGCACACAGTAGCGGCCACTGAAGAGCAAGCAGCACTGACAAGCAGAGGTGCCCCGCCACAGCACCTTGCTGCATGGAGCTGGGCCGCTGAAAGCTGCTGACATCCCAGGGTCCTGGTTCCGAGACTCAGCTGGCTTCTGTCTACTGTCAGCACCAGGACTGCCTGGGATCTGGCATTCTGAGCCATGGAGCGGTGCAGCCGCTGCCACCGCCTCCTTCTGCTCCTACCTCTGGTGCTGGGTCTGAGCACTGCCCCGGGATGGGCAGGTAAGAAGAATCCTGCCTGGGTGTCAGTCCGCTGGAGTTTGTAGCAGCTGCCTGGAAGGGACCTCCGATGCCTGGACTAGGAGTGTCTGAGCCTTAAGAAAGGGATTTTGGGCACTGGGGTTTAGATGAAGGGCATGACACTTTGGTTCCCTGGAGCCAGTATAGGGCTGTCTCCGTCCTTGAAATGACTGGCGGAGGGCAGGTGTCGACAGCCAACAGACCACAGCCTAGACCCTGAGTAGGCTGGATTCTTGGTTTGGGTCCTTAGAAGGACCTGAGATGGCCAAATCCAGTCTTGTCCAGCCTTCGTTGATGTCAGGGTAGTGAATACCAGGACTGATGGATAAAGGAAATAGGGTGATCATCTGTAGGTTGGAACCTAGAAGGCTAGGGAAGAAAGCTACTTCCACTGTCCCCTCCTCTTTGGGTCCCCCAACCCCTCCCTGTGCCCTGGATGCTGCCACGCGGCTGGCTCTAGGGAGCACAGAGGCTGGCTGCCAACAGGACGGCCGCTGGACAGGCCAGGATCAGGTGTCTGAGGCCAGAGCCAACTCTTTGCATTCCTGCCCCTCCCCCTCTGGCCAGCGGGACTCCCATGGGACCCTGGTGTCCACTGGCCCCATCTTTCCCTTTTTTACCTCCAGAAGGGAAAGGCTCCTAGAAAAGAGGAGCTGATAACTGGGTCTAAGCAGGAAGGAACCAGTTCCTCTCTCCTGGAATAGTGTGGGAGGGGCAGGGGGATATGCCTGATTTTGTATAGATCTCCATTATTCATGTTTTCTCTGCTCAAGAGAGAAAATAGGCAGAAGGACAGTGTAAAGATCTACATTAGACCAAAGAAAGAGCAGAAAGATGAAGTCCATGGTGTTTACAGAGTCTAGGCAGGGGACTGACCAAGATAACTGTCTCCTATTTGGGAGCTGAGTGAGTGGAGGAGGGACTCCACGGAGATAGATAACTAAGAATCCTGAGAGTGTAGGACAGGGCATTTGAGGATTCAAGGGGCTAGATGGGGTGGCAGTGGGTCTAAGACAGTGGGGTTAGTATGTGGCTTGAGGTGGGTGGGCCTGTGAGCACGGTGTGGAACTGTCCTCCATCGGGCTTTGGCGGAGGGTGGGGACCTCCGAGGTCTCCTTTGCCCGGGGTCTCTGTGAGTCTCTGTGTCTCTGTCTCCCTCACCGTACTCTCTCAAAGCTGCCCTTGTGTGTCAGTGTTTGCGAAGCTGCCACACTTTGGGGCCAGGCTCCTCAGGGGCGGGGTGGGGGTGGGGGGAAGGTCGCGGTTTCCTCGGCTCCTGGACTCAAAGGGCCTTTTCTCTCCTGCCTGCCCCACCTCATCCACCCCACCCGGCTCTGCTCTCCTGACTGCCCTGGCCTCTGTCCCGCCCCACACTTCTACCAACACTTTTGCAAGTAGCCTCTGTGGGAGTCCTCTGCCGTGGAGACCGTGTGGGAAGTGTGGGAGCGAGCTTTCGCTTTCCATTGAATTTGGGCCCAGGAAGCTGAAATCTAAGGAGACCTGGCTGATGGCCTGCAACTTGAATCTTTGGATTCAGGTGGTGGGGGATGGCAGGGCAGCACTGAGGTTCCAGGTGTCAGGAGCTTGCCTGGGCTTTGGGCAAGAACTCTGATAGCATCTACAGATGTGTGGCTTGGGGCCCTGGACCTGCTTCTGGTCTGTGAGGCAGCTGCTGTTTCCCTTCCCCCACTTCCAACCCATTGGCCAAGTCTGGGGGCCCAGGCTTCTGGGCCCCCTTATTCTTATATGCCCTTCCTTAGCACAGGTAGAGTTGCCCCTGCCCCCACCTCAACCCAGTCCCTGTGGCAACTGGAAGACCTCTCCTCTACTGCCTCCTCTCTGCCTCCCCTGCGCCCAGGATGATCGATTGCCCAGATGTTGTTTGTGCTAGAGACCAAGCAGATGCCAGGAAGCCAAAGACTGAAGAGATACGGAAAGGGAGGGAGAGGGAGAAAGAGGGAAAGAAAAGGGTGAACAGGGAGTCGGGGAAATGGGAAAACTGAAGAGAGGGGGTGGGAGGGTCCAGCAGGTGCACAGGCGGGAGCAGGGGCAGGGGGGGGGGAGTCAGAGTGAGAGCTTAGTAGAGATTCACAGTTGAAAGACACAGACACACATGCTGGGAGAGGGAAGGGGAGAGCATGGAGTTGCATGCCAGCCGGCTGGATGTGCCTCCCCTCTGGGTCACTTTGCTTCCCATCCATATAGGTCCCTTTAGGAGAATGTAAGGGAGACCGAGATCTGGGTGTCCCCCGTTTAGACCCTCCTCAGGATGTGTTATAACTCTAACCCTGACTCTCCCAGGTGCACCCTCTGTGGACGTGCTACGTGCCCTGAGGTTCCCCTCCCTTCCCGATGGTGTTCGGAAATCAAAAGGGGTCTGTCCAGGTGATGTGGCTTACCGCGTGGCACGGCCTGCCCAGCTCAGCGCGCCCACCCGCCAGCTCTTCCCAGGTTTGGTCAGCGAGATGGAGAGGTGGTGAGATGGGGTTTGGCATCTCTCCGCCTCTCACTCTGTCCCTCTGTGTATCTCTCTCTGTCTGGGGTACCAGGAGGCTTTCCCAAAGATTTCTCTCTGCTGACTGTTGTCCGGACCCGCCCTGGCCTCCAGGCTCCCCTCTTGACTCTATACAGTGCCCAGGGAGTCCAGCAACTGGGCCTGGAGCTTGGCCGCCCTGTCCGCTTTCTCTATGAGGACCAGAGGGGACGGCCACAAGCCTCCGCTCAGCCCATCTTCCGCGGCCTCAACCTAGCAGATGGCAAGTAAGTCACCTTGTCCCTTTGGCCTGCCTGACCCACACCTTGGGCAGAAAGTGACACACAGACCCCAGTTTCTTTCTTTCTTACTTACTTACTTACTTTCTTTCTTTTAAAGAATTATTTATTATTATATTTTGTGTATATGAGTACATTGTCGCTGTCTTCAGACACACCAGAAGAGGGCATCAGATCCCATTACAGATGGTTGTGAGCCACCATGTGGTTGCTGGGAATCGAACTCAGGACCTCTGGAAGAGCAGTCGATGCTCTTAACCACTGAGCCATCTCTCCAGCCCCAGACCCCAGTTTCTAGACTAAGGACCTCTACTGGACCTTTGGGCATACTTGGCCACTGCCTGAACTTGTCACTTCTTGATCAGTGCTTGGGTCTCAGAGACAGTGCCTGGGAATTGGGATAAAAAGGTACTTGCTGGTACACTGGGAAAGTTACTAAACTTTTTTGACCTTCAGTTTTCTATGTCTGTAAGAAAGAGATCATCACATATGACATCCCAACTAGAAAATGCTTGCTGGTGCCCACCATATATTGCTTGATTAGTGTCCATGCACCATGTGTGCCAGAAAAATGTGTCAGATCCCCAGGGACTAGAGTTATAGGTGGTTTCAAACTACCATATAGGTGCCGGGATTTGAACCCAGACCCTCTGGAAGAGCTGCCACTGCTCTTAACTGCTGAGCCATCTTTCCAGCCCCACCACTGTGAATCCCAATCCCATTATCTTTGCCACGTCTTTACTTGCTGAGGCCCAGCTCTGCTGACTCCCTGCTTTCACAAGTCAGTCATGCGAACGTCTTACCCCACGACTAGGTGGCACCGTGTGGCTGTGGCTGTGAAGGCTCAGTCTGTCACTCTCATTGTGGACTGTAAGAAGAGAGTCACCCGGCCCCTTCCCCGAAGTGTGCATCCGGTGTTGGACACCCAGGGGGTGGTGATCTTTGGTGCCCACATCCTCGATGACGAAGTCTTTGAAGTAAGTGCAGCGGGGTCCGAGGAGGGTGATTCCATCCCCGTATCTCATGGCTGTACTTCTGGCTCCAGCCCTCTACCTTCCTTGACTTACGCCTTCGTTTCTCTCCCCATGGTTTTCTATTTCCATTTGTCTTCAGGATGGATTTTCTCAGTGGCCAGCAAGGGGCCCCCTTATATAGAAATAGCTTATAGCTAGTTGTTCAGTCATCTATAAGTTACCTGTTCACCAATTGATCTACTCCTTCAACCAATTTACTTGTTCATTCACATGATATACTATCCACTCACCCACAGACAACCCCTCATGAATGCATCCTCCCCCACAACCCCTGATCATCCACCCAGCCAGCCGCCTATTCACAGACACCCGCTCACCAACCCGTGGATGCACGCACTGCCTTGCCTGTTCATCCATCTGCTTGTCTGACCATCTACCCAGGCAGCTCTCCCCTTGTACATGTAGGCTTATATTGACACACTCACCTGTCATCTGCCTGCAGAACCATGCTTCCTTCAAGCCACGAGTCCATCGTCCGTCCACCCATCCATTCATCCACCGTCATTTTCTTGAACTTGAACATCTATTGACCCATCCACCCTCCCACCCCATCTATCCATCCATCCATTCACCCATCCACCCATGTGGCCAGCTACCATTTTCTGAATACCATACCTCATTGGTGAAGGAAAGCATAGTGTGATCCTATAAGGTCTCCATCATCCCAGGGAGTTCTTGGTTTCGCTTTGAGATGAGCCGGTGTGTAAGCACTGTGTGTGAACGCACGTAATCACCACTAGGCTTCAGATGGAGACAGATTCTTCCTTTCTAAAGGTCCATCCAAGGAACCCCACCATCACTGATGCTTTAAGGCCACGCACCCAAGACCGTACCTGTCTCTAGAAGCCACTGTGGAGTGGCCCATGCGTGACCACAGGGGCAGGGAGTGGATGACTTGTGTGAAGTTGGAAGGCCTGAGTTCTAGATCTGACCTGTCGCTCTGAGCGACAGGCCCTGGACTCATCACTGACTGTCTGAGATATGAGACCCGAGGCATCCCTTATGGATGGGATGGAAAGGGATCAGTGAAGGTCCTTGTCCTCCTGACTGTCCCCATTGTTATGGAGATCCCTGTAGGAAGCTGATGGTGACCTTCTCCCATGACATCTCCCTGTCATTTTTCCCTCCTCGTCTCTGCAGGGGGATGTTCAGGAGCTCCTCATTGTCCCAGGCATCCAAGCTGCCTATCAGTCTTGTGGACAGAAGGATCTGGAATGTGAGAGAGAACAGAGGGACGGACCTCAGACTCAGAAGCCTCACAGAGCCCAGAGATCTCCAAAGAAGGAGCCAGCAAGACTTCATAAGCCACAGAACCAGGAGCCCCAGCAGCAGGTGAGGGAGTCGGGCAAACAGAAACTGTAGCCCCGTGGGGAGGACACTGGGCTTCTCCAGGGCAGTTCCCCACAGCAGTCCGTCCTTGCTGCCCTTCCCATCCGGTCCTCTTGTTAGCCTGCCACTGTACTTCCTCATTCCCATCATGCCCTCCTCCCAGTCCTCGGTCATCAGCCTTTTTATTTTCATTTAAAATAAAAAGGATAATAATAATAAGAAGAATCCCCGGCGGGAGCTGTGTGCCCCTGCCTGTGTGGTGTCTTCTTCCTGTCTGCCTTGGGTTTCTCATCTCTTTCTTGAATTAAGAGATTGGGAGACAGTAGGGGACAAGTGAGACCCGAGAGGAGGGGGACAGGTGAATAGAGCTCAGATGTGGTACCAAGGGGTTGAGGGGGACAGGGAGGGACTGGGGTAGAGGGAAGCTCAGGAAATATAATGTCTGTGACTCACCAAGTGCCTTGGGGGTACAGTGGGAAGAGGGATGGAAGTCTGGGTTGGGGGACAAATGTGTTCTGGGGACAGTCTGAAGACTGAAGGGTCAATCTCTTAATCATGTCTGCTTCCATCCACATGGGGAACCCATTCCTCTTTTCTTCCCTCCCCAACCCCTTCTTCTCTCTTGTCACCTCTCCCCTCCCTGCCCCCTCTCCCTTGCTGTCGCCTCTCCTCTGTTCACAACCCTCATTCTCCACCCTGTACCCCCTTTCCCAACCTCACCATCACCTTATCCCTCCCCACCTTCCATCCTGTCTGTCCCCCTCCCTGCTCCCAGCCCACTGAGTTTCTCTACTATGACTACGAACCCCCCTATTACGATGTGATGACTACGGGGACAGCCCCTGATTATCAGGTAACCTTGAGGGTCCCCTTCACCTCTCCCCTTTCTCCAGCGCCTCCTATCAGTGTCCTCTGTGTTAAGCCCCCATCGTACCCCAGCTTCTGGGACAGACACTAGATTATGGAGAGTCACTTGCTCACTGCCTGCCCCCCCTATTTCTCCACTGCAGCGTCCTCAGAGCTCCAATCGCAGGGCTCCCCTCCCCCTAAGGGGCGTCGGACCCCTCCCCGAAAGTCTAACCCTCCTGCCAAGAGGTCAGCAGCCAGGCAGGCGCCCCCCTCAGCAGCCCGGAGGCCCTCTCCAGCTGGAGGCTCTGGCAAAGCCCTCGGCCAGCCTCCCCCCTCCCGACACCCAGCTCGACGGGCAGCTTCCCCCACTGCCAGGGCTCCCCCCAGGACCAGAGGCAGCGGTTATCGGCAGGTAGAACGGGGCATCCAGATCTTTGCCCCCAACCTATAGACACTGGAGATTCTCCTCAAACTGTCTTCCTCTAAGGGGCTGCAAGATCTGAGATTTCCCCCAACCCCCATCCCAGATCCCGCCTGTGGTGAGGATAGGCTGCAGCTTCGCTCTCTTCCCTGCTCCTCTCTCACTCACCTCCCCCCACCACTCCTTTCCTCCTCCCCTCGGGGCTAGTACCCCACACCCAGGTGAAGAGGAAGGAGTCCTGGAGTCCAGCCCCTTGCCACTCCTTGAAGAGGTAACTTCATCCCCAGCCTCATCTAGCATCCCCCACCCCCTAGCATCTTGACGAGCAAGCCACACCTCCCTGGCCGGAGGGCTCTTTATATACCTACTTAAGACTTTTCTGGTCACTCTAGACCTCTACCCGCTTGTCTAAGTGTGGCCAGTTCTGGTGTCATGGCCGCCTCGTTGTATTTTGACTCTAAAGTAGATTCTCCGTGTTGGTGTTAAGTGAGCCCCTTCCTGTGCCATGGCCACATTCTCCGGTCCCTTTTCTGTCAGCACTGTCACTTTCATCTCTCTGTCTTTGGTCTTGGACTCCTCATCTATCATTATGTCTATGGACTGTCCTGTGTCCAGCCCTCCGGCCATTCTTCTTGTTCTCCCGTTTCCTCCAACCACACCCATTTCTACACATCCACTTTGTGGTCAGTAGTCATCCCGTTTCCATTCAATCCCTCCCTTTGATCCCTTGGGGGAGAACACCCAGTCCCAGCGACCCTCGGGATCCTTTGGGCTAGAAATTATCAAACCCTGGGGCCCAGAGAACCTCTGCTTTCAGGCCTAATGCTTCCATCTATCCTTCCTCCCTCTCGGTCCTTGGGAAGGAGCAGACAGATCTCCAGGTCCCCCCAACAGCTGACAGTTTCCAGGCAGAGGAGTATGGGGAGGGAGGCACAGACTCCCCAGTAGGGTTCTACGATTACACCTATGGCTATGGGGATGATTATCGTGAGGAGACCGAGCTTGGCCCTGCCCTCTCTGCGGAGACAGCTCACTCAGGAGCCGTAAGTGGAAGCAACTCCTGGCCCATTCTTTGCCATCAGGGGGCTCTACGTGGATTGCTTCCTGTTTGAGCCTTGCTGGCTGTGAGCTACTTCCTGTTTGATCCTTGTTGGCTGTGGGCTACTTCCTGTTTGATCCTTGTTGGCTGTGGGCTACTTCCTATTTGGTCCTTGTTGGCTGTGGGCTACTTCCTGTTTGATCCTTGTTGGCTGTGAACTACTTCCTGTTTGGTCCTTGTTGGCTGTGGGCTACTTCCTGTTGGTTTGTCACATTCCCTTCACATGAGATGTCAGTGTTGCTTGACAAGATCACTTTCTGCTTTCTCTTGCCCAGTGTCTTACCCCATGGCTCCCTGTAGATCCTCTGTCTGTGGCAACTGGACTTTTTTTTTCAATTCCACGGCCACTTCCTTTCTTTTTTGGCTACTCCTTATCTAAATCAAGCTGGATGTTATAAACCCGCTTGTCAATAAGCAACTGCCTTGTGTCCGGAGCCCATCTGTCTCACTCATCTCCTCTTGCTCAAAACAACTTTGTGTCCGTGGTGATGCCAGAGTTCCTAACTTCCCATGTGACATTTTCCAACCTTGGCGGCCACTTCTGATCTGTTTCTTTGCCTTCTGTACCCTTAATGTCCCTCTTGGTGGCTGTGTGAGGCTGAACTAAAGGGACTGTTTGTGTTCTGATCTTCTTGATGTCTTGTGTCAGTTTTCTTTGACAATAAGCCACTCCTGGATACCTCAGATTATCAGAATTAGCAGGATCCATTGTGGACCTAGATATTTATCATGGCCATTTCCTGTGCATCCTCGCCTTGATGTCGGTGTTTTTTCTGGACCTTGCCTTTCATCATCCTAATTCTCTTTGCAAGAGTCACTCTCTATTTGTTTTTCTGAATTTCTTTTCTCTCTTGGTCATGGTAGCCATGTTGTTTTTGAAGATCCACTTCCTGGATTCTTTCTTCTCCGATGCTTCCTGTCTCTCTAGGCACTTCCTGTTTGTTCACTGTGTTTTCTAGCCATCTTGGCAGTGTTTAATTTTTCTTGGCTCTGGCATAAGTCTTGCTTCCAAGTGGGTGTCCCTTTGTTTGTCTCCTCAGTGATTTTCCCAGGTCTTCAAACACCCCTGGCTGTTGGACTGCTTCCGTTAGCTCTGCTCTGTCCTTTGCCTGCCTTGCTGTCACCGCTTTCCTCTTGCTGCTGCTGCTGCCTCACGCTGTGCCCTGACCATCCCTTATGGCCACCCTTGCTGCCTTCGCCTTGGGCTGCTTTCGGAGTGTGGAGTTGAGCTGGGGTTTGAGAGTTGATCATGCCTAACTGGCCAAGATGGGGGCAGAGGAGGATTCTGAAGGTCTTCGTTGCTGGGAGTTGGATGGTAACAGTTGACCTTCATCCTCTCTGTGCTACCTTTGGTCTGGAGTAGAGCTCAGAGTGGGAATTGGGGTGGAAAAGTGGGAGGGAGGGACTGGTCGACTTAAGGGGGGGTATATAATAAGGGAGGAGGAGGGAGTCACAGAATTCTTGCTGGGAAGGGAGCTAGGGAATTATGGGAGTTCTTCTAAGGTTTAGATAACTGACCCCAAGAGTTGTATTTTTCTAAAATTCAGTTGAGAGGCCAGAATCTGGGATATCCATGACAATGGCTTTCTAAATCTCCTTTATGTGTGTGTTTTGACTGTACACACACACACACACACACACACACACACACACACACACACATGTGTATATGTCTATATGTATATGCACACCACATGCATACTTGATGCCTGTGGAGGTCAGATGATCAGTGTGTTGGATCCTCTAGAACTGGTTACAGACAGTGCGAGCCACCATGTAGGTGCTGGGAACCAAATCCGGGTCCTTTGCAAGAACGACAAAAGTGCTCCTAACTGCTGAGCCATCTTTCCAGCCCCTCTGGGCATTTTTACTTTGTACACCCCTTATATAAGACAAACATCTATACATTAGGGCACATGCTTTTTATCTGGAGATAAACCACTGCTTTTAAAATCAGATTCTCATCTGGCTCCCTGCCTTACACCTCAGAAATAAACCTACCCACTGCTTGACAAGTGGGGTAAGGGTGGGAAAGTATCTAAGAATTCCTGGAGTCAGAAGGAGCCTTTGGTGACAGGGTAGGGTCCCCCATAAGAGGAATGCTGGGTTTGGAATCCAGAAAGGGGAAAGGCTCTCGGGGCGGCAGCATGTGCTTGCTTTGATGGACCAGGGTCCAGGGCCTAGCATTTGGAGGTTGTGTGCAGGAGGTCCTGCGAGTGAAGGGTGGAGTTGGGATGGGGCAACCCTGGTGTCCTGGCTGTTCACGGGCCCCACTGGGGGTTACATGTATGTCTCCCTCAGGTTGCCCACGGACCCCGGGGGCTGAAGGGAGAAAAGGGAGAGCCTGCGGTGCTGGAGCCTGTGAGTCACACTGGTCACAGAACTGAGGGAGGTGGACAGGAGGAGGAAGTAATGGGGTGGGCGCTGGCACTGGGGCCTCTAACTTTGGATGTCTGACTCCACAGGGTATGTTTGTAGAGGGACCCCCAGGCCCAGAAGGCCCAGCGGTGAGTATATTATATAAACAGCCCTTTCTTTTGTTAGAGACATTCCCCGCAGGCGCTTCTGTGGCTTGCCCAGGTACATCTAGGTCTCCACTCTAAAGAGCACTTCCAACCCAAGCTCCAGATTCCCACACCTCTGCGGCTAGAAACCTCAGCTGCATGCCCTGCCTTCTGTCTGAGGTGCACATCTGACTTTCCTCCTTTTGTCCCTCAGGGATTAGCTGGACCCCCTGGCATCCAGGGGAACCCAGGCCCAGTTGGAGACCCTGGTGAGAGGGTAAGTGCTTTGTGGGGCCAAGTAGCTGCCGAGGAGCCATTTGTACCCCTGGGGTACTTGCTGTGTTCAGTAATCCCTTATCAATTGATTAATTAAAGACTTGACTGAGCTCCGTATAACCTAAAGTGTGGGAGCCCCCTCTGATTGGAGAGAACATGATCTAGCATCTCTCTCCGTTTTTCTTCATAGGGTAGAGCATTCAACAGAGCTCTAGAGATGTCTATATTGGTCCTAGAGGGAAGGATTCAAAATGATGTCACATCCCTAACGTGTTCCCAATCCCCCCCTTTTCCTTATTCTTTCCCCCTCAGGCCCCCTGGCCGGGCAGGGCTCCCTGGATCAGATGGACCCCCTGGTCCTCCCGGCACGTCTCTGATGCTCCCAGTGAGTTATTTTCTGGGCTTTGATACAGGTTCCAGGTGCAGGATAGCGGGTGGGAGGGTTGTTTCACCAAGAAGGCTGTGGAGGAAAAGCTGGGCTCGATGTTGCACACCTGAGATCTCAGTCATGGACCATGACAGCAGGAGGACCTGGAGCTCACAGCATCAGCTGAAGCAGTCGATTTTCTGGGGGTGGGAAGAGTACAGTCTTTTTGGACCTGAAAGCAAACTTGGGTGGTCTAAAACAGGGCAGAAAGATCTCACGTTTTAGGAGATGGAGAACCAGAGGAGAGTCTCAAAGCGGCTACAGTGGGAAGAAGGAAGTGAAATTCTAGAAGCCTCTGAGTGCTAATCCAGAGCCAGGGCACACCTAGGACGCTACATGGCTCTCTGGCTTGGAGGGCACTTGGATTTTCTGGAGGGGAACTTGAATTTTCTGTTGTCCCTCAGTTCCGGTTTGGCAGCAGTGGGGGTGACAAGGGCCCTGTGGTGGCAGCCCAGGAGGCCCAGGCCCAGGCAATTCTGCAGCAGGCACGGGTGAGCGGGGTCAGGGTCAGGGGTTCGGTCCTGGTAGAGGGAGGTGTGTGGTGGGAAGCGAAGATGCTTCAGAGGGGCTCTGGAAGACTGATGTGAAAAGAGGGAGACAGAGGAGAGTAAAGGTCACAGGGTGAAGATTAGTGGGTGGGCAAACCTGGGGCTGCTGGGGTCTTCTCACGTTGCCTCCTTCTCACCCTTCTGTCCCTCCTGCTCTTCTAGCTGGCCCTCCGTGGGCCCCTGGCCCCATGGGATACACGGGCCGCCCTGGACCATTGGTGAGTGAGTTGGATGTTAAAGAGGTGTCTCTATTTGTGTGCACAGTTGTAGATAGTCCTGTAAAAGAACCAGGTTGGAAGTTGTCTTGCTTTCTTTGGTGGGGAGACAGGGTGGGGGCTGAGATTATTGTTGGTTGTGTCCTTCCACGAGGCCATCTTCTCTCTCACAGGGTCAGCCTGGGAGCCCTGGCTTGAAGGGAGAATCTGGAGACCTGGGCCCACAGGTGACAACCCCCATGTCTGATTTTCAGGTCAGTGTTCCTCCTCTGTGCCCATTAACCATCCCTGTCTCTCCCCTTACTAGGGCCCCAGAGGACCTCAGGGCCTTACAGGCCCTCCTGGCAAGGCTGGGCGAAGGGTGAGTCCTCTAGGGATGGAACTGGAGCTAGGAGGCAAGGGGACCATGTCCCTTTTGCTCTCACACATGCTTTGCACTCCCAGGGCCGAGCAGGTGCTGACGGAGCCCGTGGGATGCCCGGAGAACCTGGCGTGAAGGTAATGTGTTTACCCTCCTATGATGCCCGTATCTGCCTTGCCTACCCAGCTAGGCTCACCAGTTTCTCGTGGGATACAATCCCTCCTCATTCAGGACAGAGTAGGAAGGAATGGGACAGGGCTGGACCCTCGATTTGATTTTCCCTCTTCTTCCTAGGGTGACCGAGGTTTCGACGGACTTCCGGGGCTGCCTGGGGAGAAGGGACAAAGGGTGAGTGTGAAGAAATGGGGACAGACCTCTAGAGGGAAGTCGGGACTCAGAGGAGGCTGGGAGCTCAGGGAAGGGATCAATATCTGCCCCTATGAGGGACCTGAGGTCCCCTTTCACTGTTCCCTCCGTTTCCAGGGTGATACAGGTGCTCAGGGCCTTCCTGGGCCTCCTGGTGAGGATGGAGAGAGGGTAAGTGCCCTGGTCAGGGCAGGGGCCACACTCAGGAGAAGTCTAGAAGGCCAGGTTGATTCATTTGGTACGCCTTCCTTCTCCAGGGTGACGATGGGAGATCGGGCCCCGGGGGCTCCCCGGAGAGTCGGTAAGTGTCTGCCATGCACTGGGGAGGCCACAGGACGCAATGGGCACAAAGGGGAACAGATTTCCCTGTCACCTGCTGACACTGTCCCTGTCAACTCTGAATGCAGGGACCTAGAGGACTCCTTGGCCCCAAAGGCCCACCTGGTATTCCTGGGCCCCCGGTAAGTGACACCCCGGCTTCCAGCCCCTTGCCCCTGATCTCTCCAACTCCCCATCCCTCCTGATACTTTGTTTCTTCCTCCCCTGTCCATGAACGTTTCCTCTCCCGGACCCCATGTATCTCTGCTCTAGCGCCCCACCCCCTCCCCAAAAGAAGCACTTGGTGACCGTATGGTGCTGTGCACCAGGGCACTGGCTGGAGCCAAACACAACAAAAATCCTCAAGAAAAACAAGTCCTCAAACCCACAGGCCCACAGCCTGCACATCCACGCTGGCTGTGCCAATCTGGGTTTGAGATGAATGTGCGGTCTGATCGGGCATCTGCTGTCCACCCTCTGGGATGACCAGGCAGCTTCACAGAAACCGCAGCGCTCCTGGCCTGGCCCCAGCTTCCAGCCTGATTACCCTGTCTTGTGTTTCAGGGAGTCCGAGGCATGGATGGTCCCCATGGCCCCAAAGGGAGCTTGGTGAGTGATTGGCAGAGAGAACCCCCCCGCGCCCCATTTTAGACTCCCTGCAGGTCCCTGCCCATCCAGTGATTGGCATAGAGAACCTGCCCCCTGCCCTACAAGTTCCTACTCAGTCTTGTTGGCTGCCATTTTGAACCCCTTCCCGGTGTTTCCTGCCCTGTCCTCTGGACCACCCTGGGAGCTTTCTGTCTTCTCTGTTTTGTCACAATCTTCTGACCCCAGCCTGACCCCAGCCTGACTCTTGCCTGGGCCGGGTCTGGCCCTCTCTGGCTGTTTGCTTCTAGGGACCTCAAGGAGAGCCAGGACCTCCTGGACAACAGGGCACTCCTGGAACTCAGGTGAGTGGTCCCGTCTTCCAAGCTTAGTGATGCCACCTAGGCCTTGCATGGGTCACACTCTGGGTGGGGACAGGGCATCGGCCCTCCTGCTCCAGCACTTACTGGGGATTTAGACAAAGTGACTTCTCTTTCTCCACATGCAGGGCCTCCCCGGACCTCAGGGTGCCATCGGCCCTCATGGAGAGAAGGTGGTGACTGATTCTCAGGGCATCGAGTTCTAGGATGGGTGAGGAGGCCTCCCTCTCTCCTGGGACTTTAGCTGTGGAGAACTGACTCCTCTAGTGAGCATGGCTTTCCTCCCGCAGGGTCCTCGTGGGAAACCAGGCCTCCCCGGCATGCCTGGATCTGATGGACTCCCGGTGAGTGGTCCTCACTTCTGCTCTCCTCCAGTATGCAGCCTGCAAGCTCCATCAGTGGCTACCTATCCAGCGTGTACCTTTTGGAAGGTGGCCAGAAGGTCACTCACGGGGACTACTGTGGTTCTTGCTGTGTTGGCAGAGAGGGCAGTTGGGGCTGGAAGAGCACAGGGACTCCTGGGAAGTTGACCAGGCCCAGCAGTTACATTCTCTGCCTCCTCCTTGCAGGGTCACCCAGGGAAGGAAGGTCCCCCTGGGACCAAAGGGAACCAGGTGAGACCTTCCACACTTCCTTTTCCCGTCTGAGGGTGTCTTCAGACTGGGGATGGGTGCTGAGAGTCCTTGGATTTCCTGTCTCATCCTTCATTTGGCTCTGATCTTTATCTGAGTCCTGTGACCCCCCAACACCCAGTGTGGTTGTTGGATTTCCGTTTCTCCTCCCGCTAAGGCCCTCATGGCGACATCCTGAGGCCCCTCCTAAGTCCCTCCTCCTTCTTGCAGGGTCCCTCCGGACCACAGGGTCCTTTAGGCTACCCAGGCCCTCGAGGCATCAAGGTAACTTGTCTACCAGGAATAAGCCGGGGCGGAGTGGGGAGCCCAGTACTCTAACCGAGCTGATCTCTCTCTACCCTCCCTCTAATCCTAGGGTGTGGATGGAATTCGGGGCCTGAAGGGCCACAAGGGCGAAAAGGTGAGCCATGTGCTTTTGGCTTCCACGCACCTCCCGCTGCCCTCCTCTCCCTCAGTGCTCCCCTGCCCTCCTCTCCATCAGTGCTCCACCTTCCCTCTTCTCAGTGCTCCCCCTGCCCTCCTCTCCTTCAGTGCTCCCCCTTCCCTTCTCTCTCCCTAAGTGCTCCCTTCCCTCCTCTCCATCAGTGCTCCACCTTCCCTCTTCTCAGTGCTCCCCCTGCCCTCCTCCTCTTCAGTGCTTCCTCCTTGCCCTCCTCTCCTTCAGTGCTCCCCTGCCCTCTTCTCTCCCTCAGTGTTCCACCTGCCTCCGTTTCCCTCAGTGCTCCCTGCCCTCCTCTCCAGTGTTCCCCCTGCCCTCCTCTCCATCAGTGTCTCCCCTGCCCTCCTCTCCCTTAGTGCTCCCTGCCCTCTCATCTCTGAAATCCACCCTTTGCCTTCTGTGGTGCCCTCTCACCTCTGTCTTTCCCAGGGCGAGGACGGCTTTCCTGGGTTCAAAGGTGACATAGGCGTGAAAGGAGACAGGGTGAGTAGACGTCCGTCCCCACCGCATTCCCCAGCTCCTGTCCTACCGCTCCATTTGAGGGGTCCTGTGCTCCCTGGAAATGGAAGCTTTCCCTCCATTGCCTGCCCCCTTAGACTGGGTCCCAGGGAGATGGTGGCCACAGACGGCCACACTGGTCCCTCCAGTCAGTCTCTGCGTGGGGTATTGCTGTCCTGCAGTGTCTTCTCAGACCCCTGCCAATCCCAGCGGGCCTCGCTGGTGCCTGCCTCTCTACTGAGGGTCTAGCCCCATCTCACACTCCCCACCCCACTCTCCTCTCAGGGCGAGGTTGGAGTCCCTGGTTCCAGGGAGAAGACGGCCCTGAAGGGCCGAAAGGACGCACTGGACCTACTGGGACCCCGGGCCACGGGCTCGTGGGCGAGAAGGTGATGGGATGAAGACAGATTGGAAGAGAGCCTTGGTCACTGGGAGGACATTAGCATGGTTCTGAACCCCAATGAAGGGCAGAGCTGGGCTATGAGCTGCAGAACCCGAATTCCCACAACAGCTCTGCGTCCCTGGGCAAGACAGTGCATGGAGCACTAGGAAGAAAAAATCTTGAGGAGGAGCTGGGCTGGTGCTCCCCCTCAGGGAGGGGAGAGGCCTGTGAGAGAGGTCTGACTGGGTAGTACAGTGGTAGGTGCAGGGGAGGTGGACTGGAGATGGGGAAGGAGTGGCTGAGGAGACGAGGAGCTGAAAGTGCAGAGATAGGACTTGGGGAACCCTTGGGACACCGGAGCTAGGAAGCCGGTGCCTTCTGCGACATGTGCAGATTCTCTGTTCTATTCTCTGTCCTCCACAGGGCAAGCTAGGTGTTCCTGGCCTGCCTGGCTACCCCGGACGCCAGGGTCCCAAGGTGCTGTGATACTGCATTTCTGTCCCTCCTTGTTGCCCCCTCCTTGACCTCTGACCCCAGGAACCATATATGAGTGGAGATCCCCAGAGAAGTTTTAGCTGACTGAAACCCCATTGTATACATGAGAAACAGAGGCCTGTGGGGTGGTAGGGCTCTTCCTAAGGCAACGTATTTGTTGGCCCGGCCCAGGCAGCACCATTGTGGCCTGATAGCCTCTCTTCACCTGCTTTGGCCTTCCCAGGCGCCTCCCCTCCTTACCTCCTTTCTCCATTCTCTCCAGGGATCCCTGGGTTTCCTGGTTTTCCTGGAGCAGTGGAGAGAAGGGAGCTCGGGTAAGCTGGAGGGGGGAAGGATGCATAGGGAGGAGCTGAAGGGATCCAGAGGGCCACATGCCGTGTATCATGCTTGCTTGACTTATTCCCACCAGGGCCTGTCTGGGAAATCAGGACCTCGGGGAGAGCGGGGCCCCACGGTGAGTGTTTTGTGCAGACACCAAGTGGCTCAAGATCAAAGAGGTGGGCTGGGCAGTCATAGCTCAGTTTGTGGAGTACTGTACAGTATGTGCACAGCCCTGGGTTCAATCCCAGTATCGTCATCAGTGTGTGTGCACAGCCTGGGCTCATCCCAGTACTGCATGTGTGTGCACCAGCCCTGGGTGCAATCCCAGTACTGCATGTGTGTGCACAGCCCTGGGTCATCCCAGTATGCATGTGTGTGCACAGCTGGGTCATCCCAGTACTGCATGTGTGTGCACAGCCCTGGGTGCAATCCCAGTACTGCATGTGTGTGCACAGCCCTGGGTTCAATCCCAGTACTGCATGTGTGTGCACAGCCCTGGGTGCATCCAGTACTGCAGGCACAGGTACTGCAGTTGTCAGTGGGGCAAGTAGAATCAGGTCGAAGGGGAAGATCAGTAGTTAGCAAAAGGTCACCTTCAAGCCAACATGGTGAAGTCCTCAAGACTCAAGGACATTTCTAACACCCCCCTTCTTCTACCTAGGGCCCAAGGGGTCAGCGGGGACCTCGAGGCGCCACTGGGAAGTCCGGAGCTAAGGTGAGTGGACCTGCATGGCTGTATCTGTCTCCTGATGCCGAGCCTCCAGCCCCTCTACACTCTTCCCCTTCCTCGGGGATGCCTGATAAACACCCGTCTTCCTCACAGGGAACATCAGGTGGTGATGGTCCCCACGGGCCGCCCGGAGAGAGGGTGAGTGTGGCTTAAATGCTCTGTTCCCGTGTTCCCTGGGAAGAAATGTGTGCTCCTCCTACCCAGAACCTGCCCTCCACTCATCCCATCTCTGTCTCTAGGGTCTTCCTGGACCTCAAGGCCCCAATGGATTTCCTGGCCCCAAAGGCCCTCCGGTAAGGTGACCGCTGATATGTGACCCACCTCACTTCCTTCCTCCTTCATTCTTCTTCCATGTCAAGAGTCTCTCTGACCCCAAACCTCCCTTCCAGGGCCTGCAGGGAAGGATGGGCTGCCAGGACACCCAGGCCAGAGAGGAGAAGTGGTGAGTGATCCCAAAGTGTGGAGTGAGGAGGGGCTGAGCCAGCCGCCCTGGTACTATGCTTCCTCTGGGAGCCTAGAACTTGGGTGCCTGCCCCACTGTCACCCACCCTTGTCCTGTCCAGCTCTGACTTCACTCTGGTTCTCCCCTCAGGGATTCCAAGGGAAGACCGGCCCCCCAGGCCCGCCCGGAGTGGTGGGCCTCAGGTATGTTTTCACCAGGAGAGAATGCACCCCAGACTGGAGTTAGGGCCTCCTCCCCAGTAACTCAGCTCTGCTGCCTGTTTGCCTGGGCAGAGACCCCGAATTTCATCTTTCCCATCTCTCCCTCTCTCTCTCTCCCCTTCTCCTTCTCCTTCTTCTTCTCTCTCTCTCTCTCTCTCTCTCTCTCTCTCTCTCTCTCTCTCTCTCTCCCCTCTTCCTCTTCCTCCTCCTCCTCTTCTTCTTCTCTTCCTCCTCCTCCTTCTTCTTTTTCTTCTCTCTCTCTCTCTCTCTCTCTCTCTCTCTCTCTCTCTCTCAGAAGTTTCTAGCTATGACACGAGGTGGCGTGGGTCACTCCACACTGGGGGTGGGAAGCCCCAGGGGCAGCCAGGAGAGCATCAACAATTTCCCTGGCTTTGGGGCAAGACTAAGGGACCCTCGATTGACACTTTGTGGCCTGCAGAGTGGGGTCTCGGGGCAGAGGAGCTGAGTTTAGACTGTGCTTTTCCCAGGGAGCAGCTGGAGAAAGCGGTCCCATGGGGGAGAGGGGTCACCCTGGCCCCCCGGGACCTCCTGGAGAGCAAGGACTGCCTGGAACAGCCGGGAAGGAAGGGACCAAGGTCAGTGAGAGCCTGGCGGAGAGGAGTTGGGGCGGGGGCTGCAAGAATGGGCCTGTGTGACTCTGAGGGGCCAGAAACTCTGCTCAAATTATGGCTTATCACTCCTTTCTTTTCAGGGTGACCCTGGTCCCCCTGGGGCCCCAGGGAAGGATGGCCCTGCTGGTCTGAGAGGCTTCCCAGGAGAGCGAGGCCTCCCGGGCACTGCTGTGAGTGTAACCCCCCAACGCCAACAGCCTATGGATACAGTCACTCACCACCTGGTCCCCTCGATATTACACCCCGCTTTCTCTCACTAGGCCTACATCTCCCCAAAGCCCACACTCCCAGCATGTCTTCTGGGGGGCCAAGTCTGTGAAGTCTTACCTACTCACTCACCTCTTACCCTAAATCTGGTTTACAGGGCGGACCCGGCCTGAAGGGCAATGAAGGTCCGGCTGGCCCTCCTGGCCCTGCAGTGAGTCTGGGGCTCCCCAGAGGCAGTGGGCAGGAACTAGGAAAGAGGATTGGTGAGGGGAGGATTCTGGGAGGTTGTGGGCCTCGGCATGAGGGAATTTGGGGTAACTCAGGATGCATTCAACTTTCTGTTGTCCTGAGATCTATGGTCAGGGGTCCTAGGGTCCCCCTTCCTGGAGGGTCTGACTCCATTCTCTCTCAGGGCTCTCCTGGCGAGCGAGGTGCAGCAGGATCAGGGGGCCCCATTGGTCCCCCGGGGCGTCCAGGCCCACAAGGTCCCCCTGGAGCAGCAGGAGAGAAAGGCGTGCCGGTGAGCATGGGGCGGGAGGCTGTGATCTGTGAGCTGAGAGGTGATGGCTACCAAGGTGTTCTGTGGGGGAACTTGAAGGCGAGGCTGCGTCCAAGCCATTACCTCTTCCCTTGTTTCCTGCAGGGTGAGAAAGGCCCTATTGGTCCCACTGGTCGAGATGGGGTGCAGGGCCCTGTGGGCTCCCTGGTCCTGCGGGACCCCCAGGCGTGGCTGGAGAGGATGGAGACAAGGTAAGGAGATCTGAACCTACAGATGTGTCCCAGCTTCTCCCCACGGGAGACGGCTGGCTTCTGACCTCTGTCTAATTTGTATATGTCCTTTCTCATCAATCCCCTGCAGGGTGAGGTGGGAGACCCTGGACAGAAGGGAACCAAGGGGAACAAGGGTGAGCACGTAAGTATCAATGACCCTGACACTTGACCTCCTGACCTTTAACCTCATCCCTCCCTCATTGGACTCACTGCCCTCCCCCCCACCTTCCTGGTATCTCTGACTTCTCCTTTCTTCCTAGGGCCCTCCTGGCCCTCCTGGTCCCATTGGTCCTGTGGGGCAACCTGGAGCTGCGGTAAGTGCCTCTGTGTTTCCACATAGCCCCACCCACCCCACCCACCCCCATTCCAGTCTGCCTCGGTTCCCACACTTCCTTGTGTCTGGTGCTCACGTCTGTGTGGGTTTGTAATGGAGGACAGCTGACCCATGACCTACCATTGTGTCCCTGTCCCTGCTCCAGGGAGCTGATGGAGAGCCTGGAGCTCGGGGACCCCAGGGACACTTTGGAGCCAAAGGTGACGAAGGAACAAGAGGGTTCAATGGGCCCCCGGGACCCATCGGCCTACAGGTGAGCAGGCCTGGGGACAGGGCCTGAGAGGTGGGCTCAGGGTGGCCTGCGCACATCTGCCAGTCACCTGCTGGTGGCGACTGGGGAGGTAGGAACAGAGAACTGGCCGGCCGCTGTGGGTCTGGGGGATGAGGGCTGATCACCTGGGTCTGTGCTTCTTGTTCCTGCACAGGGCCTGCCAGGACCTTCTGGGGAGAAGGGAGAAACAGGAGACGGTGGGCCTATGGTGAGTGTGACCCTCTCCTGCCCAAGCCCCCCTGCCACCCAGCCAGTCCCCGCCTAAGGCTCCACTGCTGACCTCACAGCGTTCATGCTGCCCCACCATCTGCCCTCTGCCTGCCTCTCCGCTCACCTACCCCACTCATCCTTAGCGTCTCCTCTCCCTTCCTTCCCCATCCTGATGCATTCATACCCCACCCACACAGGGACCCCCTGGCCCTCCAGGACCTCGAGGCCCCGCTGGACCCAATGGTGCTGATGTGAGTCACCTCATCCTCTGCCTCCTTATCCCTAGACCGTAAACCCTAGTCCCATCGCAGACACCAAGAGGAACCCCATGGCGCTGGGACCCTGCCTCTCTGCTGGCTCTCAGCCAGGCCTCTGCACCCCTAAAATGACTTTCCTTCCTCTTCCAGGGCCACAAGGTCCCCCTGGAGGTGTTGGGAACTTGGGTCCCCCTGGAGAGAAGGTAACTGGGGAGGGGTGAAGGTACCTGTCTGCAGGGGGTAAGGGTTAGATTTCTGCCTGTTCTTGGCTGAGATGTGGGGTTGTCAGGATTTGGGGGGAAACCTGGATGCTCATCTGTTTGTAGGGTGACCCAGGGGAGTCAGGGTCTCCGGGCGTCCAGGGTGAGCCAGGCGTCAAGGTGAGTGACAGCTCTGAGGCCTCGCTCTCTAACCCCTTTGCCCTTCAACTGTACCGTCACCTTCTCTCGACCCATTCTGGGACCTCCACAACCCAGGAATGTGCTCTTTGCTTGATCTCTGGGCTGGAGGAGCCCAGCCACCATTTCCCTGAGTGGGGGAGGGCCAGGATACCCCCTATTGGCCTGACTCTGACTATCCCACTGTCATCTAGTGACTGAGGGGCGGCTGAGGCTGTCTTGAGAGTGGGGACCAGCTCTTTGACATCAAGACCCCTCCACTTGCCCCGCAGGGTCCACGTGGAGAACGTGGTGAGAAAGGAGAGGCTGGGCAGGCGGGAGAGGCCGGACCACCAGGGCCCAAAGGCCCTACAGGCGATGATGGCCCCAAGGGGAACCCTGTGAGTTTGGGAGCTGAAAGGGGGACTCTGGGGATAGGAGACCCTGGAGTACTGGGGTGTGTGGGCATCAACACTTTGGAATGTAGGGGCCCAGGGATTGGGTGATGCCTGGCAGGGAGATTGTGGAAGTGCAGTTTCCTGAGGGAGAGGGCAGAGGGAAGTGAGGGATGAGGCAGGGAAGAGGGCGCACGAGACCCTGTTCCAACCTGAGGAGAGTGTCCATGTGTCCATGTGCCCTGACTGACTGTAGGGAGCTGGGGTGCTGACCTTGTTCTCCCTCTGGATTAGGGTCCTGTCGGCTTTCCTGGGGACCCTGGACCTCCTGGAGAAGCTGGCCCACGGGTAAGCCTTTCCAGGGAGGGGTAGTGTGGTAGGTGCCAGGGTTTGGTGGGGTGACTCTGCAAATGGCAGGAGTGACTCTTGGCCGAGATGTCAGCCATGTTGGAGACCCTCCTCTGACTTTGTTTCACCCCTTCAGGGCCAGGATGGTGCTAAGGGAGACCGAGGCGAGGACGGCGAGCCCGGGCAGCCTGTGAGTGACCAGCGGCCCCTCTCTTCCCTGTACCTGTTCCCAGAGGTCTCTTGACTAAGGCCCACTTACTCTCTTCATGTCTTCCCTCCCTAGGGATCCCCTGGTCCCACCGGGGAGAACGGGCCCCCTGGACCTCTTGGAAAGCGGGTAAGTTGATTCGGCTGCCCGTCCTTGGGTGAGGTGGACGGAGGTGAGGAACGGCAGGGAATGGGCAAGGAGATGCTGGTATCTGGTTATCTTTGGCTGGGGTGTGGAATGCATAGCTGGCTGTCTTTGGTGTGGTTGATACCTTGGGTGTTTTTGTCCCTGGGCTTTGATCTGTTACTTACTGACCTATCAAGATGGACACGGGATGAAGGGCTTAACCTCTTAGTTTGCAGAGCAGGCGGTGGGATGAGGGAACGCGGCCCAGCGGCTTTTCACCACAGACAGTGAGGTTCTGTTTTAATGATGGGCGTCGTTGCTCCTGACTTCACTGTGATGGTCCTCTCTGTATGTGCACATGTATGCATGTTAGTGTGTGTGCATAAGTGTGTGTGTGTGTGTGCATAAGTGTGTGTGTGCATAAGTGGCATAAGTGTGTATGTGTGTATGTTAGTATATGTGCATAAGTATGTGTGTGTGCATGTTAGTGTGTGTGTATAAGTGTGTGTGTGTACATGTTAGTGTGTGCAAAAGTATGTGTGTGCGCATGTGAGTGTGTGTGCATAAGTGTGTGTGTGAATGTTAGTGTGTGTACATAAGTGTGTGTGTGCATGTGAATGTGTGTGCATAAGTATGTGTGTGTGCATGTTAGTGTGTGTGCATAAGTATGTGTGTGTGCATGTTAGTGTGTGTGTATGAGTGTGTGTGTGTGCGTGTGAGTGTGCATAAGTGTGTGTGCATGTGAGTGTGTGTGCATGTGAGTGTGTGCATAAGTGTGTGGTGTGCATAAGTGTGTGTGCATGTGAGTGTGTGGCATGTGAGTGTGTGCATAAGTGTGTGTGTGCATAAGTGTGTGTGCATGTGAGTGTGTGCATGTGAGTGTGTGCATAAGTGTGTGTGTGCATAAGTGTGTGTGCATGTGAGTGTGTTGTGCATGTGAGTGTGTGCATAAGTGTGTGTGTGCATAAGTGTGTGCATGTGAGTGTGTGTGCATAAGTTTGTGTGCATGTGAGTGTGAGTGCATAAGTGTGTGTGCATGTTAGTGTGTGTGCATAAGTGTGTGTGTGGCATGTTAGTGTGTGTGCATAAGTATGTGTGTGAATGTGAGTGTGAGTGCATAAGTGTGTGTGTGCATGTTTGTGTGTGTGCATAAGTCTGTGTGTGCATGTGAGTGTGTGTGCACAAGTTGTGTTGAATGTGAGTGCGTGTGCATAAGTGTGTGTGTGCATGTGAGTGTGAGTGCATAAGTGTGTGTGTGGTGCATGTGTGTGTGTGTGCAAGGATGGGAGGGGCTGAGTTGAGTCCGGCTGGCTGCCACCTTATCATTTCTTTCCGGCTCTGCTCTCTTCAGGGACCTGCTGGCACTCCTGGTCCAGAAGGACGGCAAGGAGAGAAGGGAGCCAAGGTGACGGGGAGGCCACCCTGGGTGCCGGGACTTAGCCCACGTTCTCCTTCCCCAGACTTGTCTCCAGATGCCTTCCCCGTGCCCACCTCTTCCGCGTTGAGCCCCCTGCCCTTGTTCCTGAGCCCCAACCTTTCCACCTTACACCTCCTCTGTCTCCTCCTCTGCCTTTGAGGACAAGTTCTTTCTGTGTGTTTCAGGGGGACCCTGGTGCTGTGGGGGCCCCGGAAAGACAGGCCCTGTGGGTCCTGCAGGCCCAGCAGGAAAGCCTGGCCCCGACGGCCTTCGGGGGCTCCCTGGTTCAGTGGTGAGTTACAGTGTGCGGGATCTGGGAGCAGGGTGCCGGCCATGGGCAGTGTGCAATGTGACAATCCTGACCCTGGGTGTTCTCTCTAATCTATAGGGTCAGCAAGGCCGCCCTGGAGCCACCGGCCAGGCTGGGCCCCCAGGTCCTGTGGTAAGTGACTGGCTGTATGGGTGGGTGGGTCCCCTGGACTGTCCACAGCCAGGGAGGGAATAGAAAGTGACCTTGGGCCGGGCAGTGGTGGCGCACGCCTTTAATCCCAGCACTTGGGAGGCAGAGGCAGGTGGATTTCTGAGTTCGAGGCCAGCCTGGTCTACAGAGTGAGTTCCAGGATAGCCAGGGCTACACAGAGAAACCCTGTCTCAAAAAAAAAAAGTTAGAAAGTGACCTTGGATCCACCTCTGAGGAAAGTGACTTCCGGTCTCCCCATAGGGACCCCCAGGGCTTCCTGGTCTCCGGGGTGATGCTGGAGCCAAGGGGGAGAAGGTAAGAGAAGATACGGGGTCACACACCTCAGCCCCAAATCCCACGGGGATGCCCAGTGCCCACTCTTCTGCTTGGGGCCTCCAGTGCCCAGACCTCGGGTTCTCATTCATGGGACCATTCCCAGCTGAAGCTTTCTCCAGAGCCTGCGTCTGTCTCCCTGTCTTCTCGTCCTTCTTCATCTGAATACATTCTTTTAGGATCCCTGTGACCACCTTTCCCTTTATACAGGGCCACCCAGGTCTCATTGGACTGATTGGGCCGACCGGAGAGCAAGGCGAGAAGGGTGACCGGGGCCTTCCTGGCCCTCAGGGCTCACCGGACAGAAGGGAGAGACGGTGGGTACAGGATGTGACTCAGAGATGTGGGGATGGGGTGGGGACAGGAACTGGTCTGTGGGGCAGAGGAATTGAGAGACCCAACCTCTCCCTTTGCTGTTCTAGGGTATCCAGGAGCATCTGGCCCCATCGGTCCTGGGGGGCCCCCTGGCATGCCTGTAAGTACCCCAACTCCTCCTCCGAACGCTGTAAGCTTACTGCAGACGCCCCATCCGTCCTGTGTCCCACACAGTTCTCTCTTCTCTATGTCTCTGCGCCGCTCCTAGACTTGTGACTTTCTCCCTCCAGTCCTGTGCCCTTTCCTGAGCTGACCCTTTCTGTTCATTTACAGGGACCCTCTGGCCCCAAAGGAGCCAAAGGAGCCACCGTGAGTAATCTATCGGCCTTAACTTCTGCCCTCCCTGAGCCGGCCCTAAATCCTATCTCTGCCAGGAGACCAATTTGACCCTTTTGTGACCTTGATCCTGTGTTTGATCTCTTGACCCCTCCTTGACCTTATTAATTCCTTTGTTAGGGCCCTGCTGGACCCAAGGGGGAGAAAGGCGTCCAGGGCCCTCCAGGACACCCGGTAAGTGAGGAGCGGCACCCACTGCTCTGGCTGTAAGCGCCCCATTGTACCTACCCTTTGCTCTCACCGGGACCTCACTGTACCCTCTCTGTGTCTACCCAGGGTCCCCCGGGTGAGGTGATCCAGCCACTGCCCATCCAGATGCCCAAGAAGACCCGCCGCTCTGTGGACGGAAGCAAACTGATGCAGGAGGAGGAGGCCGTGCCCACTGGCGGTGCCCCGGGCAGTCCTGCGGGCTGGAGGAGATCTTTGGCTCACTGGACTCTCTGCGGGAGGAGATCGAGCAGATGAGGAGGCCTACGGGGACCCAGGACAGCCCTGCTCGAACCTGCCAGGACTTGAAGCTGTGCCATCCCGAGCTTCCTGATGGTCAGCACGAGCCTGAGGCTGGGGCTCTGTGAAGTGGCTGCTGGGAGTGGGGATCTTAATGAAGGTGGGGTGAAGTGCCTCAGGGTCCTAGCAGCTGACAGGGCTCTGTCTGTGAGCACTAGTGTCCGTGAGAGTAGACACACAATGTGTGCATACGTGCACCTGAATCCATACAGATAGCTACACATCGCAGCTACACATCGCAGTCCTTCCGAAGGGCAGCCCAGAGTCAGTACTGAAAATGCACCAACCAGAATTTGGAGAGGGCTGCAAAGTGCTCAGGACAGAGGCGCACAGAGCCCTGAGTGGGAAGGCACCGTGGGGCTGGGCTGTGGGTCTGACTCTGGCGCCGGGGCAGAGCAAGGGAAGGAAACATGTAGATCAAGGAGTATCTTGGCGCATGAGACCTCCGTGACCTTGACCTCCATGTTCCCCTACAGGAGAGTACTGGGTTGACCCCAACCAGGGCTGCGCTCGGGACGCCTTCCGGTGTTCTGCAACTTTACAGCAGGAGGGGAGACGTGTGTCACGCCCAGAGATGATGTCACACAGGTGCGAGCTATTGGCCCTCAGTCTGCCCGCCATTGTCCATCTTGTCCCTTCCTTCCGTTTTGTGACGACCTTTGATGCTCCCTTTGTTTCCTCGGGTCCTGAGACTGGAGTTTGCCGGTCCTTACCCTGTCTGTGGCTGCTCCCCAGAACAGTCATTGTCACCCTGTCTCTTCTTTCCAGTTCTCCTACGTGGACTCTGAGGCTCCCCAGTGGGCGTGGTTCCAGCTCACCTTCCTGCGGCTGCTCAGCGTCTCTGCCCACCAGGATGTCTCCTACCCTTGCTCTGGAGTGTCCCAGGATGGTCCCCTGAAACTCCGAGGGGCCAACGAGGATGAGCTGAGCCCTGAGACCAGCCCCTATGTCAAGGAGTTCAGAGATGGCTGTCAGGTGGGAACCAGAAATGCCGGGTGGGTGACAGGTCCCGGATTTGGGCTACAGAAAGATGGGGAGACACTTTCAACAGGGTGCCTAGGAATCAGCAGGCAGGTTCAGTTTCCCAGTGCCAGATGTACCTGAGGGGAGGGAGCTTCAAGGGTGGGAGAAATGGAAGTCAAGCTTGTGTGGACCAGTGTGTGCACACACACTTGTCTTACATGGAGTTACACAAGTTCCTGCAACGTGGACATTCAGATGCCCAGCAGAGGCACATGGAGGTTACAAACATATGCCCCTGAGAGTGGCACTCACTGAAAGACTAGGCCATGCATCCAGAATCTTCTATACATAGTCAAGATTCTCAGGGGAGAGGCAAGCCTGGGTCAGAGGTCAGGGGTCCATTGAGGGAGGCTTCACCATGCTCACAGATCTCCCTTCCCTGTTCCCCCCCCCCACCCCCCCGTGAAGACCCAGCAAGGCCGGACGGTGTTGGAGGTGCGCACACCTGTACTGGAGCAGCTGCCCGTGCTGGATGCTTCCTTCTCAGACCTGGGGGCCCCCACAAGACGGGGAGGGGTGCTTCTGGGCCTGTCTGTTTCATGGGCTAGGCCTGTCTCTGACCCTGTCAACCAAAACCAGGTCCACCTGGAGTCACACAACATGGACTCCATGCCACCTCTCGTGAGGATCTGACATCGTCTAGAGGGCCTTGGGCCAGGGCATCTCAAGCCTCAAGTCAGGGGCAGCACCCAGGGGTGGGGTGAGCCAGAGGGTGTCCGGACAGCCCAGGGGAAGGGTGGTACCTGGGCCTCCAGCTCTCCCACTTTTGACTCATTAGAGAGCTGAGACCTTTATTTAAAACACTTCCCTACCACTCCAAATAAGTGGAAGAGAAAGGACACTGTGTATTTTGTATTTAAAAAAAAATAATTATATTAATTATTTAAGAGTGGAAGAACAAAGTAACAAAGAAGATAAAGAAACACCAAAAATCCCAGCAGATATTGGGGACAGGTGCTGCAAGGGTGGGCCCGCACCCCATCCTCCCTCAGGGTTTTCCTTAGTGCCTGTGGGTGTGGCTTCCTGCAATGAACCTCTCCTTCCTCTCGTCCACCTGGGACACTAAGAATGCTGGAACACATGGTCTCCCCTGCCTCAGGACTCCAGCCCTCTTCCCCCCTCTTCACCCCCCCCCGGTGTAAGCTCCAAGATACATCTGTCCCTGGGAGGAATGACCTGCTACTTAAGACCAGGCCACTCCCTGAGGGGAGACCAGGCCAGAGGGCTGTGCAGGACCCGCCTCTGGCGCGTTATTGAGATACTGATGTTCTTCCAGTGGCTCTGAGCCACTGTCCTGGCCACACCTCCTCACCTTCCCTGATCCTGGAAAGAAAGCTATTGTCTAGCCTACGGCCAGAAGGGACTCCCAGGACCCCTCTAGCCCAATGCCCACGCCCCTCCTGACTGACGGTTAAATAATGTGATTGTCTCCTCCTGGGTGTGTTCTGGTACTTGTGTTCTTATTTCAGTCTCTAAGCTTTGCACCGAGCTCCTGTCCCCTAAAAGTCTGGCCTCACCCTACACACAGGAGTTCTCCAGTGGGTCCCAGGGTTTGTATAGCCAGAGTGGCAAGAACAGACCCTCAAATGGACACCCCAGTGACATCATGCACAGGGCTATGGCTGGTGGTGTGAGCTTTGCCTCCTCCATCTCCCCTCAAATACAGCTGGCCTCAGGTCTTCAAGGTTAGAAGGCTTTGAGTGGTTCAGTCTAAACTCCACTGCTTCTGAGACTTGACTTCGCCATCTTCTTTCCCAAGACAACTGTATCCCCAGGCTCGCAACATTGTCAAAAGCCAGAACTGAAGTCAGGTTCCTACAGGCACCTGTTTTACATATACATATGCATACAAGCATCTTTATTCAGTGAGGCTTGATGTGTGTATAGACTCCAGTTTCTCTGCCTAGGGATACTGACATCCTTCCCAAGATGCTCTTCTCTGGACTTGCTCAGTAGCTCAGGTCTGCTCTAGATGGTGTCCTGCTTTCTGGGGACTGCCCATCTTCACACAGCATTGCTTGTTCTGGTCTGTCAAGTGGAGATTACTAGTTACTCAGGGCTTTATCCCACTGGGGTGTCCCTCCTTACTGTGTGTCCAGTTCCTGTCTACAGCCCATAGGATGAGATGGCTGGATGTAGTTCATTTGCATCAACATCTCATCCCCAACACATGCCTGTGGTGACTCCCAGACTTCATCACCTAGATAGTTACTGATGAAGAACAAAACCATAGGACTTTGGACCCTACTCATTTTTGATCCCAGGACACACACACCGCAGGTGCAGACTCAGTGGAGGTGGAGACCTAGTGCAGGTAGATGCCTCAGTGCAGATGGAGACTCCAGTGCCAGTTGAGATTCAGTGCAGGTGCAGACCCCAGTGCAGGTGCAGACCCCAGTGCAAGTGCAGACTTAGTGCAGGTGCAGACCCCAGTGCAGGTACAGACCCCAGTGCAGGTGCAGACCCCAGTGCAAGTGCAGACTTAGTGCAGGTGCAGACCCCAGTGCAGGTACAGACCCCAGTGCAGGTGCAGACCCAGTGCAAGTGCAGACTTAGTGCAGGTACAGACCCCAGTGCAAGTGCAGACTTAGTGCAGGTGCAGACCCCAGTGCAGGTGCAGACCCAGTGCAGGTGCAGACCCAGTGCAGGTGCAGACCCAGTGCAGGTGCAGACCCCAGTGCAGGTGCAGACTTAGTGCAGGTGCAGACCCCAGTGCAGGTACAGACCCAGTGCAGGTGCAGACCCAGTGCAGGTGAAGACCCAGTGCAGGTGAAGACCCAGTGCAGGTACAGACCCAGTGCAGGTGCAGACTTAGTGCAGGTGAAGACCCCAGTGCAGGTGCAGACCCAGTTCAGGTTAAGACTCAGTGGAGGTGGAGACCCTAGTGCAGGTGCAGACCCCAGTGCAGGTGCAGACCCAGTGCAGGTGCAGACCCAGTGCAGGTGCAGACCAGTGCAGGTGCAGACCCAGTGCAGGTGCAGACCCAGTGCAGGTGAAGACTCAGTGCAGGTGCTGAGTTAGTGTAGATGAAGACTCAGTCCAGGTGGAGACTGAGTGCAGGTGCTGATTCAGTGAAGGTGATGACTCCCAGTACACGTTCAGAGTCAGTGCAGGTGGAGATCCAGTGCAGGTGCAGACCCCAGTGCAGGTGCAGACTCCAGTGCAGGTGTAGACTCCAGTGCAGGTGCAGACCCCAGTGCAGGTGAAGACTCCAATGCTGGTGCAGGCTCAGTGTCAGTGGAGACAGTGCAGGTGGAGACCCCTCCAGCCACCGTCCTGCCTTTCTCTCTGTCTCTGCTATGTTCTACTTAAGTTGTCTTCTCCATTGCAAAGTAATCAGAATAATCCAGTCCCTGGCTGGGGGTGTGGTGATACATGCCTTTAAAATCTGGACATTGGGAGGCAGAGACAGGTTGATCTCTGAATCAAGTTCCAGGACAGCCAGAACTACACAGAGGCCCTGTCTAAAACAACCAACCCAGAACATTGCGGTCCCTACAATACCACTCACTGAATCTTTTCTCCTTCTTCACCCATCCATTTCTTATTTCCTGTTCCTCAAACTTTAAAGGAGCTGAAGGTGTGTATGTGTGTGTGTGTGTTGTGCCATCTCATCTATCTAGTAACACAGTAGTCGCACTTTGGGGGATCCCATGTGCCTTTCCATGTCTATAATCAAGTCTTAAGAGAGGCCTCTCCCTTCGTCTTCCTCTCCCTGGCCTCAGAGACTCACCCTGCCCACTCACTCCCAGCAGGGTTGGGCCAGAGCTGAGGTTTGGCTTGGGCTCTCTGCAGCTGGTACTAAACCACAGAGGTCACCCCAAGAGCACAAAGGGGAGTGTCCCCAAGGGTCACTTTTGCTTTGAGCTCAGGCAGCTTTTCTCCATGGAAACAATGCCACACAGTTACTCAAATAACATTTATAGTTGGAGGTTAGGTCCCCAACCCACAACAGGCTATTAAATTACTGTGCCAACCGACCTGATCTGACAGTTCATGAGCCGCTCTGCCAAGTGGCAGCTGAGTGGCAGGTTCACAGCCCCTCCCGGCAGCAGCTTTCCCTTCCTCTCTAGGAACCTGGGGCCTGGCTCTCCGGTGGTGTGGAAGGAGTTGAAAGGCAGAGGTTCTGAGGTGGATCTTCTGGGGTGGGACCGGGGAATGTGACTGCCCTGGCATGTCGACGTGTGGGTGCTGACAGTGGCCCTGATGGCTTAGGGCAGAAGTCTCTCACTTTCTCTGGGGTGTGTGTGCCCACATGTGTGTACTTGCATGTATGCATGTGCATGTCTGTGTATGTCTACGTGTGTGTATGTGCCTCTGTGTTGTGTGTCTGTGTGTGTGTGTCTCTCTGTGTGTGAACCAGGAAAGAAAGGAGCAAGCCATCAAAGGCTTTGAGGCCCCACAGTGGGTCTGACCGGGACAGAGCATACCAGCTGCTATAGGAGGCGACAGTTCTAGAAAGATTTCAGTCTCCAAGTTTAGCAGAGACCTCAAATTAGAGGGATGCATCCATGTCACCAGAACAGGCAAGAATAGGACAGAATTGTGGAGAGGATGGTGACACAGCCGCGCAGCCCACCCTGTTGGTGGATCAGAGGAGGAGAAGGAGAAACAATGTGAGGAGGGAAACTGGCAAGGGGAAGTCCCCATGCCTGTCACACCCTCTCAGCCGCTTCTTGGGTTAAAAATAATCTTGTAAGCCAAGAGTGGTAGCATATGTCTACAAATCCAGAACCTGGGGAAGCCGAGGCAGGAGGATTGCTTAGTTTGAGGTTAGCCTGAGCTATGTAGTGAGTTAGAGACCAGTCTGGCTATAGTGAGAGGCCCCATCACAAACAAACAGACCGAACAAAACAAAGACCACTTGGGCCACTGTCCTGGAATGACTGGACCCTAGAAGGCTGTGGCCTTCACTGCTCTCTACCTTGGTTGGGTACATACACAGTTGCAGATACACAGGCTAGGTGGGAATGGGTAGGAGAGGGAAGGGAGGGAGGAACAAGACTTGAGCTGCCTCCGAAGGAAGTTTTTATGTGACAAAGTAGAGAACCAGGCTGAAGGGTGTGGCCCCTGTTCCTGTAAGCCTGGTAGAGCAGGCCTATGACAGTCACATGCCACCTTCTTCCTGGAGGGCTTCTAAGAGCCTCTAGTCTGTTGAGGGGAGGAGCACCACCCAGCCTGGATGCTCCTGAATGTCCTATTGGCATTAATTTTCTTATTTTCACTGCAGTTTCATGGGAAGTGGCATTGTGTGCTGATGGCTGTGTCTCTGGCCCTTTGTTGTGTAGCATTCCAACTTGTAAGGAAGCTGTTAAGACTCAGGCTGGTCTAAAGGGAAGGGAACATTCCGTCCTACAGGGAAACCCCTTAAAACTCAGGAAGTGAACAACTCAAAAGTTCCAGGAAGCTCCTGAAACTGACCACATTCACTAGGTCCTTCCCATCCCGAGTACATATGAGCAGAAAGAACTGCTGAGGGACACTTGGACTTGCTGAGCTGCTGGAGACAATCTCACTCCAAGTTTTCAGTTTCATGAGCCACTGCCCAAGCCAGAGTGCTTTCTTGAGCGTAGCTGTCTCTGATTCTTGTAAGTAGTCCCTCATCTACACTCCATAGTAACCCCATAGACTTAACTCATCGGTGCCCCAGTTGTGTTTTGGTGGCGCTCTTACTCTGGTCTATTGTTGGTTCCCTATCTGGGGTGAGTAGGCATTTATTCACATCTCACTGGGAATGGCATCTCCTTAAATGAAGCCCGGGGATACCTCCCTGAGCAGCCTAGATGCTGAAGCAAACCAGATATTGGCCTCAGTGAAAGGCAACAAAGTAGCCTGCTTCACAACACGACACGTTGATCTGTTCCAAGCTGTCTGTGGTTTTCCCCAGCACAGGAGGTGCAAGAATGCACACCCTATTCCTGTTCTGGCAGCTCCGGTGTGCAGCCTCGCTGTTTCATCTGGGAAGGGCTCAGAAGCCACGAACACTCCAGCAAGGGTGGGGCCCATGGTGACACGCTCTCCGGTCGCGTCCACGTCGCCCCCACGAAATCAGGTGGAGGCCACCTGTTCTCGTTGAAGGTTTACCTCAGTCCAGTGGGGATTGCTTTTCTTTTTAAATGGAGTCTGACCAAGCTAGCTCAACCAGTCAACAGGGTCTGAAGGGAGGGAGGGAGTGAGGGACTGAGGATTGAAGTGAAAAAGACAATTAGACAACACTATAACATGACTCCAGCCGCAACATTAGTTTCTCTCCAGCCTGTTTTTATATCATCCTAGGTACATCCAAAACACATGGTCAGTTCTTAGGTCAAAGCCAAGCCAAAGGAATCAAGCAAAGTAGTAAGCCAAGAGATCATACAAGGTAATAATTAAGCAAAGTAGTAAAAAAAAAAAAAAGCCCCATGGTCACTGTTTCTAATATTCTTCCTGAGCCTACTTCCTTGTGTGAGCCCAGTGACGAATGCCAAATTTCTAGAATTGGCACCAAAAGCTCTCAACAGGAGTCGCACTTGGTAGCTCAGGCTGGCTTCAAACTTGTGGATGGCTCTGCTGCCTCTGCCTCCCAAGTGCTAGGGATTATAGATGTGAACTAATCTGCCTGACTTAGAATCTTAACTAGTACCTTCTGTCTAAAATGTCTTGACGACAGTGTGAGGTGTCCCCAGACACTAGTGCTGCAATGGACTTATGAAGGAAGGATTTGCCTCATCCTGTGAGAGACTTGGGTTTCAGGCAAAACTCCTTGACCTCAGAGGATCTGTTAAAGGAGACACTGAAGCATAGAGAGGTGTGTTCTTATAAAGTGTGTGTGTGTGTGTGCATGTGTGAGTTTATGTGCACCAAGAGCATGCAGCTCACTGTGGAGCCAGAGGATGGGTCTCCTGGAGCTGCAGTTACAGGCGGTTGCGATCTGCTTGACACGGTGCTAGGATTCAAGCTGGGTCCCCTACAAGAGCCGTAAGTGCTTTCAAACACCAAGCCATCTCTCCAGTCTCAGGAACTGAGTTCTTTGATCTTCCACCCTCTTTGTCTTAGTGTTTCTACCCATTCCCTTTCTCTCTGCTGTGGCCAGAACCCTGACAAGAAGCAACGTAAGGGAGGAGGGGTTTATTGTGGCCCTCGGTACCAAGGGATTTGGTACATCATGGCGGAAGAGGCATGGCAGTGGCAGGAAGCAGCTGGTCACACTGCCTCAACAGTCACGAACTAGACAGACAGGAAGCATGCTGGGCTGTAAAACCACATGGCCAGCCCTCCAGCGATCCATTCCTCCAGCAAAGCTCTATCTCCTAGACACCCTATAAGGTCTCAAATAACATAATGCCGCCAGCTGGGAACTAAGAGGACAGATGTGTGAGCCCACGTGGGACACAGCCACACAGTGATTCTGTGGTGCTCAGTGGCTTCTGTGTCTACTGAACTGGGCAGTGTTTGATGCTCTGAGAGCTTGGGGCTCGATTCTTCTGTAACTTTATCAGTTTGCTAATGGGTCTGTTATGCTTTGGGGGTGTGATATCCTGAGAGCCAATGAACCACGAAGAGATGCTTTACCTCTCCGGTTCTCCAGGGAAGCCTGAGTTCTCCAGTTATTCCGTTTGCCTACTTCTCTAGCGTCATCTTTGCAGACGTCCCCACAAAAGCCACTCAGAGAGCCCTCGACAAAGATCGTAAACTCAGCCCGCCCGCTGTGGCAGGTACTGATCATTCATGGTCCTGCTTAAATTTAAATATTTTAAATTGCAAGGAAGCTTCCGAGCTCCCAACCACTATCTCATTGCTATCTGCACTGTCAGATAGCAGACAGACATTTGACAGCAGAGACTTCTGCTGGGGAGGGTGTTCTCGGAATTCTCTGATGGCTGTGCTTGAGGTTATTATGGTTTGGATCTGAAATGCTCTCCCAGAGGCTCATGGGTTGATGGCTTGGTCCCTGATGCAGTATAGTTCAGAGGTGAGCAGTCACCAGACCTGGAACTTGTCAGTGGATTCATCCATTGATTTTTTTTTTAATATTTATTTATTTATTTATTTATTGTATATGAGTACACTGTTGCTCCTTCAGACACACCAGAAGAGGGCATCGGATCCCATTACAGATGGTTGTGAGCCACCATGTGGTTGCTGGGAATTGGACTCAGGACCTCTGGAAGAGCAGTCAGTGCTCTTAACCGCTGAGCCATCTCTCCAGCCCCGATGGATTTATTTATATTTGTATTTATGTGTACATGTGTGTGCATGGAGGACAGAAGACTGCTTCAGATCCCTTGGAGCTGGAGTTAGAGGCAGCTGGAAGATGTCAGACATGGATGCTGGGAACTGACCCGGGGACCTCTGGAATGCTAGCAAGTGCATACATAACTGATGCGCCATCTCTTAGTCTCTGTTGATGGATTTGTAGTTGGGAGCTGGTGGAGACTATGGGAGGCGTAACCTAGCTGGAGGAAGAAAGAGAGTGAGGATATTCTCTTTACAAGGATAGCTAGTTTTCAGGCCCCACTGTGTGTGTGTGTGTGTGTGTGTGTGTGTGTGTGTGTGTGTGTGTGATACAGATCTTGTTCTAAGCATCTTGTTCTAAGCACACACAGTCTTTGAGATCAGATCAGAGGCAGTATGGAGGGAAGACAAGCCGCTGTAGGTTACTGATCTCTCCTCCTCTATGCCCCAGGACAGAGAAAGTATGACCCTGTAAGACGGTGTTCAGGAGCTGGAGAGACAGCTCAGTGGTTAGAAGCATTTGTAGCTCTTGCCAAGGACCCAGGTTCAGTTCCCAACACCCACATGGTAGCTCACAGCTGTCTATAACTCCAGTTCTGGTCTCAGCAGGCACTGGGCACACCGGTGATTCTGTCTCTCTCATAAAACTGAACAAATAGTCTTTGAAAAGACCAAGTGTAGCCAGCCAGCAGTGGCGCACTGCTGTAGTCACCGTGCTCGGGAGTCCAAGGCAGCCATCTTTCCTGAGTTCGAGTCCAGCCTCTGCTGTGAGTTCGTCTCACAGCCCGGGGCGGGGGCCAGGGGGAGACCAAGTGTTAGCTTGATCAGAACAACTTACCCCAGGTCCCTTCCTCAGCCTCGCTCTTCCCCCACACTCCCTCAGGACTGAGAGGGAAGTTCAGGCTGAGACTTTCTGACCATGCAGAGGAACCTTCAGGACAAACACACTATCTTACCTGCTCATGTAGATCCTGGAGATCTCAGCTGAGCTGAATGAGGAAACACATTCAGCTATTAAAATCTCCTTAAACGGTGAGAGACACTTTCCATCCCCCCTCCATCACCTTCACTTCACCTACAGAAGTCTGTGAACTTGGGGACCTTGTAGCCTAATGGTCAGACCCCAGGCTGAGGCTTCTTCTCTTCCTATAGGACAACTTTGCTCTGACACTGGCTTCAGTGGCTTCTAGAACTCTCTGGCATTACTTTTTGCCTTAGGCCCTTCTGTGGACAGACGAGTGTATCAGGGAAAGGCTAGCCCCAGCCACCTTCCAGGATTCTTTATTTCATAGCTTTGATGTCTGGGCTGTGTGTAGCCCAGGCGGGTCTTGAACCTGTGACCCTCCTGCCTGTGCCAGGGTTGGAGGCTGCTCCTCCACACTCTTTCTCACCCAGCTTGCTCCTCATGTGCTTGATGATGCCCACTGTCAGGAAGATGAGTCCCAGCACCAGGCCAACCGCTCCGGTCAGCATCTTGTTTCGGGCAGAGTCAGAATCTGCCCCTGGGAAGAAGAGAATTCAGGGTTAACGTCCCCTCCTAAGGCACAAAACACCCTTGGTCTGACAGGGATGTGGAATATCAACATGAAGGTCACTGAGAGCGACACACCGTGGGGAGACTATGTGGCAGGACTCTAAGATGTAGACCTAGGCTGGTGTCTTCAAACGATCACCATGGGGATTCAGGCAGCTTTCCAAACAAGGACAGACAAAAGGCAGATGGGGGAGGTCAGACCCCGGTGTGAGGGCATGGCAGGGGATGTCTGCTCCCCTAGACTTCCTGACAGGGCCAGATCCTACATCCTCAACATCCCCAGACCAGGGACAGGCTCTCCTCTTGTGCCTCCAGCTGAGAACCAGCCTCAGGGGCCTCCAGAAATGCCTGGGATCAGAAGATCAGGTCCCAGTATATCACAGGGTAGGAAAGTGGATCTTGAGTCAGGGTGCTACCGGCTCTACAGGTTGGAGATCTAGAAGAGTCCCCAGGGGTGACTCACTCCACTCTACTGTGATGGGGCTCTCAAGGCTGGGGTGCTCCACATGGCAGGTGTACACATCTCCCCTGCTGTGGGGTTATCTCCAGCATAACCAGAATCTGGAAGGTCCAGTCCCCATTTCGGATCAGGTTGGTGGACACGACCCCAGCAGTTTCCTCCCGGCTGTTCTGGAACCAGCGGACTTGAATGCTGCCCGGGTAGAAATCTGTCACGTGGCAGACCAGCAGGTTATGGTGCTTCAGGATGACCTTCTTGGAGGGTGACACATGTACCTTAGGCTGGACTAGGAGTGGAAGAAGTGTCATATGAGAGTCTGATTGTGTGGTGAAGGCCTTCAATCCCAGCTCTAGAGGCAGAAGCAGGTGGATCTCTGCGAGTATGAGGCCAGCCTGGGCTACAGAGAGAGTTCCAGGACAGCCAGGAACACATAGTGAGACATGTTTTCCAGCTGTGAGTCTCCCACTTGGTCATGGTGAGAAGATGCAAGATTCATTCAAATATTTTTTTCAAATTAATTTTAAAGATTTATTTGTATTACTTTATGTGTATGAATGTTTTGCCTGCATGCATGTCTGTGTACCATGTGCATTTCTGGTGTCCTCAGAGATCACAAGAGGTGTTGATTCTCTCAGAACTGGGGTTGCAGATGGCTATACGCTACCATATGGGGGTGCTGGGAATTGAACCTGGGACCTTTGTAAGAGCAGCCAGTGCTTTTAACTGCTGAGCCATCTCTCCAGCCCCCACTTGGCCACTTTTATGAACTGACAGTTCCTCAGTCAACTCCTTCCCGAATCGTGATTTATGAATTAAGATGTGTGTCTCTCTCATTTGAACTCCCGGACTTTTTGAGTTTTGCCTTAGAACATGCCTGCAGTATACAACTGACCTCTAGGGGGCTCTGTAGCTAAATCTACAGGCCAAAAAAGACTCATTACTGGATCAAATTATATTTCACAAAGACAAAAGTTTTCCAGTGTCCTAAGTCTGCATGCTGAATGGCCACTAAATATCTGTATGATTATTTCTAGAGTCTGGTTAGTTATTCACCCTAGAGATTTGATCCAGATGGGCACCCTGTACACCCAAGGCTAAATATTCAAGGATACAAGGAGGAAAACCTATAATTCAAGGGCAGCCTGAGTTACAGAGATTATTTCTCAAGTCAGGGTGTTGGGGGAGGGATGGAGAGATGGCTCAGCAGTTAAGAAGATCCAGAGGATCAAGGTTCAATTCCCAGCTTGCACGTGGCAGCTCATAACCGTCTGTAACTCCAGTCCCAGGGACACTCTCTTCTGACCTCTGCAGGCACCAGTACAGACGTGGTAGTGCACAGACAGACCAGACAGACAGACATGCAGGCAAAAGACCCGCACACATAAAATAAAATAAAATTTTTAAACAGGAGAGAAAAATAAATTTCATAGCTCTTAACCATTTTCTCTTCTGTTTGTTATGTGTTTATTTATTTCAAATTCATTTTAAGATTAAACTACAAAGGTACTTTCCTCTCTCATAATCTGTGCTGTGGTTCCTGTTCTAGGATGACAGTATCTCCTCACCTGCTGCTCGGGCTCCAGCCTTCCCTCTTCCCAATTATTTGACACTGAAAGCTCAGCTCTAACCTTGACCTTTCCTACTTGGACAGCAGTTCTGTGTGATTCGCACCAACTCTAGTTCTTTTTTTTTTTTTTTTTTTTTTTTTTTGTTTGGTTTTTCGGTAGACAGGTTTTTTCTTGTATAGCCCTGGCTGTCCTGGAACTCACTCTGTAGCCACAAGGCTGGCCTCGAACTCAGAAATCTGCCTGCCTCTGTCTCCCAAGTGCTGGGATTAAAGGCGTGCACCACTACCGCCCGGCTAGTTCATATATATATATTATCAAAACCATATTTTTAAAACTAAAAAATTATCTATTTTATGTATATGAGTATACTGTAGCTGTTTTCAGACACACCAGAAGATCCATTACAGATGGTTGTGAGCCACCATGTGGTTGCTGGGAATTGAACTCGGGACCTCTGGAAAAGCAGTCAGTGCTCTTAACTGCCGAGCCATCTCTCCAGTCCCCCAATTCTAATTCTTGAGGCTGGTGAGTGAAGAGTTCTAGTCTAACCTGGACTACATGGTGAAACAACCAACCTCAGGTTTGGGCACACGTCTGTACTTGGTTACCCTGTCACCACCAGGACACTAACTGAAACCAAGACTTCAGATCCCGGCACTGCCGAGTGTGATCTCTAGGCAGTGATTTTGGGGGATCTGCTGAGCAAACGAGTCTGGAACACTCTGGTCCGGTGATTCACCCAGGCTCTCTGCAACCCGAGAACCAAGCACACTGGATGCCAGCCTTAGTTGAGGACTCCATGAGCTTTGACATCACCTTACCTAGATACTCGATCATCTTTTCTAACTCCGGTCACTGTCCCAACTCCTTCCCAAAATGATGGTTCCCACTCATTCCTAGGAGTCAGGGCTTAGCTGATGACGGGGACTCCCGCTCTCCAAAGAGGGTTTAAAGGCGTGTGTTCCCACACACTCTTCTCTGTATCCGCAGAAGGCTCCCAAGCTCCCTCACTCCAAGACCTGAGGAGAAGGAGCCAGGTCCTTTCTCCTGGCTCTGCACAGCTCACCTGCGCCTTCACTCTCTGAATACCTAGTCACCCCACCTACCAGTTCTCTGGCTTCCCAACCTTCCAGCTTCTGTCCTTACCTTCTGAAGCTGTTAGTCCTGCTCTGCTGTAGTCTGTCAGCCTCTCTACCTCAGTTTCCCCAACACTTGTCTGTTCCGGTTTTTGCTTCACTTCATGGTCTCCACACAGGGACTGCTCTTAGCCCACTTTGGGTCCACGGTCCCCAGGACTCTGCTTTCTTATCTTTACTGATTGGTCTTTCTAGGTGACTTTACTGGGTAGACTCTCCTGCACCTGTCCTTGAGCCCTGAGCCTCCATTGCCCCCTTTGTGTCCCCCCAGCACAGCCCGCACTCCTGGGAGGTGGCACCTGAGGCCCATCTCCCCACAATTGTCCCATAGTCCCGCTCCCTTCACCCCTCAGCAGTCTGGTTACCAGGCCTGACATGCTCTTGACAGTCCTTAGTCGACCTTGTGCCCTTGTCCTGCCCCCAAGTCTCCGCCTGCCACCCCCACCTCCATGCCACCCCATCAGTCCCCTGGCTGCTGCCTGGCTTGGCTTCCTCCGGGACCTCACCTCGCCGTTTTCACCGTGAAGCCCTGGTTCAGCTCGTAGTTGTGTCTGCACACCGTGTCCACCTCGGACCTCCGCCGCTCCATGTAGTCCTTCTGCTTGTTCCAGGACTCGGCCCACGGTCGCCCCATGGGGGTGAGCGCGCGGAACTCGCCCACCGCGCTGTCGAAGCGCATGAACTCCTCGCGGTTGAAGATGCATCTCATGATGAAGCGCTGCGTCCCATTCTTCTCTGCGTAGCACTCGTGCAGCGCGCGCAGCAGGTGGTTTCTGAGGGCGTCAGAGACCGAGTCCTGGGGCGCTGGGACTCCGCCAGCCTCAGTCCCACCCCGCTGAGGGACCCCGCCTAGCCACCAGCTCACAGCCTGGCTGCCTCTCCCCAGCTTTCTTCTCAGTCTGGATCTTTGAATACTATTTATATTGATTGATTTTTCTTTATTTTTGAGAATTAGACATGATCATACCTACCCCCCACTTTCCCCTCCAATTCCCTGCAAATATCCCAACATGACCCCTCCCTACTTTTGGGTTCTCTCTCCTCTCTCTTTCTCATCTTCTACCTTTCCTCCCCCTCCTTTCCCCTCCCTCTTTTCTCCCCCCTCCTTCTCTCTCTGTCCCTTGTCTTTCCCTCTTCCTCCTCTTTTCCTCTAAGTTCAATTAATGCTGTCCCATCCACTGGCGCATGGGACCAATGACATCATTTTCAAAAAGGAGCAATTATGGAGTTAGACAGAAGACTTGGTGATTAAGAGCACTGGCAGCTTTGAATCCCAGAATTCATATGATGGTTTACACTCCAGTTCAAGATCAAAGCCTGGTTGGCAGCCATGCACGCATGGTGCACAAACATACATGCATGCAAAATGCACACACACACACACACACACACACACACACACAACGTTTTCCCATCCCAGCAGCTCCCTAGGCCTCAGTTTCCTCACCAGTGACGTCAGGGTGAGGTTCACAGGACATAAAGGGACTTCCTGTTGAGAGTGACCAGTACTAGTGAAGGGTTGAGGCACTTGAGGGGAAGGTCACAATTCTGGGGGCTGAGTGGCATGACACCTCACATGGGGTCACCGGGAGTTACAGAATCTCACCTTTGCAGTCCCTACAGGAGTGAAGCTGCAGGGTAGGGGCGGGGCTTTGGGGTCTTGGGGCGGGGCCTTGGGAGATACTGACATTCCCTGTATCTGTGGAGTTTGAACCAGCCCACTTGGATACCTCAAATGCCACCTCCCCATAACAAGGTGCTTTCCTTTCTGAACCAATATCTTTAATACTCCTGCATGCTGTACTATATATAGTATGTCCTGTCCCATGTGCTGGGAATGTGGAAATTAACCTATAAACCCTAACGTAAAAGTTAATTCGCTATTTCACCTTTAAGTAGCCATGTGCAAAAGGTCTTACAAGGTGTGGACTGCATATGTAGAAACACCATGAAATTCGCCACTTGGCATGATAACTTAAAAAGTTAATTAGTGTCTGGAGAGGTGGACCAGCAGTTAATAACACTTGCTGTTCTTGCAGAGGACTTGGGTTCAGTTCCTAGCACCCTCAGGGCTGCTCACAACCACCTGTAAGTCCCGTTCCAAGGGATCCAATACTCTCTTCTGACCTTTGTGAATCCAGGCTACCCATGGTCCACATATGAACATGCAGGCAAAGCATCCCTACACATAAAATAATACAAAACATAATAAATTCATTTAAAAAAAATAATATGGAATGGCAGCTCTCACCTAAAATCCCAGGGCTAAGAATGCAAAAACAGGAGGATTGCTGCAAATCTTGGGACAACCTGGCCTAACAGGGTTGGGGAAGTGCACTGTCCTGAACCTTAATCACTGAAAATCACCTCAGTGAAACCCTAGTGGGGTCCCCTTTCCTGAAGCACTGGCTGGTAATTGTTACAAAAGAGATGTGGGGGCCTCCTCTCTTCCTAGGAGCCTCCGGCAGTGTGGGTCGTTCCGTTTGCCCTGTGTGAGCCTCTGTGGGTCTGTTTGTCCGCTCATCAGTGAAAATTGTTGTTTTCATGTTCCACCCTCTGAAAATTAGAATTTCAAAGCAAACCCTGCCTTTTTTCCAGTCCAACAACCAGTTCCAACACAATCCGTTCTGATCAGGCAAGCGGATCCGAAGATAAAACGGCAAGTGTTGCTTGTACCACAAGAGGGCGCTCTAAGCCGGTTTATTAATGCGTTTTATAGTCAGCATCGGGGGGCTGGGAGCGGCTTGGGGAGGGAGGCTTGTGACGCCTTGGTTGGGTTCCATTCCCAGTACTGCAGGTAATAAACACACTAAACTAAATAATCTATTGTTCCACTTAAGATATCAGGCTTTGGTGTGGGGATGCACGCCTGTAATGCCAGCAATTGAGAGGCTGAGGCAGGGGCATTGTGGAGAGCTGGGGCTCCCAATGCGTTTAACGTAAGATGCTCACTAATTAACTTTTCCACCGTGTCAGGGGGAAGGTAAGGCTGAGGAACTAAAGCCAAAGACAGGAGCCCAGCGCTCCAGACAAATCTGCACTGCTCACTGTAGCTATAGACGTTGGGAAACCCTCTTGAGGTGGAGGAGCCTGGGGTGCAGGTGCAGGGAGAGATGACTATGGGATGTTCTGATGGTTCCTTCTGTTGCCATAGTAACCCCAGAACAACTGGCCCATCCCGGTATGCTCAGGAGGACCTGCACGGCTAGAGCAGAGGACAAGGAGAGGGTGGGAAGACCTTAGGGGTTCTGTAGTAGCCAATCCACACTGCACAAGCCCTGATCTGCTTCCACGGCAGGTGTCACAGCCCAGGCCCCAGGACCCCCACCCCTTTCCATGCACATTCTCTCTCCCTCTTCCCCACCTGCCTCTCCTTGCCTCTGATTATTAATCTTGTCATTTTAATTCATTAGTTTTTTATTTCTCCTCCCTTATCAATAATTCATGCTTGTACAAGCAAGGAAAACAATTTTGAAACTTTCCTTTGGCAATACTTAACTTTTGTAAGCGGAACTTATCCATGAAGGAGGTAAAACTGAAATGGGGGAGGTCTCCCTCACCTGTTGCGGTCACTCAGTGTCCAGACACACCGCTAAGCCTGTCCGTGGCCCCATCTGCTTCTGATTCCCTGGACCTTGAAGGTACAGTTTCCACAGCTGAGCTGTCCCTTAGTTGGGTCTCACAGCCTTCTGTGATCAACAAGGACACGTTCTCTCTCCCTCCTCAGCAAGTGCACCCAATGTCACCGGAGACGGCACAGGCTCCTGCCTCACCCTGGGTGACCAGAAGCCACTCTCTCCTAACACTGAGTCAGTCAGGTGACCTGAGTCCCCTCAAGGCTGTGATGGAGATATGGGGAAACCCAGGAGGCTGAGCCTTCTGACCTCTCTGTAACCCTTGCCCTGCAAACTTATTCTAGAACTCCAGGCCCGTTGTCCACAGGATGTGACATGCAGACCCCTTAGCATCTCTGCTGGGTTCACGGTTTCTATGTTCCCGAGTGGGAAAAACTAGCTGAAAAAAAAGGCAATGTGGATATGAGCCTGCTTTTCTAGCTGGGAAGGAAGGACACGGGCCATGGGAGAAGCCTGACTGTTTTTCAAAGTGTGGTCCTGTAAGAGGAAAGTCCTGAGCTTAGCTCTCCAGAGTCACCCGCTTGTTAGCTCTTACCTGGTGGGGTCCCACCCTGGGTTTCTCTGCTCAGCAACGTCATCAGAGCTGCTGTCCAGGGGACCATAGGGACCCATGGGACCATCATGGAGCTGGAAGGGCGGGTGAAGTGAGGAAACCAGTGGCCAGGAGATGGTGGACTCCTGAAGTTGAGCACTTGGAAGAACAGCAGAGCCTATGACTGAAGTTGTCTGCTCTGATCCCATTGGACAGAGTCTGAGGAAAGAACCAATGAGGTTTGAGCTTCCTATGAGTCATCAGTCACTGGGCAGATGATGTGAGAGGACTGACAACCTAGTGCGTGATACAAATGAGATGTCGTCAGAGGCAGGATAGAAACGGGGAGGGGTTCATGGGAGACAGGACCACAGGGCATCATCCAATGGGGAACGGGCTGGCCCACTCCCATCCACCGCTAACTGTGGAAACACTGGATGTCCCGCACTGCTTCCATGAAATTGATCTTTGTCACCCAATCGAGGGCAGCCACGTGACTCCGACGCCCTCCTAAAGCCAGGTGTCTGTTGGCGAGTATTAATGCAGGGAGTACCTGTGACCCAGACTGGAATAATCTAGCCAGCCCCGTCCCAGTCCTCGACGGGGGGGAGGAAGCGCGTTGCTGCAGACGGCAGCAACCAGACCCAGACTGCATAACTGAGGAAGGCACGGGTCGTGTACCTGAGGAGACACAGCCAAATCTTAGTTCAAGAGTCGCAGAGAGGGCTAGAGACATGGCTCAGTCAGCAAAGTGCTTGCCACGAAAGTATAACGGCCTGATCCTGAATCCCTGACACACATGTAATCCCAGTGCCAGGGAGGCCAAGACAGGCAGTTCTTGCCAGACACCGGCTTAGTGAGGAACCCGCTCAAAACTAAGGTGGAGGGACTGAAGAGATGGCTCAGTGGTGAAGAACACGTGCTGCTTTCTGAGAATGGTGAGTTCGGTTCCTAGCACCCAAATAGTGGCTCACGAGTGTCAGTAACTCAGTTCCAAGGGATGTGGCGCCCTCCTCTGGCCTCTGTGGGCACCAGGCATGCATGTGGTGCACATACAACATACAGGCAAACCCTCATGAACATAAAATAAAAAAGTATCAAAAACAGCGGACAAGGGCTGAAGAGATGGCTCAGTGGTTAAGAGCACTGGCTGCTCTTCCAGAGGTCCTTAGTTCAATTCTCAATAACCACATGGTGGCTCACAATCATCTGTAATGGGATCCGATGCCCTCTTCTGGTGCGTCTGAAAGCTACAGTGTACTCATTATATACATAAAATAAATCTTGAAAAACAAAACAACAAACAAACAGTGAACAAAGCATCAGAGATAATCTGACGCTGAGTGACAGTGATGTCTGGAACTCGGGTGACGATTTCTATCAAAGAGAAACAGTACAAAGGTCTGTATCTGGAGGGTGTGTGCCTTGTCTTCTCAAGTCTCTACCCCTCATGGCGACTGTGGCCGAAGTTTCCTGGCCACATTAGCTTCTGAAAATGCTTCCTCTTCTTTAGCTGTCTTTACCCAGCAACAGCCAGATCAGCTGTCTGACTTCTCTGATTGGCTGGCCCAACCTTGCTGTTTTCCCCTGGTCTATGCAGTCAGGCTACAGAACCAGATTTCGGGATGTTTCAGGTGTCCCCACTCTGCCTCAGTTCCTCATCACTGTCCCGTGATTACGGTCATCAGTCGTAGATTCCCCAACCTGTGCTCTGAAGAGAGAATGTTCCAGACTGAGGCCCTGAGAGCCTCCTTCCTGGCCTTCCTGCTGAGTCTCCCAGGATCTGGGGCCATCAAAGGTCAGGAGGATGGGCGGGTCACACGGTGGGAATAGACAGCCACGTGCTTCCTCGGTTTCCCTTGTGTTTCACCTCTCCTCACTCCCTTGTATGAAGTTCACTTGGTTTCATCTTGCTCTAATAGGCATAAAAACAAAAGCAGCTGGGCTGGAGAGATGACTCAATGGTTATGCATGCTGCCTGCTCTTCCAGAGGACCCAGGTTCAATCCCCAGCAACTGCATGGCAGCTCACAATCTGTAACTCCAGGGGATTTGATTTTTTTTTTTCTCTTCTGGCCTCTGGAGGCACACATGTACTACATTTATATGTATGCAGGTAAACACTCAACATAAAATAAAAAATAAAAGAATCTTATAAAACACAGCAGCCACAACCTCCATTTACACATCACAGGAACCATCCGTAAAAATAGTTTTGCCTTTTTCTGAGAGATAAAAACACTGGAGCTAAAAATAAATTAAAACATGTTCCAAAGTAGTTCACCTAGTCAGGAGTCAAGGTTCGAATCCACACACAACCCTGACCACAGACTGACTCTGGACACTAAGACTTTACAGCTGAACCCCGCCAGGACCCCACCCTGCTTTATGTGGCTGCCTTTAAGAGATTCCTTGCTACTTGGATGACTATTTCATTGTTTCTCTTTTTCTGAAAGAGGGTCTCTCTGTACCCTGTCTAGCCTGAAACTCTCGATGTAGACCAGGCTGGCCTCAAACTCATAAGAGATCTGCCTGCCTCTGCCTCCCGAGTGCTGGCGTCTAGATAATTCCTCATTAAGGTTCTCTTCCCAGGTTGTGCTAGGTCGTGTCAAGTTGATGATTAACACTAACCAACACATAGCCGGGTGGTGGTGGCGCACGCCTTTAATCCCAGCACTTGGGAGGCAGAGGCAGGCAGATTTCTGAGTTCGAGGCAAGCCTGGTCTACAGAGTGAGTTCCAGGACAGCCAGGGCTACACAGAGAAACCCTGTCTCGAAAAACCAAAAAAAAAAAAAACCAAACAAACAAACAAACCATCCTTGCCGGTGTGTAACATCCCACCCTAGGGCTGCTCCATGTGCAGCCGGCTCTCTTACGGTGCTCACGTTGGATGCCAGTTAACTGCTGTAAGAGACCACGCCCATGGGTGCCTTTTGGTTTGGAGATGGGGTCTCTCTATGTGGCGCAGGCTAGCCTTGAATCTCAATCCTCCTGCCTCAGGCTCCTGATTGTACTGGAATTTGGGCCCTGTGCCACCAAGTCCAGACTACTTTGAGTTCAACTCACTTTTCCTATTACTGGACTTTAAAAAGGATTCCAGATCAAAGGAACCTGTTTATTCCCCTACCCGGTTTCCCTGCATCTTCTTCACTTTCCTTTGAATTGAGTGCTTAGCTCTCACCTCCCTTCAGCTGTGGCCTCAGGCCTTTTCAGTTCTCACTTTACACACACTCCCTGGGGCTTTTCAATTTTTACTTTACACAGGCTCCCTGGGGTGCCACCTGTTCCTGTTGCTGTACTAAACACCATGGCCAAAAGCAACTTGGGAAAGAAAGGGTTATTTGACCGACTAGCTTATGGTCTGCCACTGAGGGGAATCAGGGCAGGGATCAGGCAGGGAGGAACTGAAGCAGAGACCACAGAGAGTTGGGGTTTTTTGTTTTGTTTTGGTTTTGTTATCTTCACTGTGTTTTATGAAGATTTTTCACAAGGCACCTAAAATCCTTCCTGAAGAACATTCTCCATGCTGTTTGGTCCAAGCATAGATAGTCGACCTGCTGGTCCCCAGGATCCACAGGGAAGAGGAGGGGCGAGCGTCCAAGTCCTCCCATGGTTCTCCTTGCCATTCCAAGTCCAGAATGCTCATGCGGTTCATAATGCTATTACTAATGATACATGTATTATGTTTGCTATTTCTTACCAACTAATAAAGACTAAGGAACAACAACAACAACAACAAAATCAAACCTCCGGGCAGTGGTGGCGCACGCCTTTAATCCCGGCACTTGGGAGAAGAGACAGGCGGATTTCTGAGTTCGAGGCCAGCCTGGTCTACAGAGTGAGTTCCAGGACAGCCCAAGCTACACAGAGAAACCCTGTCTCGAAAAACCAAAAAAAAAAAAAAAAAAAAAAAAAAAAAATCAAACCACACAGGGATTTCAAACCTAACAACTTTTATAATTCCACTTAAAACAAAAGCAAACCTTTTAAAAGTTTTTTTTTAATTACTTAAATAAGCTTAAATTAAAAAAAAAAGTTTGAAACCATTGTCAAAATCCATCCTGTTAGATTTAATATGCTCAAGATTAAAAAGAAATACAGAGTCACAGTACTAGCACAAGTTGCCTGTGCGTTTATGAGTTAAAACAAACACAGCGACCGTATCACTGCAACGCAGCGAGCCTCCCATCTTTTCTTTAATAAGGACGCTAGCATGCCTGCCCCTCAGCCTCTGTGAGTTTAAACCTAACTTCACATCTGCAGTCCTAGAACGGGAGCTGTGGGGAGAAGAAAGTCTCTCCGAGCTTCGAATTGCTGTGTGAGTTGAGGCAAGTCATCGACCTTCTCTGTGTTTCCTTGGTTACATCTAGGCTTGTTGTAGCATTAACATGCATCAAATATGTAGCCTACTAACAGACCTGGTGCTCAGCAAATGCTCAACAGAGGCTCCTGTCACCCCCAGACTCCTGCAGAGTCATAGGGTTCCGCTGGACTGAAGATTCTATCTTCCTCCCTCTTCCCAAACACCCCACACTGCCTCCTGTCTCCTGTTCCTCCTCCTCCCCCATTCCCTTCTTTTGGTCTCTTCTGAATTTATTAATGAATCCAGCCATTCCCCTGCCTCGCCGCTTTACAATCGTTCTTACATTGGTCTCGTTTTCCTTGATCTTGCTTCTACAGCGGAGCACGTGGCAGTGTATGACATATTCGTACAGACGCGACACCCATCCGGTGAATGTTTGTACGCCTTTGATGGCGACGAGCTGTTCTACGTGGATCTTGACAGGGAGGAGACGGTCTGGGACCTGCCGGAGTTCAGCAAGATGTATGCGTTTGATGCCCAGGAGGCTGTGCCCTACATCGTCAGCCTGAAGAACAACCTGAGAGCCTTGATCCAGAGATACAATGTCACCCAGGCCCCCAGTGGTGGGTTCTTTTCTTCTTCTGCCCACCCGGTGGGGAGGGCTGGGAGGACCCCTGGTCCACACTCCGAATGGGAGACAGCAGCACTTGGCTGAGGGACCCTCCTTGGAGTGGCCCTGGGCTCCCTGCTGTACAGTCGGGGGCTGATGTCTCTTCTCACCCAAGAGAGGTTGAGCTGAAATAGGCCGCTCAGTAGGAGTCTTCCTGCTCTCTCTCTGGACCCAGAGGTGACAAGAATTCTGAACCTGAGACAGAAAACACCCAGGGTGGGATCTCTGTGACTTACTTAGAACTGACCAGAGCTGTCTCTTCCTAGAGCCTCCCGAGGTGACCGTGTTCCCTAAGAACCCAATAGAGCTGGGCCAGCCCAACGTCCTCATCTGTCACATCGACCGGCTCTTCCCTCCAGTGCTCAATGTCACATGGCTGCGTAACGGGCAGCTGGTCACTGAAGGAACTTCTGAGACCGTCTTTCTGCCCAGCACAGAACTCAGATTTCACAAATTCCACTACCTGGCCTTCATTCCCTCGGCGCGGGATGTGTACGACTGCAGGGTGGAGCACTGGGGCCAGGGCCAGCCTAGTCTCGGTCACTGGGGTAAGCAGCACCGGCTTTCCACACTCCCCTGCTCCCAGGGCCTGATATCCCAGCATCCCACTATCCTGTTTCTATTCATTTCCCTCAGAAATGCAGGAGCCAGTTCAGGTGTCCGAGACAATGGAGACCGCGGTCTGCGCCCTGGGCCTGGTGGTGGGCCTGGTGGGCATCACGGTTGGCAGTGTGCTCATCATAAGGGCTCCGCACGGGAGCCGTAACCCCCGGACCCAGGAACCCCTGTGAGTAACTGTGGAGGTAGGGAGGTTAGGGTGCAGTCAGAGGAAAGAGGGGACGTCTCCACCTGCTGTGCAGAAAGGAGGAGAGCAGGGCAGAGCTTTGTAGAGACAACACTGAGAACCTAAGGTTCAAGCACTGTCCTGAGCGTCTGCGCTTACCGTCCCGTGCTACCCTCACCTACCATCTGCCTGACAGTACTAAAGTCACTGTTGTTTTGATACATGAGAGATGCTTACAGCATCTGTGTGCACAAGAGCATTAAGCACCTTCACCAAAGCCACACAGCTAGACTGTCTGGATCGGAACAGCTTCCTATGGAAGAGACTAGGTTCAACCAAGCTTGGACCCAGTCTGTCCTGCGCATGCGCCCGGGACACTGTGCGAGAGGGAGGGAAGGGGGAGGGGGAGATGATTCACAGCTTCCCATCTCTGCTTGGACCCGCTGCTGCCAAAGCTTGCATAAAAATTCTCTTCTGGGCTTCTATTTATCGAAACATTTATATTTCAAATACTAGTGCTTTAAAATTCTCCTCTCACTGGACAGTGATCTCTCCATGACGATCCGCGTCTCTCTTATACTGACCGATACCATTATTCACTCTGGACCGGGGACGTATCAGTCAGTATTTTTTGACAGAGTTTCACTATGTAGCTCTGTAGGCTGGAATTCTCTAAGTTACCTGGCAGGCCTTGAACTCACAGAGATCCACCTGCCTCTGCTTCTGCTTCTTGAACGCTGGAATCAAAGCCGTACACCTCCAAGCCCAATTAGAAGGTCCTTCTTAGTCGTTTTCATCTGTAGCGGTTAACGCGTATCTTGATATTAGGAATTCTTCCATAAATGTCTGTTGACTTGCTGTAATAAATATTACACAGGCTTGTTTAGTTCCTCGAATACTGAAGGCTACACGCTACAGTGATGAGTGTTCTGTGCACCATCACTAGAACACACCTAGCATGCCTGTATTACAATCACTGTCACCACGGTGGAGAGTAGATATCATATACAGCTCGAGCAAGGCTACAGTGAAGCTTCGTGGACTGAGAGAGTGGGGGTAGGAGCCATATATAAAGGGAAACGGGAGACAGGATGGATCAACCCGAGGCTGATGGTGACTCTGTGTTCTTGCTGCAGGTGATGATATTTTCTGAAAAGAACATGACCTTGGAAAGATGACCCGAATGTGTACCGTTGCTACATAGCCCTGGCTGTCCTGGAGCTCTGTAACCTGGCTGACCTTGAACTCACAGAGGGCCCTGCAGCCTTGACGGACTTAAAGCGCTCAGCCCTTAGTACAGTTACCAACAAATTAATGGTATCAAGTGGGCGTTGCTGTGCTTGGCACCAGCCTGGACACCCTGCCCTGGGTTCCTCATGAGCACTGCTGCCGGCTTCTAGAGAATGCCCAAAACTATGTTTCCTGTTCTGAGCTGGGAGACTGAGTCTTGCTGGATGTCTGGGACCAGGTTGTGTTTATGTTTTGTCTCATGGCAGTGTGGCTGCAAGTGGCACCGTGGAAGTAGTTCTTGAGGGCTCTGACCTCACTTAGGGGGAGGGTGTAGAATTTAGACTTGGCCCTAGAGAGGGAACAATGGTAAATGTACTTGGATGAAGATTCATTTGGATGAGTCTGAGGGCCACAGCAGTTGGAGTTCCTGAGGGAAGAGAGTCGGACACTTCCTCTGGTTTGATTGTAATAAAGCATCTTTTGAGAACCCTCAGTTCTTCTAATATATTAGGGAAACTAAGATGGCATCTCATGGATTATCTATCTATCTATATTATACTATCTATCTATCTATCTATCTATCTATCTATCTATCTATCTATTTTTAAAGACAGGGTTTCTCTGTGTAGCCGTGGCTGTCCTGGAACTCACTCTGTAGACCAGGCTGGCCTCGAACTCAGAAATCCGCCTGCCTATGCCTCTCAAGTGCTGGGATTAAAGGCATGCGCCACCACTGCTGGGCTTTCTCATGGGTATTTTCAAATTTGACCATCATTATTTACAACTGGAAATGGAAACAAGAAATTCACTCCTTGCGGATGCTGATGTTCTCATTCATGGGGCCTGAGATCAAAGTGCTGTGGGCAGAACTATGAAATCTACTGAGAGAGTCGCTTCAGTCTACGGGTGGCAGAACGCTCGGCGGTCTTCATTCCCTTCGTTTGAAATGTGATTTCATTTCTCATTCAAAAAAATGTGATTTTTATTTTATCTCGCTGATGAGTCCCATGCTGTGACTCCATCCAGTGAATTTGTCTGGCCCTGTAATGATCCTGAGCTCCTGTGAGAGCTTGGTTCACCCAAACTAATAATTCCAAAGTCAGTGGTCCACACACCTAAGTCAGGGGTCAAAGGTGACTGACAGTAACACATGTCACGGTGTTAGGAGGAGGACTCAGGGGCCGAAGAGGAGCACTAGCTGCTCTTCCACAGAACCTGGTTCAGTTCCCAACACCCACGTGGCAGCTCACAACTGTCTGTAACTCCAGTTCAAGGAGATCTGACACCCTCACACAGACATGTATGTAGACAAAACATCAATGCACACTAAATAAATCTTTAAAAAGAGAAAGGAGGAAGAGGAGGAAGAGAGTGGTGGTGACACACACCTTTTGTCCCAGCACTTGGGAGCAGAGGCAGGTAGGTCTCTCTGAGTTCAGGGCCAGCCTGGTCTACAGAGTGAGTTCCAGGCAGCCAGAGCTACACAGAGAAACCCCGTCTCTAAACAGATAAATGTAAAAAAATAAAACAAACAAATAACAAACACCCAAAGCAGAACAAAGTTTCCATCTTTCGGGCAGAAAACAGATTTATCGAGCATGCAGTTCACTCTGAGGGATGGTGGCCAGTAGGTCCACATTTTTTACTTCATTTCATCTTCTTTTATTTTTTAAAAGATTTATTTATTTTTTATTTTTATTTTTTATTGTGCATGCATGGTGTTTTGCCTGTGTGTGTGGCTGTGCACTGCTGGGTCTCAACACTTATAGAACACCATGTGGGTGCTGGGAATCAAACCTGGGTCCTCTGGAAGAGCAGCGGTGCGCGATCTCCCTCGGACTCTTCGGTGCTGAGATTGTGGGTGTGAGCTGCGACTCCTGGCTCAAAACTCTTCACATATTTAGAAATAAAAATGCAGCGCCAGCCGGGCAGTGGTGGCGCATGCCTTTAATCCCAGCACTTGGGAGGCAGAGGCAGGCGGATTTCTGAATTTGAGGCCAGCCTGGTCTACAGAGTGAGTTCCAGATAGCCAGGGCTACACAGAGAAACCCTGTCTCGAAAAACCAAAAAAAAAAACAACAAAAAACCAAACAAACAAAAAACAACAACCCCCCCCAAAGAACCCCCCCAACCCCCCCCCAAAAAAAAACAAAACAAAAAACCAGCACCAGTTGTACTTGGGCAGCCTCTCTTGATGGGTTATCCCCTCTCAAAATCACTTAGCTCCGCTCAGCCATTACTAAACAGAGAAGCCACCGAGACTGCCATGATTTCTCTAGGACATACCCATCTCTTTTCCTGCTGACCTGGGACTCCAGCTGCAGCCTCACTGGAAGAGAGACTTGGTCCAGGGCTGGACCAAGGCTGTGAGGAGGTTTCCTCATTCATGCAGACATCTGCAGAGAATACTGTGTGTCCCCTGGGGCTGCAGTGACAGGGTGTTGTGAGTGGCCTCTTCTGGGTGCTGGATCCCTAACACTGGTCCTCTGGCACACTGGCAGAGCAGTGTGGGATCTTACCTGCTGAGTGTTTTCCCAGGCTACCTCCACCATATCCTCTGAGGCGGCTCTGTTGCTGAACCTGGAGCTCACCTATTTGTCTAGACTGGCTGGCAAGCCAGTTTCGTGGAGCTGCCTGTCTCTGCCCTCCCAGGGCTGAGGGTTTACAGATATGTGCCACCATGGCTGGCTTTTTTGGTGTGCTGGCAATCCAAACTCACTTCCTTACGCTTGTGTGGTGCACACTTGACCCACGGAGCCACCTCTGCAGCACCAGAAACTGTATTTGTTACAAACTTGACTGAGCCAAAGCAACTCTCCCGAGCCAAGATCCAGGAGATTTCTCAGATGTAGTCAAGCTTGAAGATTCTTTGTTTCAGCCTCTTTGGAAGATGGCGGCCAGAAGGCTGATGGAAGTTCTCTTTGTCTGGAGAGAGGGTTCTCCATGTTTATTTTCTTTCTCTTTTTGAGACAAAGTTTCTCTATGTAGCTCTGGCTGGTCTGGAACTCACCCTGTAGACCAGGCTGCCATCGAACTCACAGAGATTCAGTCTCAGTCTCAGTCTCCAGAGCGCTGGGATTAAAGGCATGGCCACCATGCCTGCATCTCTCTATTTTACTGTATTGACTGAGTCCTTCCAGTGCCAGCCATTGGCAGAGTCCACCAAGAGGCAAACACTAGTGCATACAGATGCTGGTCAGTCTCTGGCCAGCATGAAAGGGGGCATTTGAGGACCAGAAGGGATAAATGAAGACCACCAATGCCCTCCGCCCAGCCCACATCAATCGTGGGAACTGTCTGTAGTGTTCCTTCAGGGTAAGCATCTTCAGCCGTTACACATTCTTCCTTACAGGATAAAATAAAATGGTTTTGAAAATGCTTTATAGATATAACATTTTTACCTTGTGGTTTATTTTATCCAATGATTTCCCTTTAAAGTTTCTTAGTGTGTTTTAGTTTACATTTTACCCCAAATTTTTCCAGAGGGACCCACAGGAAAAATCAGGTTCTATCATGGACCAGATGGAGGCCTTGCCCAGCGCAGCCATTTGGTGCTCTGTTCCTTTCTGAAAACCTTTCTTGAAGGGTGAAGTGACCTGCGACCCATGGCCTCCACCCTCCACCGTCTCACCCAGACTCTTTACTTCCTTACCCAGCAACAAACCCATTATCTCAGAGAGCTGCTCTGATTGGCTGCTTACCGCAAGGGTCTTCCCCTAACCTAGACTCCGTTTTTTTACCTCCATCTTGCTCCCCAAATCAACGTTGTTAAAGCCATCCACCCGGCAATGGTCCTCTTTGTGGAGTTGGTCCCCGCACTCCTAATCACAATGAGCTTCCTGAGTCCCCAGGGAGTATGGGCCATCAAGGGTAAGTGAGGGGGGGGGGACACCTGGGGGTGGGAGGAGACAGCACAGGGGGAAAATGTTTCTCTGTGTCCAGTATATGGCAACTCCCTCCACCTGCAGACAAACCCCTGCTACCTCCATTGTGGACCTAACCACCAGGCTGAAGCCGGGTCTCCTCTGGGCTTCTTTTACATTCAGAGTCCCCCTGACCCCTTCCTCTTTTCCGCACTCCCCGCCCTCACCCACCTCACTGCAGAGCACTCTGGCTGCAACATGCATTCTTGTCCAGCTTTGCTGCAGCGTCCACTGCTGTGTTTACATGTGACCTCCTCTGGTTTTCCCCGTTTGGCATCATGCTGGGCTCAGTCCCTCACATTCCTTCAGAAGTATAGAACTCTGAAATGTGGCCACCGGAAATGTGGCCCCGGATAGCCAGGGAACAGCACTCTGCCGCGGAGTGAGACCTATTAATCAACACTCCCAGATGGAAGTTGGAACGTAAACTTTGAATCCTGTGGCTTTTTCGAGACAGGATTTCTCTGTGTAGCCCTGGCTGTCCTGGAACTCACTCTGTAGACCAGGCTGGCCTCGAACTCAGAAATCCACCTGCCTCTGCCTCCCAAGTGCTGGGATTAAAGGCGCGCGCCACCGCTGCCTGGCTTGAAGTCCTGACTTTATGCCCAGTGTATCTTACGATATTTTGGGATCTCTCTCCCTCCATGTGTTTTTGAGACAGAGTTTCATTGACTTAGGTAGCCCACACTGGTCTTAAACTTCTGATCCTCCTGACTCCACCCTCTGAGTGCTGGGGTTGTAGGGGTGTGCCAGTCATGCCCGGCTTGTGGAAAGCGGCCCTTTCCCTCACCCTGGTCCCTGGATCACAGACATTATTAAATCATGCTCCTGTCTGTCACTGTCCCTCACCCACTTCTATCCTAGCTCTCTTTCCCAAAAGCTCTCTTCAATGCTTCCCCGTAACCATTTTCTCCTCACCCCAAATGTACCATCTTACACACAAGACCTGACAGGGTGGCTGCTGCTATAACCACAGCAGATAAAGACAGCCTGGAAACCAGACACCATCTCAGGTGGGCGGTCTCTCCTTTTCCCAACCTGCTTTGCCAGCTCCACCCATGCGCGCAGTGGCCACGCCCCCTCTGTCCTCCCCCTTTCCTGTCTCTGCAACTATGGCATTACAGGACTGTCCTCACACACAGCCCAGGATGAGACCAGGCTGACTTAGAAGCTGAGGCATGCTTCTCTTGCTCCCATCCTCCCTTCATCCAATACAGCGGACCACATGGGCTCCTACGGACCAGCCTTCTACCAGTCTTACGATGCTTCTGGACAGTTCACACACGAATTTGACGGGGAACAAATTTTCTCCGTGGATCTGAAGAACGAGGAGGTCGTGTGGCGTCTGCCTGAGTTTGGAGGCTTCGCAAGCTCGGACTTCCAGAGAGGGCTGTTGAGCATTTCTATGATCAGAGCTCATCTGGACATCTTGGTGGAACGCTCGAACCGAACCAGAGCCGTCAGTGGTACCTAGCCCTCCCTCCACCCCACCTAACTAGGCAGGGAAGGTACTGGACAGGATTCCCAACCCCTCTCCCGTCCACTCCTGCCCCAGGAAGCCACACGGAGGAAGTATCCCTTAATCTCGACTCTAGGAAGGCCCAGCTGTAAGGGAGGGGACTTTGGGATTCAGCTTCTCGTTCCTCCTAGTGCCTCCCAGGGTGACCGTACTCCCCAAGTCGCATGTGGAGCTGGGAAAGCCTAATGTCCTCATCTGCATCGTGGATGATATCTTCCCACCTGTGATCAAAATCACCTGGCTTCGCAACAGCCAACCCGTCACTAAGGGAGTGACCCAGACCAGCTTCTATACCCAGCCTAACCACAGGTTCCAGAAGTTCCACTACCTGACCTTCGTGCCCTCGGCGGAGGATGTGTATGACTGCAAGGTGGAGCACTGGGGCCTGGACGAGCCGCTCCTCCAGCACTGGGGTAGGGAGCACCCTGTCCCAGCCTGTTCACATCAGTGTCTCCACTACTCCAGATCCCTTCCTATCTCCTCTGACCCTTACTTTCTCTCCCAGAGCCCCAGGTGCTTACCCCACCACCGGACACCCTAGAGACCCTGATCTGTGGCCTGGGCTTGGTTCTCGGCTTTATGGGATGTCTCCTGGGCACGGTGCTCATGATCACAGGCAGACGCATGCTCAGTATCGGCAGGTGCAGAAGCCCTGGGAGTCTGTGGGCAAAGGGAGGAAGTCATGGAGAGCAGATGGGAAAGGAGCGGAGGGGAAGGAAACGAAAAGGGGGAAGGGGGAGGAGATAGAAAAGCAGGAGTTTGGGAGAAGTGGGAGAGCAAATGTGAATGGTCATCTGGATTTCGTGACTTTAGGTAACGTCTCTTCTGAGAAACCCGTGAGAGACGATTTCTGGCGGACTTTGGAAGCTTCTGCAGGCTCAGCTCAGCCTATTACAGTGTTGACCTCGAGTGGCATCAACCTTTGTTCCCTCATTTTCTGATCACCAAATCCCAGTAAAATTTTGTGGGCGCAGTCTGCTGCTCTGGTACCCCAGTGCACTCACAGTTCCGGTACCATCCGCGCCTCTGACAGCCGCACTAAATTCTCTTAAGTGTCCTTTTTATGGGGTCAGTACTTACGGGTGAGGGTCGCCTGAGCATCAAGAGGCATTCTGGGTGGTGGCCACCCAGCAGGGCCACATTAGTGAATGTTTTTATGCAAGCTCATCCGTGCCTTGTTGAGCCCATGGTTGGTACTTTGTCAGTGAGCCATCTCACAAGGGCTTCACGAAATTCTTCCCTGAATTCAGACTTCAAGGAAATAGATACAGACTATCCAATTATTGCAACTCCCCCAACCAAGGGCACTGAGAGAGGAAGGCTCACAGGGATTCTGCTCCTACGTCAACACCACCTCCCTTTTGGACATTCCCTGCCATCCTGTGAATGACCGACTACTTCCTTCAGGGGTATCAATCGTATTAGGTAGGAGGAAAGCACAGTGGATCTGCAAGCTACATGAAGACAGGCAGTCCAGGGCTGGAGAGATGGCTCAGTGGTTAGAGCCCTGGGTGCTCTTGCAGAGGACCTGGGTTTGATTCCCAGCACCTACACGATGGTTCACACCCATCTGTAACTCCGGGTTCCTGGGGATCCTGGTGCACAGATGTTCATACAGGCAAAATACTCATGTATATCAAATTAAAATAGTAAGGAAAAAAAAAAAGACAGGATGTCTGAGTGACTCCCAGCTCTCTCTAACCACGTGGGCCAGAAGATTTTAACCATGAGCAAAATGTGAAGCACACAAAGAGATCGGTGAACTTACAAGGTAGTTCACGTCAATCACCAAATGAGTGGCCTAGATTTGAGGCCTCCAAGCAGGAATACCTTAGGAGTCTCTCTTGGGATCTTCTAGATTAGGATTTCAGGGATGGGAAAACAGGAAGTCTGTACATTTTTTTTTTTAGTTAATTTATTTTTATTTTATGTGCACTGGTGTTCTGCCTGCATATCTATGTGAGAGTGTCAGATCTTGAAGTTATAGACAGTTGTGAGCTGCCGTGTGGGTGTTGGGAATTGAACTCAGGACCTCTGGAAGACCAGTCAGTGCTCTTTTTTTTTTTTTTTTTTTTTGGTTTTCGAGACAGGGTTTCAGTCAGTGCTCTTAATGCGAGCTGTCTCTCCGCTCCACATACAGAGACAGGGTTTCTCTGTGTAGCCCTGGCTGTCCTAGAACTCACTCTGTAGACCAGGCTGGCCTCGAACTCAGAAATCTGCCTGCCTCTGCTTCCCAAGTGCTGGGATTAAAGGCGTGCGCCACCACTGCTCAGCCACGCTGTACTTCTTAACATGCTCCGGTTGATTCTGATGTCAATATCTCAATGCTAGGGGAGGCCTGATAACTGAGATCCCTGATATAAGTACTGCCAGAGACCACTGACAGAGGAACCCTGCCGTCTGAGCTGGATCAAAACTGCTTCCTGGAGAAAGTGTGGTTTTCAGAGCATCAAAGTTAATTAAGATAAATAGAACCAGAATGGTGATTTGAACTGAAAGTTTGGGGCTGATGAGATGGCTCTGCGGTTAAGAGCACTGACTGTTCTGGAGGTCATGATTTCAAATCCCGGCAACCACATGGTGGCTCACAACCATCTGTAACGGGATCTGATCCTCTCATATGAGCGAGCAGAGGCCTGGAGTGAGCGGAGCTGGAGCAAGAGGGAGAAGGGAAGGGGGGAAAAGCTAAAAAAACAAAACAAACAAACAAACAAAACAAACTGAAAGTTTGGTCCTGGGAAAGAACAGGCTGGGAAAGACTTCACGAACTTCCCAGGCTAGAGTAAAACTGGTAGAAGCCAACCAAAAAATGTTGGCTCTAGGAAAAGGAGTCTTAAGTCAAAGGCTTTGTTTGCCAGCAATGACAAGGTCTTCCCTGTACACTGAAGGAGACGTCATTACCATGAAGCCACAGGGTACAGAGAACCCAGGGTGTGTTTGGCCTGTCTCCTGGGAACAGAGCTGGGATAAGGCAGCAGAACCCAGCTTGTCTTCTTGCTGGGCCGCACAGCCTGCATGTTAGCCAGTCCTCCTCCGTAACACAGCCCACACGTTAGCCACAGTCCTCCTCCGTAACACGGCCTGCATGTTAGCCACAGTCTTCCGTGCACTGACCTCCCTGGCCGATCTCTCTCAGCCAATGGGCTCCACCTCTCCCACGGGCTGTCTCCCAGTCACACTTTCAAATTCTTGGTGAATTCTTCTAGCTGAACCTGGGGTGGGCATCCATGCCAAGCCAATGGACTCCCGAGCAGGGGACAGGATCGCACAGCCATTGAACGCTCACCTGAGGCGAGGGAAGAGGACAGCCCAGCTCTTGGAAGACATTGCAGTTTGCCGCTACCCTTGCCCGTTTTGTCATGCACTCACACCGAGCTAACCCAGTCATCAGGAACTGCTTCTCCCTATGGTTCCAACTCTCCCCATCCCGAGTGCTTTCCTACAGATAACAATCAGGTCACCTCTCCCCGTAATGACAGCAACCCTCTGCCCTCCAGCCAGCCCTCCACTGTCCAACCAGTTTCCCTGAGATTTCTGTGCTGGCTTCCTCAGATCCCCTCCATGGTGACCCCTTAAGGGTCAAAAGAGCTCTACAGGATTTGTGACCAAGCCTCTTCCCTTACCCTCAGGGACAATTACTTTCAACTGTCCTAACAGATCCTGGGGTGTGATTTGGTCGTAGATTGCCCCCTCCCTCATTTATGGTGTTAGCAGCTCGGTCCTCAGTGCTGGTGATATTGGGGTACGGGGACCTTTAAGATATGAGGTCGAGGAGATTCTGAGATCACTGGGGACATTGTCCTGGAGAGGGATTAAGATAGCTTTGGTTAGCTGCCCTCTGCTTCCAGCTGCCCTCTGGCTTCCTGTCTGCCTCCTCCCATACACTCCCTCCATGGGGGTATCCCCAGACTTTAGGTCCTCCCTAGAGCCTGGCATTGTGCCCTTGACTCTCCAGAACCACAAACTAAATAAATCTTTTAAAGGATGAAAAGCATTTTGTTAGTGGAAAAAGGACTACCGCAGTTAACAATAACCTCCTGTGTACACCACATGGTATGGATTACTACACCTTGGTAGATTTGGTTTTGTTTTCAAACAGGGACCTACTATAGCCTGGTTGTCCTGGAGCTTGCTATGTAGACTGAGCTGGCCTTGAACTCACAGGAACTCGTCAGTCTCCACTGGGATCAGAGGCACATCCCGATTGTTGGTCTTTAAGTTTTCCTTCTTCTCCTGCCACTGGCAGAGGAGGAGCTGGGGGAGTGCTTTGCTTTTCCATTGTGAGGGTCACAGGTGCCCCTTCCAACAACACTCTTTCAGTAGTTTTTTTCACGACCCTGATTGGCTCAGGGCTGCCCACACAGGGTGAACCGTGGAACCAACCGGAAGCTCTCCTTCCTTAGATGCCGTCCTGTTCTCCCTGGGGACTTAGTTCACTTTCTTTTTGCTTGACTTTGGTTGTACCTGTTACTAACCAATCAAAATTCAGACACACATCACGTGCTGTCCCAGAACTTCGTCTGCTCTTACTAATTAGTCCTCGGTGACTCAACCGACCGTTACCTCCCTCCAGCATCTTGTCAGGATGCACCTGTCTGCTCTGCCGGATCTCTCATTTCTTGTTTCCTGTCACCTCTCTTCTACGGTCTGATGCCTTATTTTATCTGGGCACATGCTCCTTCGGCTTCAGCTCCTTCACAAGAGAGTGTGTGCAAAGGAGGCCAGCTTTATGCGATGTGGGTGGAGGAAGAGGGTCTCATTCCACTCTGACCCTTGGACAATGTATTAGAGTTCTCTAGAGTCACAGAACTTATGTCTCTACATAGTAAGGGAATTATTGTGACTTACAGTCTGTAGTCCAACTCCCCAACAGTGGTCAGCTGTGAATGGGAAATCCAAGCATCTAGTAGTTGCTCAGTCCCACAGGGCTAGTAGATTCAACAGATGTGCTGGCAAGAAAATGCAAGCAGTCGAAGAAGTCTTCCTTCTTCCAGTGTCCTTATGTAGGTCTCCAGCAGAAGGTGTGGCCCGGATTAAAGGTGTGTACCACCACACCTGGATCTGGGACTTGTTTTGTCCCAGGCTGACCTTGAACTCAGAGATCTCCTTACCCTTGTTTCCTGGGATTCATAGGCACTGTGCCTCAAGATCTCCCTTGCCAAGATCTAGATCAGAAACTTGGATCTCCTAGCCTCAAGATCTGGATCACAGGTGAGCCTTCCAATTCTGGATCGTAGTTCATTCCAGACATATTCAGGTTGACAACCAGGAGTAGCCATTACAGATGGTACAAAGGTCAAACTTGGAAATAATTCCCACGAGGACATCTAAGGAATGCCTCCAATCACTCAGCTCAGCTGAAACTCCGTGAGTCTGGGTAGAACTTTCCCTTCCTCCTGTCTTGAGTTCACACCTACACTCCCTTCCCCACAGGGCGAGGAGCCTCCTCAAGCCGGGACAAACTTTGACTTTTGCTCTAGAAAGTCCCCCAAAATAATCGCTGTGCCAGTCACAGATTTCACATGTATGTTTGACTTTGCATAAGTCATGCTGTGTGCCAGACTTCTTCTGCCCAGATCCTGCCTGCCAGTCCCCAAATGCAGATTAAATGTCAGTACTGTGACACCTTCTGCCTCACCTTCTGACTCTCACTGTGGAATGTGACACATTCTGGTGTGTCTTTCACACTACATGGACGTCTGTGACAATGAAAGTAATCATTATCTGTGCATGCTATTCCTAATGCTTGACACAGTGTGCTTAATTCTGCTTCATTTGTTCCCACCTCGGCCGGATCCCACTGGCCTGCACTGGTCTCACTGGTTCCAACTGGTCACTTTCTCACTGGAACCAAGCCACACGAGGTGACACTCTTCCACCAAGATCTATCTTAGTTTCTGTTTTGAGACAAAGTCTCCCTAAGGTGCCCAGGCTGGCTTTTTACTCATTGTAGCCCAGGCTGGCCCTAAACTTGAAATCCTGCTTCAGCCTCCAGTAATTGGGGTTTCGGGCCCAGGTTGGTGAGTGCTTTCCATACGTAGTGATATTACATCTTATTCATAAAGTCAAGAGTTTGGAAACATCTTTAAATCTCAAAGCTGGCTCGAACCACCCGATCTGCTGAGAAACCCTCATTGTTGAGACCCTTCTTTCTCATGGTTATTTAAAGGGTCTGTGTGTGCCTCAAAGTTCACAAAGTAAATGAAGCCCTAAAGAACAACACCCTCTTCTCCGGCCTCTGACCAAAGTGCTTATTCCAGCAAGCTGAAGCTTATTCCAAGTAGGGCATGCGCTATCCAATCCTGCATGGTTCTTAGTTGTTGCTGTGTAGAGCCTCTCTTACAAGTTACACCTGTCAATAAAAAAAGCCTCTGGCCAATGAGCTGAGGCAGGAAATAGGAGGTGGAATACTGGCAGGAAGAGAAACAGATTTCTGGGAATAGTCAGAGGCAAGAGATTCAAGGAAAATGCTGAGGAAGGCAGGGACTGAAGGAGAGGAGGCTAGAATGCAGGGGACATTCACCCAGGAACGCTGAGGAGACAGACAGACAGAAACCAGCAGGTAGCTGAACTCAGAATTGGATAAAGAGGAGATTTCGCCCTGGACTTGGAAGCCTGAAGCTGAGAAGAGGTAAACTAACCATGTGGGAAACATAGAATAGAGTAAAAGAGATAGTAAGTTAGGAGCCAGTCAGAGAGCGAGCCGAAACTTATGACCTAGGCATTTATTAATATAAATAATTAGTCTCAGAGCAGTCATTCTGGGAGCAGGGGCTGGGAGGAAAAACTTGCATTTTTTTTTACACGGCCGTTTCCTGGATACAAGGCAGGAGGAGTCTTTGGTAAGAGGTAGTTCCTACAAAGGTGCACCTGGCCTTGTCCCCCCTCTCCCCTGGGGGCTCCCTGGGTGCTGAGGGGAAGCAGGTTCTTAAGACCTATAAACCATAGTGCACTCTAGGCTAGGGGAATCCCCCTTCCTGACTTGTGTTCCAGGATCCTTACCCATATTCGGGACAGCTGCTGTAGTTAGTATTAAGCAGGGGAAATTTGGGAAATTCAAAACCAGAAGAGGAAGGGCCTCTGAGGTGACATGAGTGTTGCTTGTGTCAGAAGCCTAAATTCAAGGATAGATCAAGGGCACGTGTTATTCTGCCTTACAGGCCCCCAGTCCCTTTCCTCAAAACCACCGTCACTTTATCTCGGAGGAAAGTGCCATCCAAAGGACTTAGCTTGCCAGGGGTCAGACAGACAGCATGGCTGGTAAGCTCCATGTGATGGCTAGATGCCGTAGGCTTTCCCCTGAAACCCTGCTCCTGTGGAGCACACAGCAGCAGTGTTGGCAAAGGCCCAGTATCTTCAACTCTTCCTGAATGTGACTTCTGCTGGCAAACTCAGCATGAGGGACAGGAAGAAATTGTCAGGTCCTGGGGTTACTGAGGAGATCTGAACACTCTTCTCTCACCTGCCTCATCCATGATATCCCCTTGTCAGACTTTCCTTCTTTCTTTTTCTTTCTCCTTCCTTCCTTCCTTCCTTCCTTCCTTCCTTCCTTCCTTCCTTCCTTTCTTTCTTTCTTTGTTTCTTTCTTTCTTTCTGGTTTTTTGAGACAGGGTTTCTCTGTGTAGCCCTGGCTGTCCTGGAACTCACTCTGTAGACCAGGCTGGCCTCGAACTCAGAAATCAGGTGGTCTACAGAGTGAGTTCCAGGACAGCCCGAGCTACACAGAGAAACCCTGTCTCGAAAAAAAAAAAAAAAAAAAAAAAAAAATCCACCTGCCTCTGCCTCCCAAGTCCTGGGATTAAAGGCGTGCGCCACCACTGCCTGGCCCTTGTCAGACTTTCTTCTTAGAATATTATCTAAATCCCACGGTAGCCAACAGGGTTGCCTCTGCCCCTCCCTTCCCTTACACGTAGGACTCTGCCTCCGACATTTTGGGATTTGGCTCCATCTTGTGGTTCAAGATCACCGTAGGTACTGACTGCCTCCCCAGTAGACATAGTCCTGGTCTAGGAGACACCTCTTGGTATGTCCGTTGCCTGAAAACGACCTGCCTACACCAGTCAGACCTAGTTTTCCATCCCCCAATCCCTAACCCCTCTCAACCCCACCCCCTCTCAGGCCTTTAGCATATAGATCTGCTCCAGGTCCCCTCTTGCACACCGTCTGGAAACAGTCATCAGAGCTGCCGTGTGCTCAGGATGCCATACCCACGAGGTGGTGTCTCATAGCCCTCCCTCAACCCCAGCCTCAGGCTCTTACAGTCCCTTTGTCCCCGTTCCACCAAGTGCCTTAGGCTTGGAGAGGGTAATATCAATGTCTCGCTTAGGACTGAGCCATTAGCTGTCATTCATTCCAGAACTTTGACCAGTTCTGAGTGTGCCCTGGCCATTGCCTATCATGAAAAGCGTCTTCCCTGGCCACAGATGGGGCAGAGCCAGTCTGGCAACATAAATACAGTTAGAAAGTCGCTTCGCTATGACCATTTAGCTGACATTAGCAATAAGTTTCCACCAGGGGGCGCGCGCACGCTTATGTGTATCTCTAACTGTGAACTTGACACAGCGTAGAGTCAACCCTCCAGGAAAGCCTCCAGTGACAATTGCCTGGATCAGAGTGGCTTGTGGGCCTGTCTTGGCAAGGGGCGTGGCAGCCACGGCTGTTGATTGATGGAGGATGGCCCAGCCTCCGGAGACAGGGCCATCCCAAGGCAGGAGGCCTCGCCGCCGGTATTTGAGAGCTGTGAGCCAGCAGGCTGCAGTGCCTCCGTGGTTATGGTTTTGGTTGGGAGCGCCTGCTTGAGTTCCCGTCTTTACATCCTTCCATGACAGACAGTGGCCTTTAGGTACAAGCTGAAACAAAGCCTCTCCTCCCCATGTGCCTTTTGATCAGTGTCTTATCACAACAGGAAGAAAAGTAGAGCAGGAACCGAGAGCGATGACAGTAGCGCCCTGTCTTGAGTGCTTCTCAGGGTTTCTTGGCCAGCGACACAGGGAGATAACCCGCACTTGGCAATGGGATTTCGGCTTAGAGATCTATGGTTTCTGAGGGTGGCATTATTCATCCCTACGTGGTATATCCAAACCTCCAAAAATTAATTGTATCTTTTACTTAGCTCATTAAGTTGTATTATTATTATTATTATTATTATTATCATTATCATCGGAACAGTGTTTCTCTGTGTAGCCCTGCCTGTCCTGGAACTCGATTTGTAGATCAGGCTGGCCTTGAACTCTCAGAGATTTGTCTGCCTGCCTCTGCCTCCTGAGTGCTGGGGTCACACCCCACCCATAAAGTCTTCTCATTTCCCTCATCCTCACTGCCATTCTCATTTTAACTTTTTTAGACCTATTCTCCCCACTTTTCACATCACATGCAAAGTTCTCCTATCTGTCTCCTCAAGAACCCACCCAGTGCCCACAGAGGACAGAAGAACCTATCAGATCCCCTGGGACTTGAGTGACAGGTGGTTGGGAATTGCCATATGGGTACTGGGAACTGAATCCAAAGTTTATGCAAAAGCAGACATTGCTCTTAACTGCTGAGCCATCTCTCCAGACCCATAAGTATTTATTTTAATTGTATGTGTACATAAATACAAGCATTAGATGAGACCAGAGGCATCAGACCCCTATGGAGCTAGTGTTACAGGGCTGTGAGCTGCCCAGTGTGGGTGCTGGGAATTACACTGGGGCCGTTGCAAGAGCCCCAGACATTCTACTACTAAGCCATATCCTATTTATGAGTTCCAGACAAACACTGGTTTGTTTTACTGAGACGGGGTCTCACTATGTATCTCTGGTTGTCCTGTAACTCTCCATGTAGACCATTCTGAACTCCAATTCAGAGAGATCCTCCTTCTTCCGCCTCCCATGTCTTGGTATCAAAGGCTTGCACATCCATTTCCAGACCAAATACAGCTCTTTAAAGTATAGTGTATCTTTACGTCTCTGTGATTTTCTGAATGTTGTTGGCATCTGTTATAATGTTTCACTTTCGACTATAAACTTACTAAATAGGGACTTTCCTTTCTTCTGTTTAATTTGGCTAACGGTTTGTCAATTTTGTTTATCTTTTGAAACAACCAACTCTTTGTTGCTTTTTGTTTCATTTTCATTCTGTTCATCTCTCTCCTGCTTGCTTCCCTTCTACTACCTTTGGATTTAGCCCACTCTTGTTTGCCCGATGTTTTAAGGTTCATCACTTTGCTTGGAACCTCTCTGCTTTTGTAACAGAGACAGAGTGGAAGCCTTCTCGTCAGGACAGCCTCCATGGAGTCCCCTGGGTTTTGTGTTTTTATTTTTTTTTTCCTATTTTAATTATTATTTTTTATTTTTTCAATGACCTACTCATCCAATATCTGAGGTTCTTTTTCTGTGGGTTTGTGTGTGTGTATGTGTGTGTGTGTATGTGTGGTGTGTATGGGGGGTGTGTGTATGTGGTTGATTCTGGCTTCGTTGCAGAATAGAATACAGATAGAAAAGAGGGAACAATTTACCTTTCTGTATGTATGTATGTATGTAGACTTTCTACTTTAGAGTAAGTCCCATGGCCGGCTGAGAAGATTGAGTTCTGTGGTGTTTGGATGGAGTGTTCTGTAGGTGTCCTTCAACTCTTTTGCCTGGATGATCTGTCCCTTGTTGCCAGTGGGTTATTTATGTCACCTACCATTTCACTTTTTATTTGGTAGTATTTGTTTTAGGAAACCAAGTGTACTCCTGTGTTTCACATTTAGAATCGGAAGGCCAGCTATGGATGGTTCCTTGCATCGTCACGACGTCATCTTCCTCATCCCTTCAATGGGTTTAGTCTGAGCCTATTGGGTCAGATATATTAGAATAGGAACCCCTTTGCTTGGGATACCTATGCCCACCTTTCCTGCTTGACGCTGGAGTGTGTTCCTTGCATGCAGCAAAGGAGGAGAGCTCCTGTGCTCTGAGCCCCGTTGCTAGTCTGTGTCTTTTGATTGGTGAACAGAGACCACTAATAGCCAGTTACTTAAAGGTGTGTGCTAGTTGTCATTTTGCTGGTTTTTGTAGTTTTCCCACATTTACTCCTTTAATTTTTTTTTTTTTATTCTTTACATCCCAACCAAAGCTTCCCTTGCCTCTGCTCTCCCACCAACCCCAGATCTATTACTCCCCCATACCAAACATGGCACAACAAGTTACAATAAGACTAGACAAAACTCTCCTATCAAGGCTGAACAAGGCAACTCAGTAGGAGAAAAAGGGTCCCCAAAAAGTCAGAGATGCCCTCACTCCTGATGTTATGGGTCCCATAAGAACACCAAGCATACCACAAGAATACCACCCCACCATAACATGTATGCAGAGGACCCAGCTCAGGCCCACAGAGTCTGTGAGTGTCGCTCCAGTCTCTGTGAGCCCCTATGAGCCCTGCTGAATTGATTCTGCAGGCCCTGTTCTCATCTTCCTAATTTTCCCTGTAGCCTCTTAGATGCCCTTCTTTCCTGTCTACAGAACTCTAACACCCTCTGTAGCGCTGTCTGTGTGGTCATAAAGTCCTTTAGTCTACCTTTGACAGGGAAGTTTCATTCCTCCCCCAGTTAAGATTTTGTTCGGTGTAGTTGTCTAGGTTGGCGGCAGCTGTGGTCTCTCTGAACTTGAAACATTCTCCTGAGACGTTCTGGCTTTCAGTTTCCACTGGAAAAGAAATCAGCTGCTAGCTGACAGTGTGTGATACGATCCTTCTCTCCTCCAGCTTTCAGTATTCGTTCTTTGATCTAGTTAGTGGTTTGGGCAGCACCGGATTTTCTTTTCTCCTTTATTTTGGTTGGTTCTGTCATTCCCTTATATCTGGATGGGTGGGTGGGGGGTGTCTTTTCCTCTAGAGTTGGGAATTTTTCTTTTACATTTTATTGAAGATATTTTCTATGCTTTTGGTATGGAATTCCCTCCTCATGTCCACAGTTTGTGATCTGGTATTTTCATGGTGTCCCAAAGATCTCACTTGTCCTACTCAGGAGGTTCTTAAAATTATCATTCTTGGCGCACGCTTTAATCCAGCATGGGGCGGGATTCTGGTTCGAGCAGCCTGTCCCGAGCGAGTTCCAGGAGCCGCAAAAGAACGCTCAAAAAAAAAAAAAAAAAAAAAAAAAAAAAAAATATCATCTCTGGTGAAAAATCCTGTCAAGTCTTCAGAGCTGGTGTCCTGTCCTCCATGCGACTCCTCCCACTGGGCTTCTGTTTTGCTGAAATGTCTGTTTCATGTCACTTTGGTCTTTTTCTGTTGAATTGTTCTTATTTCCTGATTGATCAGTTGTTTATGTTCCCTTGGAATCCATTCACCAGTTCATTCCTGAGCTGTAAATTCCCTGAATGGATTCATAACCATTTTAAATTCTTTCTAAAATTTTATCTAAGCAGATTCATTAGGGACCATTACTGTGAATAGGTAATTTGGGGAGGGGCATACTGTGTTGACTTTAGCTATTTTTATTCTCTTGCCTTTAACTTCTACTAGATATTAAATACACACATCAAATCCTTTTTCTGCAACTAGCTGGTTTCTTTTCCTCTTCCTCCTCCTCTTCCTCCTTTTTAGATAGGATTTGTGTAGCTTTGGCTGTCCTGGAATTAGCTGGCCTTGAATCTACAGAGATCTGCCTGGCTCTGCCTCCCTAGTGGTAGGATGAAAGGTATGCGCCACCACCGCTCAGCCTAACTCCTTTTCTATGTTTGAGATTTATATTGTGGATTCCAGTTAGAAAAATCGTCAGGATTAACAAAAGACAATAACAGCAAAGGCAAAATGTTCCCAAAATGTTACTAGGACCTCATAACTCAGTCTAAAAGAGGAGTTTCCCCTCAGTCCAGCTTGTCCTACAGCTGAACTGAAACCAGCAGTGGGATCTCCCCTCACCCATGCTTGTAGAACCACCTCATTCGGTTTGTGCCTTCCCACTTCTTAACAGTCCTTGAGCTAAACTCAGTTAACTGGGCTTTGTGAAACATTCTGGCAGTACACAACAATCTTTAGCAGATTCTATATTTAAAAGGGACGGAGGGCCAGCAAGATGGCGCAAGCCGGCTAAACACTCCAGTTGAAATCTGGTATTCTTATCTCTAGGAGCCACATGTGGAGAAACAGATTCCTGCAAGTTGTCTTCAACCTCCAAAATCACGACGACACACACACACATATGTATGTGATCTTTAAAAAAATGTAGACGGGCCGGGCGGTGGTGGCGCACGCCTTTAATCCCAGCACTTGGGAGGCAGAGGCAGGCGATTTCTGAGTTCGAGGCCAGCCTGGTCTACCAGAGTGAGTTCCAGGATAGCCAGGGCTATACAGAGAAACCCTGTCTTGAAAAACCAAAAGAAAAAAAAAAATGTAGACGGACCGTGAATATCTCTAGCCGCTCTATCTCCCACAGGCCCCGCCCCCACCCTAATCTCAAGGCCTCATCGAAGTGTTTGCTTATATCACCAGGGCATCGCCAGAAAGCTCTGATACAGAGTATAACTTTGAAATCAGTCTCATCCGGGCTTGTACACTGAGATTAACTGTAGAAAGAGACCATCACTTGCCTGGCAGGCAGATCTGTAATCCCAGCTGCTCGGGAGGAGGGAGGCGGAAGTAGTGTCGGAATCACAGGAAGTTCAAAGCCGGCCTGGGAACTTTGGTGAGACCCTGCTTCTGAACAAAGTGGGGCTGGAGGTTTGTGATAGCTCCTTTCTAGAATATGCGAGGCTATAGCTCAACGCCCAGTAGTCCCCTTCCTTGCACTTCCTCTCAGCCTTCTGGACAATACTACACCACCCTTTGTTTAGACTGCAGTGCACTGTAATGTTCAGGCAGGCACCTTTGTACTTACCTGAGTTTTCTCTCGGACACTCAGCTGGAGACATTGGGGAAATCACAGTTGGCTGTGCTGAGTTAGCCAAGACGCAGGCGATGGTATCAGCAAGAGATTTGTGACTAAGGTCACTCGGTGGAAACTGGTCCAGAGCAAAATAAGTAGAGTACGCAGAAGCTTAGAGAGGTCTCAGGACTAGGTCATGGATCAGACATCAGGCACTTGAGGGATAGGCAAGGAGCGTTAGTCACAGGTACAACCAGGAGCTGGAACCACGGACGCTGGGCAGCAGTACGCTTTCTCAAATCAGGAATGTAGGACTGAGTGGCACACGAGTGGTTTTCACTTACACTTGGCACACATGTGATCCTACACTTGCACTTGTGAGGTAAGAGCAGAATGACCCAGGGGTCTGAGGCCATCCTAAGTTACAGGACTCCCAAAGAATCCCAGCCCAGCACAGTAGGGCTTGTGCTGTGGGTACCATAGACTAACGTCATTCGCCTACTGTTGGCAACAATGTAGCACGCCCTGTCTGTTTCAGTTCTCATTCCCGTGTGTGGCTGTATCTTAACTGAAAGCAAATAAGCAAACTCTAGAACCTTGAAAATACATGAGCCGGCATGGTGGCAACGCCTTTAATCCCAGCACTTGGGAGGCAGAGGCAGGTGGATTTCTGAGTTCAAGGCAGCCTGGTCTACAGAGTGAGTTCCAGGATGGCCAGGGCTACACAGAGAAACCCTGTCTCGAAAAACCTAACAAAAACAAAACAACAACAACAACAACAAAAAAAACCATGAATTTTTTTTTTTTTTTTTCAAACAAGAGGAATGAAGCTGTCTCCTGTTGAGTTATCAATGGCAGATGAGAAACAAGAACTACACTGGCCAAGGAAACGACCATGCCTGCAGGAATCCTCTCCACAATTCACCTCTTCAGGAAAGGCCAGGCAGTCAGGACGGACACTGCAGGAAAGAAAGTATCTCATAAATGAACAGGGCTTCCTCATGCTGAGTCTAGCCATTGATTCCGAGGCGTGACAGCTGCAGCTAACAACAGCATTTCGTTCCAGCTCATGAGACAGGAAGACCAGGACAAACTCGGGGCCAGCCTTGTGTACATAGTAGAGACCCTGTTATAAAGAACAGGACTTAGTAACTCCTCTCCCTCCCTCCCTCCCTCCCTCCCAAATACACCCAAAGCATCACACTGTCCCAGGCTAAGTAAGTCGTTTTGTCTTTTTGGTTTTTTTTTTCCAGTCTCAAGTCAAATGCTAGTTTATCTGACAGGATGAGACTTTTTCACTTGGCAAATAAGAATACTTGTGTCTTTACATGATACAGAGAAACAAAAGCACTGTGAGTCTGTAATCCGGTGTCTAACAAGGAAAGGCGGGGAGTTATCTTCACCATGTTGAGGTTACAGACCCCAGAAAGGGAAGACCTAAAAGAAGTAGAAATGAGAAGAGGGGATGGGCCCTGAAATACGATGGCTAGCTGGACAACTTAGACGGGCAAGGCCCAGCCAGTCCGGGGAACAAGGGAGAAAACAAGGCAGGGTCATAAGGCTATAGCTCACATGAATACCAATGACCTCTTAACAACTGACTGTAGAGGTGCTCGTGTGTGTAAGCACATGGAAATGCTTATTACATGTCCAGCCATGTGAGGACCAGGATGGGGGTACAATGTATCAAGGGGGCATGTTTGGGAACACAGGTCGTTTGACATGTTGAGTGTTAGCAGAACTGTGAACACTACCATCAGGCGGTTGGACTGTAACCTCCGTAGACAGACTGGATAGTTGCTCAGAGATCACATGAGAGTTTCGCAAGGTGTTACAGGGACATCTCACCAAAGCTGGGTGGGGCTGAGCTCTCTCCAGCAAGGGCTCAGGTAATGAGAGACAAGGCCTAAGGCCTTATCTATGATCCTCCACAGCACAAGAGTAAAGGCTCGTGTGAAAACATGGAATGAGACCCCCACGGACAAAAATGAAGATTCAAGTGGAAGTCACAGGCATGACCAACAGATGGCACCAAAAATCCCTGTCTCAGGTAAATACCTCAGTGTGTGCCAGCACAGCCGCCCCTCAGTCAGACCAGCTTTCTACTGCTGGAAAAGCTGTTTTATCTACATATTCCCTGTCCTAATGTAGTGAAATTAGCCTCAGCCTGTTGCTTCAACTTCAGGAGCTACAACTACACTTACCGGTCTCCTAGCTCACTTTCAGTTCACAGCAGTAAGCCCTTGTAAGCCCAAGGCGGAGGGTATAGATTCTGGAGTCAGACTGCCTTATCAAATTGAGTGGTGACTATCCATTGAGTGTGTTGACTTGGGGCAAGCTGCCTAGCTAGATCTTGGGACTCACCCCCCCCATCTATTAAGAGAAGTTATTACAATACATTTACCTCATCTAAGGTTACCATAACGACCAATTTGTTCTTGGCACTGTGCTTGGCACACACTAATTATTCCTTGTGAATTATCAGAACTATCAGGAGAAAAACAAACCTGGCTGAGATGCTTGCTTTATAGAGCTGCCATTCTGGCAATGTGGGCGAGCACTCATCTTCCATTTTTCCCTGCTTTAGCTTGACGTGAAGGTTCTACCATCTCTAGTCTCCCCCTTTTCTGATCAGAGACCTGTCTTAACTCCAGTCACATCTTGTGACTAAAGTTGCAGTGTCTTGTGTACACAGAGAACACCAGGCTAGCAGTGCTAGAGGTATTGATTGGGGCCTTGCAAAGTGTGAGACTCAAGACTCCTTCCACCACACCCTCGCAACCCTCACAGCCACTCATCCTTCAGGCCAACCTGCTTTGGTCACCCTGCACCAGCAGTTCCAACCAGCTCTGGCACTTGTCCTAGACATTTTCCAATCTAGACCATGAACGATGGACTGGTATGTAAGAGATGGGCACTGGCCCCTTCCCAGTGCCAGGCTGATCCCAGAAAGACAGTGGCTGTGGCAGAACTCCAAGCCAGCACAGAAAATTCCCAGCACTCCACTATCAACACCAGGCTGCTTTTCTATCAGTGCTTTAGAAACCAAGATGAAATCGTGACACTTACAAAATGTTTAAGGGACAGAAGGACCTTTGACCAGTTGGGGTAGGAATGAAGTTATTCAGGAGATAAACTGACCAGAAAGAGAGTGCAGCACAGGTTTGGAGATCTTTCTCAGTTTTGCAATCCATGAAGGATGACCCAGGCCTTCTCTTAAACTGAGGGTTGTTCTTAAGGTGTCCTAAGTTATGCTAGATGCCAACCTAGCTATTAATATGTCTATGAGCGGAGCAGGCAAGTTATCAAGCCATTTCTAATCTCTCAAAATTACTTTTAGGCCTTAGAAAAGTCCCCTCAAATTTGAATTGAAATCCCTTTTTCATTCCCTTTTGCCTTGAGGTTAAATCCCAGTCAGTTAACACCTAGGGAACTCCCCCCACTTGTAAAGACTTCTGAATTTTTAGGTCTAGAACTCTCACTAGCTTAGTTGGCTTTCCTTCTGGTACAGGTAACCACCTTCACCTTGATCTATTGCCCAAGACAGCTACATGAGTCCCGATGGCACTTTCAGGTAACTACTGTGACAGTTCATTCTGCTTCCTTTGATATACACTAAGCTGCCCCCTTTTATTGTCCTAAAGCCTCAATTCACAGCTCCTAAAGATTGTGGACTTGAAACCTAAGGAAGACTCAATGCCTTATTAACCTTCCTGTCCCATCTTATTAACCTCTGAAGCTCTACCTAAGCTATCCTCTCACCTATTTAGTGCATAGCAACACAAAGGCAACCTAGACAAGGTGTATGTGCTCAGCAGCAGTCCTTTGTCCAGCATGTTCAAGACTCTGGGCTCAATTCTTAGCACTCTAAAAACAGACCTAGGGGACAACTGGAGGATATGGCTAACGGTGACACCCAGCACGGCATCAAGCATCACAGTCCCTGCCCACGCCAGTACCAAATAATCTCACTAAGAAAAACTAACTCAAAACTTCAATAATATTTTCTTTATTTACAAGTTAGAATCAAGAAAGAAAAGACAGTCCGGGAGGCCAACTGGAGAGGTGACTAAATCCCCAGGCCCCAAATGGAGTGGAAGTAAAAGGGAAAGAGTAGAAAAAAAGTCAATGTAAAAAACAAAAGAGCTCCCTCTTCTTCCCTCCCCATGGAGGCTGGAGGGAGGACCACGGTGCTATACACCCCAGCCTTACCACTCTAGCTAAAGTACCCAGCCTACACCTAGCTTAAATAAATTAAAACCTCAAAATAGGGCCCTTAGAAGTGAACAGGACAGCTACAGCTCAAGGGGCTTTGTGCCAGGCCTATACCCACTCCCACCCATACCCTTGCCCCACCCCATCATCCTCAACAGGGACACCACACCCAATAGGGCTAGGAATTCAATCTTATTTTGTCCATGTCCCTGCATTCCTCCCCACTGCAGAGCCAGCTCTCCTATGGAGGGGTGAGATGAAGAAGCGTCACAGCAAGGGAAAAAGTGGGGAAGGGTGGTACAGGGGTCCGGTCCTGCGGAGCCTTCCTGCCCCATCTGGCCTGGCCCCTTAACCCGAGTCTGAATCGCTGGTGTCTGAAGAAGATGAAGACGACGAGGAGGAGCTGGAATCTGAGCTGGAACTAGAAGCACTGAGACGGGACACTGCCACTTGCTGTGCAGATGACTCTGTCTTCTCACTCGCTGTAGAGCAAAGTTAAAAGGTAGAAGATGTGACATTTTACCAGCAGAACACTTGCCTAGTTAGTAGCCAAAAGGGCTATTCAACTTAAAGGTGAGGAAGGGTGAATAAACTTTTAGAAGTCTGAAATACCTTTCTTGGGGGGCTTTTTGGTCGAGTTGAGCTGTCCACTGACATCCTGCAACCGCTTCTCTAGCTCCCGTTTCTTCTCCAAAGCCAGTTCCTCTTTTGTTTTTCCCACAGGTTTTCTAATAGCTGGAGAGAAAAAGTCAGGACTCAGATTGCCAACTTCCATTCCTGAATGAAGCAGCCCATTCATCCTGGATGCTGACTGCCACAAACACTCATGGCAAGCACACACCCAGACCCCTTTGCCCTTGTAGTGTCTTCAGAACTACTCCTGTGGAGAAGTTAACTGATGGAGATCATCTGGTACTCACTGTAGGGCTTTCGGGTTTCTTTCGAAGGCAGGATAAAACGTATCGCTCAAGCTCTCTAAGTGTGGACGGCTTGAGTGTTTCAAAATCAATCTCAATTTCTTCGGGATTTGAATCACGTAGAGAGGGCTCCCTGGCTTGGATGATATGTACGACTCGACCCAGCTTTTCCCCGGGTAACTTATTGATATCCAGGCTTAACTGTCTCTTTTCATCGTAACTCATGGGCCTGCTTTCTTCCTCCTCTTCTGAATCATAGCCAGTGGGAAGGACAGGTGGAGCTGTCTTCTGAGCCTTTTTAGGCAGCCTATGGGCAATAGGAAATTTTCAGTAATGAGCTTACACCATGCAGAGTTGGCTTATACAATACCCTAAGACAGTCTTAAATCCTTACTTGTTGCTACTTCCTCCGGAAGTCCCAAAACCAGGATGGCTGAGTGAAGTAGCATTGCTACCCCCACCACCTGCTTTCTTAGATTTCTTGGGCTGCAGTGGGCGAGGTGCCCTAGGCCCCTTATCATCTTCGTCGATCCCAATTCGGCCACGATGTTTCTCTGCCTTCCGTTTCTTCTTCTTTTCCTTTTTCTCTCTCTTCCGCTTGGGCTTAGATATTGGGCCTTGGGACAGAGCAGCCAGTTGTTCATGAACTGCCCGAAGCTACACAGGAAAAAGGCTCAGTAAGTAATTAAGACCAAGAAACAATTGGGATCAATATAGGCCAGAACACAACAGTGAATGACTTACCTGCTCCTGTAGCTCTGCCAGGCGGTGAGCCCTTTCTTCCTCGGAGTCTGAGCTTTCACTCTCTTCCTCCTCATCATCTTCATCTTCCTCCTCCTCTTCCTCAGAGGAGCTCTCACTGCTACTTTCCTCACTGGAGGACTCTGAAGAGGATTTGGCCAACCCAGGAGGCAAGGCAGTCGAGACTGGTAAAGGTCCTGGTTCCAGTGGCTCATCTGGCATCTTGGCATAGCGGAACTCAAACACATCCTAAAAAGACAGGCAGGCTCAAAACTGTGTTTAATGCCTAGCGACCCAGCACACTAGCTCCAACATGATAAAAGGATGGCAAAGTCTTACAAGTTTTAATTGCACATTAACCTCTAGGCAGTTCCTGTGGAGTAAATTAAGCTTCAGCTCTCACGCTCACCTGTAACTTTCGTGCCATAGCCACGACATCGTGGTCTGGAGGATTGTACTTATAGCAGTTGGAGAACATAAGCCGTACATCAGCAGCAAACTCCTGTGCATCCCGGTAATCACGGTTCTCCATCTTCCGCTGCAGAAGGAGGCAGCATGAGAAGCCGCACAGGCAATCTCATCTTTCCCTGCCAACCCGACTCAAGAGCAGCCCTCTCTTGAAACAAGTGGGGATGACCTTAAGGATCTGTGCCCTGGGGTTCAAGTTTGAAGTCCAAGGATTTGGGGTAGGTTTGAAGAAATATCTATGTCTAGAAGAAAACATTTCTAAGTGACCAAGGCCATCTCTCTCCCATCACATTTCCCTAACCCAACTCTTATCCTTACTGTAAAAAACCAGGGCTTCAAAGTATGTGAGCCTGTACAACTTTATACCATACACCCAGTGAGAAACTGCCATGGTTCCCATAAGGAGAGATGGACACTGCCTTATTGGTCCCTCGACTCCCACTCTGCCTGAGCCTGCCACCCGCCCGTGCAGCGGGTACCTTGACAGTGCTGAGGTCCATGGGGTGCTTAATGATGTCATGGTAGTCATGAAGGCCAAGGGCAGAGGCGTCCACTGGCTTATAGAAAGGCCAGGCATAGGCAGCGTGCTTCTTAGAGAGCAGCTCCTTCAGGATGCCATTGCAGTGCTTTAACTGTTCTGACAGTTTTCCTTTCTTCGAGCTCTGGTGTTGCTGTTGCGAGTCAGGCAAGTCCTTTCGTGGGGTTTGATGGGGCGGCCGCTCTCTCTGCGCAGAGGAGGGAGCCGTGCTGCCTTGGGCTCAAGACTCCCAGGGGGACTGGCTGGGGAACCGGGAGCCAGGATGGCTGTAGGTGTAGGGGTGGTAGTATCTGCTTTCCGTTTAACGCCTTTTTTCTGTAGTAGGAAGATGGAGGGAATCAGTCACTCCAGGTCCATTCCTTTTACCACCGTGTCCTCCTAGTCACCCGCACAATCACTCTACTGATGTATACCTTGGCAAGGGGCTGAGCTGCGGGAGCTGCTGATACAGCAAGGAGCGGGGGTCCAGCAGAGTGCAGGGACTTCAGAAGAGGAGAAGAGATGACTGATGGGTGGGGAATGTTGAGGACAGTGGTAGGTATTTCGGGTGGTGGTGTATACAGGGCTGTATGCGACACAGAAGAGACAGCAGGCACCTGATGGGCACTGGTAATGCTGCCCTGGAGTGCTACAAAACATAACAGAAACAAGTAAGTTTTGTTCATTTTTATCTTTAGGTCACCTGAATAGCTTTCTTGTCTTTAGGTCACCACTTCCTACCTGCTAACTTGGCCCCCTTCTTATGGCTGTTTTTAGGGATGGTCACCACAAGCTCTTGCTCCTCTTGTGGCATTGATGCCACTTTCTGTAAGAAGATCTTTTCCAGTGTCTGTGCCATTAGGACAATGTCATCGGTGGGCTGCAGGAACAAGCACAGGTCAACTGCTGGCACAAGCCTGCCATCTCTCCAGGATTCCCAGCCCCAGGGCATCCACCACACCCCTCACTAGTACTTAAGGTCATCACATCAAACTAACCCCCAGCACCTGAAAATACAAGTGCAGAGCTGGTGAGTTGCAGATCCCACTTTTCTCAGGTCTCTGGAGCTTTCTGAGAAACAGGGCCACCATCCCCAAATATGAAATGTGCTCTACTTAAGTAACTGTTAATTATAGGAACACTCAAGCCACATCTAACAGCACCATTTGGAGGTCAGGCCTCCTTAGACCTTGACTAGTTGGATAGCATTTCCAGAAGTGTTGGGACTAAGAAGCAGAGTACTGCCTGTCAGCAGCTGCTACATAAACGTACCTTGTTATAAATGTAACAGTTGGTAAACATGGTATTAAAATCCTGCATACATTCTGAGGCAGCCCAGTAGTAATTGTTTTCAAGTCTCCTCTTGATAGTACCCATGTCCATAGGCTGTTTTATAATTTTGTGATAATCCTAAAGAAAGATATCCTAGGTCAGAGCCACAGGAAAATGTCTATTCTAGGGCAACTACCAACAGGAAGAACAGATACATACACCCCACACGCACACACCCTAGCCATTAAGGAGTATTGCCCACACTGCGGCCCCAATTAAACTATGGGCTAGGAAAGTTAGAGTTTTTTAATTCCCACTAGGAGGTAGGTCCCTGATACCTTTTCTCTAACCACCCACCTCCCACCCAGTCTGGAAACTTCCCATCCTGTGACATTACCTCTGGGGATGGCTATCCATGGGCTGCATGAGGGAAAGGAAGAAGCTAAGAATTTTGGCCACCGTGGTCCTCTCCCAACAAGGGGTGGGAATCTGTAAAATGGAGCCAGGGCACAAAAGTTAAGGGACACATGGAGGCAAGATGATAAATGCCAAGATAGAGATAACACGCACAAAGGACGAGAATCCAGAACTCTGGTGGCTATTTGCTCTAGGAGAATGGGAGCTCCCTAGGGGCCGCAGCACCTATGCTAAGTAGCGTAGCGCACCCCCACTCACACATTCCAGTTCATTCCCATACCTGCCCCCAATCCAGCCTCTTACCGGCAGACCCAGCTTCACAGCGTCCACAGGCTGCCGGAATGGCCATGCAAACTGATGTTTCCACAGAGCCTTCATCACTACCTTGTGCAGGTACTGCAGTTGGTTTGTTACCCGTCCTGGCTTTTTGGGATTGGACACCTCAGGGGGAGGTGGGTTGGCAGGGGCCAGTTGTAAAGCTGGTACAGAAGCCATCGTGGGGCTCTCGAATCCCTCATACAACAGAGAAGGCTTTCGAATCCTTTTCCCTGGTGCTGCTGCCTCCGGGCCCAGCCCCAGTAACCCTGCATTCCCTTCCCCAGGGAGCCTGCAAAAAGGGGAAGCAGAATTAGATTTGGTAATAACATGAAAGATGAAGAAAATGTTGCTAACTTGCACTATGCAACCCTTAAACCAGGCTTTGGCTGCCACAAGGTGCACAGTGAAGGGAATTACATCCAACCAGGAGTCAACGCCACAATAGTTTTTGCTCATCTTTATGCAGCTTACACGAGTCTGACGAGCTGCTTGGCTAAAATAAATACAAAACCAATGTCACATGACAACTCTAGCCTTATGGAGAGGAATCTGAAGCAAAAATGGGTGGAGCTAAATAAGTGAAGCTTCATCCTCACTAGGGACTTAATGGTTGCCATGGTGGTTGAGACAAGAAAAGCCAGTAAAAAAGAAAAGGGAGAATAAACCTCATAAAGATCGACACACCTAAAAACATTCATCGTGCCATCTTCTACAATCTCTGGGGGGTTCAAGACCATAGTAGGAACCAGATAAAAACCCAACCGCTTAACTCCAACCAAAAGGCCAGGAACATTTGCCAGACATCCTTCTAGAGCGACTGCCAGACCTCACAAAGTATCAACAAAACAAGTCTCCTTCACAAGGCACAACAAAAAGCACCCTGCAGTCAAGGTCAACGCCCGCAAGCCCTAACTTAGACAGCACGGTCCTACAAAATCAGGGACCCTGGCGACCCCGCTGTCGCTCAACACCACGGCTCACACAGGCTCCCATCAGCCCGCAGGCCCCCGTGGTCAGTGTGGACCAGGTGTCCCTAACGGCTGACACTGGACCCGGGGCTCATTGTTTACATCTGCAGTGAGCGGAGCCGAGCCGCGGGTCCACCCTCCTCCCCACCGACCGAAGCACAACCTTCTGCAAACACACCCACCACAGGGCGAGCAGAGCAGAGCTCAGCGCAGCCCGTACCCACGGAGCAGAAACCCAGCCTCGGGCGTGACGGATCCATCCCTCCACCCTGTGGGAATCCCCCGTAGCCAGCCCTCAAGCTGTCACCATGGCAACTCTACGGGCGCCGAAGTGGCCGAGGCCCCCCGCAAGCACGGCGACAAATCGAGGCTGGAACCGCGCACACCCCCCCCACCCGCGGTCCCGGCCAACAGGGCCCCGCGTGCCGGCCGACACCGCCGCTGCTCAGACGCAGTACCTGGGCCGCCGCCACCGCTTCAAAACCGTCGCAGCCCCCTCCGCGAGCCCGCGTCAACAGCTGCGGCGCGGCAGCGCGCCCCGCTCGCCCGCCCGCCCGCCCGCCGCTCCCCGGAACGCCGCCCCCCGCCCCCCTCCCACACGCGGTTGGCGGGGACGTACTTGTGGGGAGTCACGTTTTGCAGCATCTCGACCTCAGGGAACCGCCGCCGCTCCGCTGCGTCAAGTCCGGGTGGCCTGGGCTCCCCTCACCGCCGGGCCCCGCATAACCCGGGACGTGGGGGGCAGGCCGCGGCCCCGGGCCCTCCAGGCCACGGCCTCGCCGCGGGACGCGCGCCGGCCTCCGCACCGCTCGGGCAGCTTGGCGCGCTCCGCAGGCAGCGACAGCAGAAGATGGCGGCGGGCGGCCGGCGAGCCTCAGGAGAGCGCTCCGTCTGCAGACACGACGGTCCCGGGAGCCGGACGCCGCCGGTCCACAGGGGTGGCCTCTTGGCCCGGGCGCCCTGTCGGACCTGCGATGGAGGCGGATGAGTACCGGGAGGGGGCTTCAGAGAGCCGCCGCCTCCATCTTTGAAATCCTCTCGAGGGCGGAGTAGAGGGGTGGACCGGCTCCGAGGACTGGGCGGGGCCCGAGGAAGGGGCGCCTCGGGGGCTTCTATGGGGTCTGCACTGTCCGCCGGGAGCGGCCGCGGGCCGGGACGAAGGCCATTTCCGGGCGGATGGACGTGGATTGCACGGGCGGCCCGCCGAGGCTCCGAGACGCTGGGTCGGCGAGAACGATCCCCCGGCTCGTCCTAAAGCTGCTCCACTCCAGCGCGAAATGGCGCCGCCGAGCCCCGCGCCAGCGCTTTATATATAGCCGGAGGGGCGGAGCTTCGCCGCTCATGCGCGCCACCCTGCTCGCGAGCTCCCCCGCCCCCTCTGCGCGTGCCCGCCCGCTCACGCGCCCGAGGAAGCGACGGCGAGGGGGCGGGACCGCCTCTTCGCGGGAGCCTCTCCGATTGGTCGCTCGAGGGATGACGTCACAAACTCCAGTTCCAAGGCGTCGATCCCCCCCGGCAGGAGAGTGCCGCATAGAGCCAAGGCGAAGAGGCGCCCCCGCCATGTCTCCGAGCCAGTTGGCCGCGCCGTGGCTGGGCGAGCCCGGGGAGCGATGGAGGCCGGACGGCGAGCAGGCGCCATCTCCCCGGGGCCTGCAGCACGCCGTGCCCACCTCCAGGTCTGACGGAGCCCTCCCGGGCTGGCGGGCCCGCGACAGGCCGGCCGCAGCTCTCCATTGGCGGCGCGGGCGGGGCGCAGGATGGGCCGGGTCGCGCGGGCGGGGCCGGCGAGGCTCGGCCGTCGCAGCGGAGAACCTGAAACGAGGAAGACAGACGCCATCTTAGAAGCCGCGGCCTGCTCTGGGGCCGAGACCCGCGCCCGCGCCCCAGTGTCCCCCGCGATCCAATCTAACGTGACGGCTCCATGACCCAACACACGACTCTGGAGCGAGTTCCGAGGCTAGCCTGGCCTTCCCCGAACCAAAGTAACCCGATAACAAAGGCCACGCTCTGTTTTCCAAACCCTCAGCTCTTATGGATGCGAGTCCACGCCGAGTGTCCCCGTCTCGCTGCCCCGCGCGCACGCCCCGCCACCCGCACCCTCACCTTGCAGCGCGCTTACCCGCCTCGCGAACGCACCAGGCGCGCACGGGCCCTAGAGACCGAGCTCTGCAAACCTGGCCGGCGTCGGGGTGGGGAGAGCGGGCGCAGCGCGCCGCTCCCCGGCCCCATGTCGCCCCGGCGTGGGCGAGCTGACGCCCCCCGCCCCCATCGGCCGGGAGTCCTCCCCACGGAGCGCCTCTTCCATCGGTCAGCGCCAGGGAGGAGGGCGAGCCGAGGAGGCGGCGGCGCTGCTCTGCAGCCCTCCTCCCTCCCTCCCCCCCCGCCGCCGGACGCCTCCGAGGAGGGGCAGGAGCCATTTTGGGAGCTGTCTCGCCCCCTCCCCCTCCCCGCGGCTGTCTCGGGGCTCTCGAGACCAGACTTAGGTAGGACCGACCGACTAGTCCTCAAGGTCAGCCGGGTCGAGCGACTCCGGGGTGCCCCTCGCAGGAAAGCACAAGCACCCACCCGCCGCAGGGCACCTGCGTCCTGCTCCCCCGACTCCCCTTTCCGTAGCGGGGAAGACATGTGTGCACGTCGGGGCAGGAGAGCTGAAGCTGGCGAGAGGCTGCAAGGCGGGCTCACCTTTCCCAAACTAACAGCTCAAACCGGCCTAGGTCCCAGAACTGCAACCAGGCGACCCTCCCTCCCACGTTAGCCCTCGACCTCGAACCTGGGTCACTGCACCTAACATGGCGGCCAAGCTCCCGTCTTCCGGATTAGTGCGGACCCCGCAAGGGGGGGGGGAAGCGCGCCTTGGAAGCAGAGACCCCCGCACTCCCCGCCGGGGATCACCGCCCCGGGTCGCCCGAGCGCGCGCGGCCCCGCCCGGGTGGCTGCGGCGAGCAGGGCAATGACACAGCAACTTGAGAGGCTTCTCCCCTCCCCCTGGCGGCCCGGCCTCCAAACTGGATTTTCTGCACCTGGGCCTGGCGGGTCGGGACCCGAAGCTCGACGGGGTGGGTGGGGGTGGGGACGGCACTCGGGGAGCCTTAGAGAGCGAGAGGGCAGCCAGACGAGGCTCCCGTTTCCCTGCATTCCGGAAAATCACTGCGCCCCAGCCATTCCCAGCCCTCCCTGCCCCCACATGAGTCACACGGGAGGCCGCGGCTGCTACTTAGTAATTTGGAAAAGTAACTCTTTCCTCCTTTCCGTTCCCTCCCCGCAGCACACAAGGAGGCAACTGTTCGAGGCCGGGGGAGGGGAGGAGGGCGGCAAGAGAGCGAGCCACCCGGAGAAACCCTAAACCTCGAGGCTCGGGCCACGCTCGCTCTCCCCTCCCAGCACCCACCTCGGGCCAGGATCGCGCTCGCAGGCGGCCCCCCGGGCTCCCGGGCCTGTAAGCCCTCCCCACCCCGGAGCAGAGAGAACCAGCCAAGACCCCAGAAGGGCACAGCAGGCCCCACAGGCCGCGTCCTCGTGCAAAGCACACACACTCGAGTCGAGGCTGAGCCTTCAGCGCGCCATGTGACGACGGCGAGCCCGCCACCCTTGACACAAAGGGAGCTCAGGGACGCGCCCGCCGAGTCCCCGGGGAGGCAGGGAGTCGGCGCCAGGGAACCACCCCAGTTCACAAGCAGGGCTGCCAACTCCCAAGCTCTCTCTGGCGCACCCCACGACCAACACTCCCACCCGGTCCACCGGGCCGCCCTCCCCTCGCCCGCCAAAGAGATCCCATCTCACCTGGCTCCGGAGCCCCGGACCCCCGGGGGACGGATGCGAGGGGCCACACGCCACCCTCGCCCCTTTGCCCTCCAATGGGTACGTAGGCACGAGGTTGGCCATTCCCCTCCCCCCCGGTGGCCCTCTCGGGCTGGCCCCGGTCCACACTCCCATTGGCTGTCAGGTGTTTGAAAGACAAGTCTTTCCCCCCCTGGGATTTTTTTTTTCCTCCTCCTGAACCCCAAGAATTCTCCCCACTCCCCACCTTTTACTTATGCATTTAAATGACCGACGGCGTCCCCGCCCCGGGGGCCCCAGCTCACCTGGATCCAGGAGCCACGGGGGGGCCCTCGAAAGTCGCCCTCAGCCCGGCTGGGGGGGAGCACGGAATCCGGGGTGTCAACCCCCCCGGAAGCCGAGAAGGCGTTGGGGGAGGGGGCGTAGCCCCCAGCCCCTCCCTTCCCTAGCCGCTGGGGGTGGGGGAAAGCATCGGGGCCGCGCGGCCACGTCAGCAGCACTCGGACTGGCTGGGCCGGGTCACGTGTCCGCCCCCCCCACGGCCACGAGGGCGAGGTTTCCGAACACTGCCGAGGGTCGTGTAGGGGGTCACGGGGGCCGCATGGCCCAGGCCTGTGTCCCGAGACCCCAGACCCCACGAAGGCCGCCGCCTCGCCAGGTCCCCGGCCTCCCGCGCGCCTGTGCTCGCCCCCCGTTCCCCCCCACTCGCCTCTCGGTACGGGTTCAGCATGGCTGCCACGGCCCCCACGATGCACAGAGCGCATGCGCAAGGGTGTGCCCGGCCTGGGGGAGGGGAGGCTCCGGTCGCGCGCAGAGCCGTGCTGCGCAGGCTCAGTGTGCCCCGAGCCTCGGGGCCGACTCGCGGCGCGCGATGGGTGTGGCGGGAGCGCGCGGGCCTGCGCCCCGATGGCCTTCCCCCACCCTCCCCATCCCCAGCTCCCCTCCGCGGCGGCGGGAGTAGGTTCTTCCGGCTCCGGTCTGAGGCGGTGCCTGGCACCTTCTGACCAAAATCCGCGCGGCCCCACGCTGTGGTCCCGGGAGGCACGCGAGGCCTGGCTGCAGCAGCGGGTCTGCAGGGCGAGCCTCCCGGGAGTGGTGGGGTCCGTCTGGATGTCGCAGACTCGATTTGGCGTTTTAATCCGGAGGAGCCGTGGGGTCCCTCGAATCCCTGAAACTGCTTTTATTCCCCCTATGAGACTTGAAAATCCCCGAAGCCTGCCTTCTACGAAGCCTACCGCCAGTTTCTCTCTCTGATCTTGTACAGGTAGATAGACCGTTTAACCTAAAGCTCCCGCTGCGAGATGGTCCTCGTCTCGATCACGATTCTTCCCTGACATCGTCTATACTCTCAATTTCTGTGGCCGGTCTTAACCAGTTTCAGTTTTTCTCAGTCTTGAAGTCATCCTATTAAAGATGAGGGTGGCAACTTAAAACATAATGTAGCTGACTTAAAATGCGAAGCTCCGTTTACCTCTGTCGTCTTTGTCTTCCAGAGTAGGGTCTGGATCTCCACTCGCCACCAGCAGCCCACCTGTATTCCCCGTGTGTAGACTGGGCATGGCTCTTATTTTATTAGGGGCTTCTCGGTTGAAGGAAATTGCTGATGACTTGGGTCACCTTTCTCCGTTCACCTAAGTTACTTCCTGTCCATTTTGCTCTCTTAGCCAAAAAGAAAACTATTCAGTATCCACCCTGTCAGTAAGTACTCGGTCGTTTTCTCACCTCCCTTGCACAGCAGGACCTGGACTTAAAATACTCTCCCTACTTCTCTCCTCCCGGTTCTTTTATTTCCCACTTCCTTCAGCTCCGAAGTGTGACGACCTCATCACCCTGCTTACCAGAACCTCCCAGCTGCCCCCCAGGGTCCACTTCTGAATTCTCACCTGACCTTTGATTTCTCCCTGACAGTGCCGTGTCTACCCCAACCCCCCAGCCTCCCTTTTGTCCGTTTGGGTAGCTGGTTCCTGCTGTTTGCCTGGACTGCTTCTACACCGTCATCTTCAATGACTCAAGCCTTTCCACTCCACCGTTAGACATTCTCTTGAGCGGAACTTCCTATTAAAAATTCCTGCTTGGATAACCCCAGACACTGGAGCATGCTCAGAATTGATGTGGGCTGTGCAGCGCACCAGACCTGCTGCTGTGTTACTCTGTAGCAGCTTCCAAGTCACGACTTCTATCCACCTGAATTTCACCATTCCCTCCCTTATCTACTGATGCATACTGTCCTACATAACCAGGCAATCCTGCCTGTGTCTGCTGCATCACCTGCAATGGTTAAAGGCCTAAGTCACTATCCTGCACAGTAGCAACTTGAATTTAGATGCAATTTAAGTTTGTTTCAAAATGGCACTCGCCACATTTCAAGTTCTCAGCCGCAAGGCATGGTTGGTGACTGTCACATGAAGCCACATGTCCAGGGTCTCTGCCACTGAGCTTTGTCCACGGCCCTGAAATTGTGCATTGGATTGTGGTGCCCTGGGCTTTCCCTCTGGACCTATGCTACTACTTGCTCCTGTGTTATCTGTTAATACGATGAAGTTTGTCGAAAGGTCTGCTTCCTGGGGCAAGCCTCCCATTAGCCAGTTCCTCTCCAGCCCCCTACCCGGCTCACAAAGCAGTTTTCCAGATGTGTCACATGTTAGTGTCATCTTGGATTCTGTCTCAGTGCTTTACACATATGTTCCTTCCACAAGGAGCTGGCTCTCCCTTCATTTAAACCAACATCTGCGAACAGCTTACTAATCTCAACACCTAAGTCAACCTGACTTACTTGGATCCACTTATGATTGTACCTTTTATAGTGACCTGTGACCACCTGCTTCTCCTTACTATGAGATTTCATCCTGAGGGTGAGACTATGTTGATGATGGATGTGTGTGTGAACAGGGCCTCACTATGTAGCCCTGGTTGATCTGGGACTCTGTGTAGACCAGGCTAGCCTTGAACTCACACAGGCCCACCTGCCTCTGCCTCCTGAGATTAAAGGCGTGCACCACCACGCCTGCCGTCCCCTCTAGTTTTCACAGGAAACTGAAAGGTGTTGAGTCACTTGTCTGAGGTCAGACTGTTGCTAAGTAGCAGAGCTAGGATTTTAACCCATAATCTACTTCTGAATAGTGTGTCATCAGTACACGCAGCTCCCTGGAGTTCTAGGTCTCGGTTTGGGACTAAAGAATTGAAGACTAGGGGAGAGTTATCCTTAAGGTGATGCTTACATTAAGGTAGATAAGCTTTTTAAGAGGGAAAAGTCATGTTGAGCTTTGAGTCAGGGATTAAGCATTGGTAGCAAGCCTCCTACAGGGAATCCAGCTAGGTGTGGTGGCACCTGCTTTCAAATACAGCACTTGGGAGGTGGAAGTAGATCAGGAGTTCAAGGCCAGCCTCGGTTACTTACTAAGTATGAGGGTAGCTGTAGATCTGAGAGACACTGTCCTTAAAACTAACAAGCACTTTGAGTCTGTGCTCTTGTTCCTATAGTGTCACAGTTAGGGTTTCCATTGCTGTAAAGAGACACCATGACCAGGGCAGCTCTTACAAGGACAATGTTAATCGGAGCTGGCTTACACGTCAAAGGTTCAGCCCATTATCATCAAGGCGGGAAGCATGGCAGCGTCCAGGCAGGCATGGTGCAGGAGGAGCTGAGAGTTCTACATCTTATTTCAAAGGCAAACAGAAGACTGGCTTCCAAGCAGCTTGGAGGAAGGGCTCAAAGCCCACCCCTATCACTAGTGATACATTACTTCCAACAAGGCCACATCTCCGAATCGTGCCACTCCCTGGGCCAAGCATATTCAAACTACCACTTATAGAATAATGAATTCATCCAGTAAGACAGTGGATAACACATAACATGTGAGCGTGGGTGAGTGTGGTTATGGGAACTGTAGCTGTGTTTGCCCTCTGAAATAGGAGTTAGGAGAGGGAAAAGAAAGTAAATGGGCCCAGCATTCAGGCAGCAGAAGCAGCAGATCTGTGAGTTCAAGGCCGGCCTGGTCTACATATGGAATTCAAGGATCCAGAGACATGCCTCAGGAGACTACTGAAGTACCCGTGTCCACCTTGTGAGTGACGGCGCCACTTTGTCTGCCATGGGTCCCTTGGTGGACACTGGTTTGATTTGAATGTGGGGCATTTGATTTATGCAGGTGTCCACTCTAAAGCTTTATGGTCATGGCTTTCACAGGACAGGAACCTAACCTAATTGTGAAGCATGTAACTGACTTGGATATCTTCCCTAAGGTGGAGGCCATCATGGAGAAGTGACTTTATGAGAAGAGGAACTGGGGACCCAGCCCAGCTGTGAGAAGTGCTTGCCGCTCTCAGCACCTTTGTGAGGCTGGCTCCCGGGGATCTGCTGTCTCTGGCTATAGGGATCAACTTTGACTTGCACACACACAGCCTACATAATTTAAAATAATCTTAAACAAGTAAAGAGGGGAACGTGGAGCGCTTTCAGTGTGGAGAGCAGGCTGGAGAGATTACAGGTCAGTTGCCAGGCAGGGCTTGGTTGAGAAAGTTGAATCTGTTGGGATAACAACTCCCACACTAATGACTTAGGTGACTGAGTGGCCGACCGTGTCATTGCCTGAGCCCCAGACTATAGCCATTGAGGTACTAGAAGGTAGCAAGCTAGTCTTCTAAACTGATCTGCCTGTGAGATGCTTAATTAGTGTTGGTGAGCTGACCTGTGTAGACCAGGGTGTCCCTAATCTGAGGTAGGGCTGTTGGGATTAGAGGCGTGGCCCACCACACCCAGCTAGCACACAGATTCAGCCTAACCTCCGTGCCTAGAGTGATCTCAGCAGTTGGCTATGTTGATAGCTGTGTTGAGAGGGTTGGTGATGATTCTCTATTCTTTAAAAATACCGAGAGGTGATACTGGCACTTGGCACACAATCAGGTCTGGTGGGACACATACCTAATTCAAGATGAACCAGTGCAATCTTCTCTCTGAAAGAATGAGACAGTTAACACAGACTGGAGGCCTTTGAAGCCTAGGAATGACAGCTCAAGGCCCATGTGGTCACTCTCCAGGTCCCACAAGCTGAGCCAGTTATCTATCCTGTAACTCCTTATAAATTACATTAGCCAAGGTTAGCTCCTCCCCCCCTTCTCTTTTTCCCATGCTCTCTATCCTATTCTGTTCCATTTTTGAGGAAGTGTCTATTAGCCTAGAGTGGCCTTGAACTCTTGACCTTCCTGTCGATGCTTCCCCAGTGCTGGGATCTCTGGCATGTACCTCCATACCTGGCCTCCAGAATTGGTTGGTTTCCATACTGGAAACAGCTCATTTTACTGTATTCTGCTAAGTCAACTTAACAGGTAGCATTTTTACTCCATGAAGAACATGATTCTCTTTGGACAAAAAAGGTCCGAGAACTGGAGCTGCCCAGCTTTCGAGCGGAGGCGACCACAAGCGGTGGAATGTCAGGGTGGATTCCAGAGCCCAACCTGAGCGGTTCTGCTGAGTTTGGAAGACGCCAGCAGACGGGCTGAGCGGAGAAGGAGTAAGCAAGGCCATAAATACCGTTCATTGCGCGCTGCAAGAAGGACAAAGGTTGAAGACAAAGCCCCAGGGGAGTCCTTAAAGCCAGGTGTGGTGGCTCACGCCTGTAATCACAGCACTTGAGAGGCTGAGGCAGGAGAATTGATTTGAGTACAAAGCATGTGCTACGGTTTCCTGCCAGCCTGGGCTACAACTAGACTCTACCTCAGAAAAAGCAAGCAGCTGGAAGAGGCTGTGGACCTTCTGCAGTTGGCTGAAAAGAGAATGCCAGAGACGCCAGAGACTGAAGGGGGAGGGGGGAGGAAAACTAGAGAGTGTTTCCGGCCCGCAGGGCCCAGACCAAGTAGGTGAGAGAGCAGGGCCAACTGTGTCAAATGTGCAGATGCTCAGAATCAACCAGGTGAGCCGCACAGAATACTGGGGAGCAGTGTCATGTTGAGAGTAAGGGATTTCAGCAGGTGTTAAAGTGGGGGGCACAGATGCCCATTGGCTTGTGCAGGGTGGGGGAGGGTAGAAAACCTTGGGAGCTGGCTTTGGTGGAGATTATTGGTAGAGTAGCTACCAACAGCTGGACTTGTTACTATTTATATCTGATTGTAGCCAATGGAGAAAGGTTAGCTAGCCTGTCGCCTCCAGGTAAAGCTGGCTTCCCTTCTTTGCTGGTTCTTCCTCTGCTCTTTGTGGAGACCTTGGGCCCCTCTGCCTGGTTCCTCCCGCCCCAAGTAACTATACAGCTGGCCACACCTAAGCCCTCCCACACAGCCCACTCACTTCTGCTTCTGCCCAGATCTCAGGACTCCTGTTGTCTGTGGAACATACCGTGCTTAGTACCCGGCCACAGTTCCTGAATGCAAGACATTAAAAGTGACTGTATTTGGGGCTTCCACCCTAATTCTGACCACGCCTAGAACAGCATTCAGCAAGTATGGTCCTGTGGCCAAAGCCAGCCCACTGCCTGTTTTCATGTGTCCTGGGTGCTAAGAATGGTTTCACATTTTTTTTAAAATGATTTTTTTTTAAAGCAAGAATGTTTCATGACACATGGAAATGTTGTGAAATTCACATTTTAGTATCCATAAATAAAAAGAGAGTTAAGGACAGAACTAGAGGGAAGATCAGTAGAAAGCAAGCACGGCTGAGAGAGGTCCATGAGGGAGAGCAGCCTGGGAGGGAGGGAGGGAGGGAGGGAGGGGCGGAGAGACACGGGCAGAGTCTTGGTCACTCTTTGGTCTAATTGCCTGCAGAAGGTTCGCAGACTAAGAATTCCAGGTGGGTGGCTGGGCTTGTGTTCCCAGAGAGAATGCTTGTCGAGGATGTGTGAGCCCTGGGTTCCACCTCCAGAACTGTAAGTGGAAGAAAGTTGTGTGGTGTGTCTCCCCTACAGCGTGTTAAAAACAATCTCCTGAAACCTCGTCCCCGCCCAGACACCTATAAACAGACGCAGATCGGAAGCCGGTCCACAACACCAGGAGCTCTTTGTTTTGTTTTTGTGTTTGGCTACAGTTGCTACTCTGATCGATCAAAAGGGCCGCCGGATGGGGCTGGAGAGATGGCTCAGTGCTTAAGAGCACTGGCTGCCGCTCTTCCAGAGGACTAACCAGGATTCAGTTCCCAGCACCCACATGGCAGCTCACAACTGTCTGCAACTCTAGTTCCAGGGGATCTGACACCCTCACAAAGACATACATCTGGGCAGAACACTAATGTACATAAAATAAAAATAAAAAGGGGGGGTGGGTGGGCACAGATTTCACAAGCCTCAGAGGCACTGACCGACCATGTTCACAAAGATGAACTACTTAGGTTACTTAATTGCATTAGATCTTTTCTCTGCCTCTTCCCCCACCCTCTATCTCTTTCTCTATCAGACTTGAAGCACACATAGCGACAGTTTCTCCCTCCCTCCCCCTCCACAGCCCACCACAATCTGGAGTTGACTCCTACTGCAATTCGGAGAGTGTTCTCAGTAAATGCATCTTCCGTCTTATAACTGCCAGATCTGACACTCCTCAAGCCCTTCCTGCATCCAGAGTGGGCCGGTTAGCACCTTACCCGCTGTGTGCCTCCATCACCTGGGGCAGCCTTGGTCCTACCCTGTTAGGTGTTCCTGGCACCTCCCATTCTTTTCAATTAGCATATGCGGTGTTAGTTACTCTCTGAAGATTCACCCTCCAGGAGTAGGTGTCCCTCCTGGCTTTCCTGGCTGGCTTTTCGCCAGCTGTAGGCACTGAAAAAAAAAAAAGACCGATAGAAAACCCCAGAAACTTAATGCTTCAGTCTCCAGTCGGGCGACTGACTCTTGTGGTCCTTGTTGGTGGAGGTAGCCATTGCAGAAGTCTGAATGACAGCTTCCTGGGAGAAGCTCCTCCAAGATCCTGAGCTTGGTGGCAGCTTCTCAGCAGATGGATCTCCCGCTGCCGCCAGTGTCTCTACTGGGCTGCTGCAGATGCAGACAGGGATTCTGGCTCAGGAGCTGGGGCAGTGTCTGATCCCACACACCCATCTCTTGTGGCTGCAGTTGCAAGGCAGCCTTTGTCTCTTCCTGCCTCTTTAACATCTTGGAAACTGACTTTATATATCCAGTTCTCTCAGTCTAGTGTGCTTGCAAACCCCAGCACTGGGAGGCTAAGGCCACTCCGCTATGAATTTGAGGCCAGCTTCAACTATATAGGGACATCCTGTCTTAACAAACCAGCCTGGATTCCAGGCATGGCTCAATGCTCCTGCCTGGGCGCTGGGTGGGAGCTGATGAGGTTACCCCCTTTACCTTCAGCGAAGTCTTCTTGGTGACTGGACCCTCTAATTCGTCCTGTGTGCTCATAGCTCCCCGACTCAGACTCATCAGCCACACCTGGGGTCATCTCCTTACACTTCAACAGCTATATCCAAACGTCCTTTCACCTGTGTCTGCTTCAGGAAAACATTCTTTCATGTGTCTGCTTTAGCAAGACATTCTTTCATCTGTGTGACCCAGCAAAACATCATTTGACGTAACTAACTTTGCAAAGAAACTGTTTCCACTTTATAGCCCCACTTGCAGTCTTGTACTCCAGACCCCGAGTAGCCGGGATACAGGTATGCACTACCAGGCCCAGCTTCATCTTTCAGTGAGCCCTCTCGATAGCCAAGCCCTTCCGAGCCAACTTCTTCATCATCGCAGTGTCCGAGAGCATTTTGAGTATAACCTCATCTAGAATCTTCTTATCTCAAGTCATTGTGATTGGAAGGCACAAATCTAAAACATTTAAGATCATATTCTCTTTACCTCCCGCCCCATCTCCTCTTCCTTCCCTTTGTTCCCTCCCCAAACCCTTGGCCTCATACGTCCTAGATAAGTGTTTTACTACTGGGCTTCTCTAACCCATCATTTATTTATTTATTTATTTATTTATTTATTTATTTATTTATTTATTTATTTATTTATTTATTTATTTAGAGATAAGTTCTGAGACTCAAACTGGCCTTAAACTCACTTGGTTAACCCTGTAGGCATAAACTTTTTGCAACCTACTCTTAATAAGGGTACAACCTCTCCTCTAGCCCACCACCCAGCAGAGGTAGGGGAAGAGAAAAGTTATTAGGATACAGGAAGTGAACCTGTCAGCAATAGTTCTTTGGGGGCGAGCTTGCTCTTCTTTGGCTGCAGTTCAGTCCCATAGCAAACACCAAATCCAACTCCGCAGCTGCAGTCCAGTCCTCTAGGCAGGCAGACTCCATGCATGAACCAGCAGCTACAGTCCAGTCCTTTCAGCAAGCAGACACCAGGCAGCTGTAGTTCAATCTTGAGGAAACTGCCAGGCTTGTCAACCAGCCTGAGGCGAAGCCGCCAGAGGCAGCAAGCTGCCACAGGAACCTCACGAGCAGTTATTACGTGAGTTTCTCTCAATGGCAGCATTACCACAAGTTGAGCTCAGTAACACTATGTAAAGCGAACGAATACATGTGTGTCTTTAGTGAAGACTAGCGAGGCGGAGCAAAGCAGATCAGCTCAGCGTTCCTCCCCAGTTGTCTGTGGGGTCATATTTATACTCCTTCATCACATGTCGTCTCACGTGTTTGCTATATCCAAACGTCCTTTCACCTGTGTCTGCTTCAGGAAAACATTCTTTCACGTGTCTGCTTTAGCAAGACATTCTTTCATCTGTGTGACCCAGCAAAACATCATTTGACGTAACTAACTTTGCAAAGAAACTATGTTTCCACTTTATAGCCCCACTTGTAGTCTTGTACTCCAGGCCCTGAGTAGCTGGGATACAGGTATGCACTACCAGGCCCAGCTTCATCTTTCAGTAAGCCCTCTCCATAGCCAAGCCCTTCCGAGCCAACTTCCTCATCATCGCAGCATCCGAGAGCATTTCTTTGAGTATAACCTCATCTGGAACTTTCTTATCTCAAGCCATTGTGATCGGAAGGCACTTTAACGTCTTCACGCCTGACAAACGGAGCCAGCTGGCCAGTGGTTTTAGTTTTTCTCACGTTCCAGTGGTTTGGGATATCAAAACTATCACTTAAAAATGCTAAATTTGGCTGCTTGTGGTGGCATACTCCTTTAATAACAGCACTCTGAGAGTCTGAGGCTGGCAAATCTCTATGGGTTCAAAGCCAGCCTGGTCTACATGGTGAGTTCCAGGCCAGCCAGGGCTACGCAGTGAGGCCTTTTCTTAAGATGATGATGATGATGACGACGACAATGATGATATTTTGTGTCATGCTCTGGCTTTTTGTCTGTCTGTCTGTCTGTCTGTCTGTCTGCCACACAGGACACTGCGCTAAGTGCCTGCACGTGCTAAGCATTTACCACTGAGCTGCATCCATCCACAGCGTGTTTCCTGGTATCTTCCGTGTTGCCAGCTGAGCCAGTCAGATCCTGTTTGTGCTGTGTCAGGGCCTACGTGGCCAGCTCTACTCTAGATTTCTAGGAACACGTGGGCAGCCCTTACAGCCTTCCATATGAACGCCATGGAGGCTGCAACAGAGATACAGATGCCTTTGACTCAAGAGCACCCGCCCTCCCCTCACCCTGGAATGCTTTTCTCCTTTCTCACATTCTGGTCAAATCGATGTTCTTTCCAGTCTCTCGTGTGGGATCTTTTTCTTACTGACGTAATAAAATACCCAACAAAAACAACTTAGGGAAGCCAGAGCTGGCTGAAGCTCAGTCTGAGGGGACGGTCCATCAGAGTGGGAAAGTTACGGCCTCAGGAGTGAGGGGCAGCTGGCTACGGTGTGCGTGGAATCAAGGGTAGACAGGAAGATGCTGATATTTAGCTCTTTCCTCTTTGCTCAGAGCAGGACCCAGCATTGTGTATGATGCCAGCCTTCCCGTTTAGGAAGGGTGCCTTCCCGTTTCAATTAAAACAACGTAGAAATTCTCCCACAGATACATCTAGAAGTCTGTTTCCATGGTGATTCTAAATCCCATCAAACTGGCAATCAAGAAGAACCCCACAGCTCCTAAAAGTTGTCCTATGTCCTCTTTGTTCCCCAGCTTCCTAAAACCACTTAAACTCTTGACACATTCCTGCTCTCTGGTTCAGGGAATCAGAGCCAGGGCCTTAGGCTTGCCAGGCAGAGTCCTCCCGCTGAGCGTCACCCCCAGCCCCTGGCGCATTCTCAGGTAGACACAACGTGTCTATAGCTAGTTGGTCCTTGCTAGACTTTTAGCTCCTGAGACAGGAATATGCCTTGCAGGACTCTCCCACGTGTCAGGGTTCCAGCATTGTGACAGAATGACATCACTTAACAGGGAGGTGTGTTCTGGCTCCTGGTCTCAGGCCACCGTCACTTGGCCCCATCATTCGGGCCTATGGTGAGGCAGGGCGTGTTGAGAGGGAGAGGGAAAGGTTGTAATAAGTCTGTCAGGCCACACCCCCAGTGACTCATGCGTTCCAACCAGGCCTTCCATTCTAATGTTCATGCTGACTCCCAATAGCCCGTCAGCTTGAGGCCACGTCTTCCCAAACAGGAGCCTTCAGGGGAAATTTCAAGATGGTGGTAGTAGACCCTTATTCATAAGAGATCCATTTCAAGACCTCAGCAGATGCTTAACGCAACAGACATTTCACACACATGCACACTTTTAATATATTTACTGTGTCGAATTCCCCTGGGAACTTTAAATTCCCACAGTGTCTATCACACAGGGAAAGCCTGGTCTTCAGGTTAGGCCTATTAGTAGGGTTTCTGGTAGCCAGCATGGACCTCCAAACACTTTGAATTTGCAGTGACACCCTGGTTACTAAGAGGGTCCTTCCATCCAGCGTGAGAATGCCTTTTTAATATTTACTTTGTGTGTGTGTCGGGGGTGGGGAGTGTTTTCCCACATGCTTGGTTACCGTGTTTGTGCTTGGTGCCTAAGGAGGTCAGAAGAGGGTGTCAGATTCCCTGGAACTAGAGTTACGAGCCAATATGATCCAGTATGTGGGAGCTGGGAATTGAACCCTCTCCACCTCAAAGATGTTGTTGATCTTCTCATCCACATTTTTCTGGTATTAGGCCACCAGGGCATTGGATAGGGACTGTTGGACAGCATGAATCCGAGTCACGTGACCACCACCCTGGATGTCCACACCAGCAAACCACTCCTTGTCCAGAAGCCGACCAGCTTCCAGTAACTTGTATTTCAGTGTGTGGCTCCATCACCACCAGGGGGCGCCTGTTCATCTCGATAAAGCTGTTTGCAGGTTGCATTGTACCATGACTGTGCGATCTTCTGAAGGTTCGCATGCACTGAAGAGGACACTTGGATGGCCTGGCTCCAACAGCAGACCCCGGCCCCTCACCACATGCAGCTGCCATTGGTAGTTTAAGCTAATTGTCAACGTGACTGGATTTAGAATCACCATGGAGACACACAGGTATACCTATGAGGGTGTTTCTGGAAAGGTTTAAGTCAGGATGAATATGGGCTGGGCTCCCTGATTGAAAAAAAGGAAGAAATACCTTCCTGGGGTTCCTAAGGAAGAAATGAGGTTTGAGAGCCAAGAGCAACTTTATCCCACCAGAGTGTTCAGCTAGCAGACTGCTTTTGAACAGTTGGACAGTTCTCTGCTTCTTGACTCGATGTGACCAGCAGCCTCATGATGGACTGTCTCCTAACAAACCCTCCATCTATAACACACACACACACACACACACGTACACACACACACACACACACACGTACACACACACACACAACACACACACACACACACAGAGAGAGAGAGAGAGAGAGAGAGAGAGAGAGAGGCATACAGACAGACACCTTGGAGTTATTGGAGTTATAGACAGTTGTGAGCTGCCGTGTGGTTGCTGGGAATTGAACCCTGTTCCTCTGGAAGAGCAGTCAGTGTCCTTAATCACTGAGCCACCTCTCCAACCCCACGTCTCCCTTACTTTACCAAGCTACCACTCTTACCTTCTCACTTACAGGAAGTCCTTTAAAACTCGCTCTTTGGTGTTTCCAAGTGTCCTCCTCTTGCCCTTTGGGGCCACTCTAAGTTAAAACAAGGGTCACTAGAACACAAGCACTCACTGCAGTGACCGTCCAGCCCAGGTAGCAGCTCCGACTACAGGAGCGGGTGGCAAGTACAGCAGGGCACACTGGGCAGACAGATGACTCACGCTGGGGCAGGTGACAGCCTGAAGTAAGACAAGCTCTCCTCAGGAGCCTCAGAACAGAGCAAAATCCAAAACTTGCTATGCTGGGTGTGGTGACCCATGCCTGCAGCCCCAGCCTCAGGAATGTGAGGCAGGAGGATCACTGTATTCGAGGTTCTAACGGGGCTATGTAGTGAGACTGCATTTGCCCTCCTCGAGCTTTGGGTTCAATTTCCAGCATCAAGTGAACCAGGCACCGTGGTGCTTGCCTGTAATCTCAGCACTATGGTTGTGGAGGCTTGAGGGTCACAGTGAATTCCAAGCCAGACTGTGCTGTGTAGTGAGACCCTGTCTCAACCCTTCTTGCAAAGCTTTGGGTTCAGTCCCCAGCACAGAATTAACTAGGTGTGATGGTGCTTGCCTGTAATCCCAGCACTGGGGAGATAGAGGCAGACGGATTAGACATTCATGGTCATCCTCAGACACAAAGTGAGTCCTAGGCCAGCCTGGGATACATGAGACCCTGTCTCCCACCCTTCTCCCCCATAAACACCACAACAAAACACCCCTGCCCTCTGAATTATTTTTCTGGAATGTTCTACTCGACATTTGCAGGCTGAAGTTGATTCTAAGTACTAACCCATGGAAGATGCAACCTAAAGCGCGAGGCCCGCTGCTCACCTCATGGAATTTGTAGCCTCACATTCAATGCCAACTTTCTTCGGAGGGAGACTTGGGGAGGGTTTGAGAACCCTGAGGATTCTGCTGAAAAGACTCGATCCCGTTCTGGCATCTGCCGCCAGGCGGCGCTGCTCTGAAGAGCCAGGCAGCCACCTGCTGAAGCCCGACCTTCCACCAGGGGGCGGAGGTCTCCAGAGGCTCGCCCGGATCCTCTGGCCTCCGAGCCAAGTCTTAAAAGAGGTGCCTGGACCCAAGCTTCTCCTCAGCGACTGATGATGTCTAGCTGTACGTTTCTGTGATTGGTTTAGCTGACATGAGACGGACAGCTATTGGTGATGCTCTGTAGAAACGTGATGGATCTGGAAGAGCTGGGCACCGGAGTAGCTCCCATTTACTGAGGGTGTTAAAGTATGGAGCATGAGCAGAAGTCAGGAGCAGGACTGCTGAGGCTGTTACGGCTTCTGTGGCTGCTGCCCCACTCCTGGGCGGTGCTCGAAGGTAAGTAAGACGGTGGCTCCCCTTTGCGTGCGTCGCGAGTGGCTGTCGAGCCCAGGGGACTCAACAGAGGAGATGAGCCTTGGACTTAGTGCCGGGCTGGGCTCTGTGGCAGTGGAAAGGGTAACAGACCTTGAGGGAGAGGGCTGCTGGTCACGAATGACAAGCATGCATTTCAAATGCTCCGTCTGTGTGCTAGCCACTTTTCAAAAGAAGAAAATGAGACTCTGCTGGCTTAAAGGACCCGAGCACGTTCCGTTCTCCAAGTGGGGAAATGACAGAGGTGGGGTTTGAGCAAAATAAGAGTTATTGCATAGCCAGGTGTGGTGGTGCAGGACAGTAATCCCAGCCGTCCAAGTGGAGGCAGCATGGTCAAGAGTTCAAGGCCAGCCATGCTACATAGCAAGACCCAACCTCAAAAGTCCTCGAAGTAATTTACATTTTTCCAGTCCAGCTCCTACCCTTAGTCTGTTGTCAGCTCACATTCTCGACATGTCTCTTAGTTTCTTCTCCAGGAAGGTTGGGGCAGGATGTGAGAACAACCTGGAAGGTCCCTCTCACAGTGTGCTTGCTATTCTGGGTGTTTGCTGACAACTCTGCTGTCTGGGGGGATTCTTGAGAGGAGTTTCAAAGAAGATTGTTATTTCCTGCAGCCAGGGGTCCAGGCCCCCCAATCCTGTCAGCGCAAGGTCTGGAGTGTTTAGATCAGGGAATAGGTTGTCAGAGAGGGCCAGATGCCACTGAAGTGGCCAAGCAGGTCCAGAGACTGGTTCACTTTTACTGTGTCTGGGGTAGCCTGGGGCCACATCATTATGGTTTAGGGAGGCCATGGCTCTCCCTCACACCCCTCAAGGCAGGAGTCACATCCGTGGCTTCTGAATCAGACGAAGGTGGCCACTGTGCTGTGGTCCTGGGCTTGGTGAGAAGTTGAGGCTGACTCCTCGACTGGCGCCTTTAGTCGTGCACAAACCCGAGCGGCACAGGACTTGGTCCGTTTGCCTTCCTTCCACACATTTTTGCTTTCTTTTTTGTTTGCTTGGTTTTTTTACAACAGAGACTCGTGTGTCCCCGTCTGGCTGTATGTAGCTGAGGGGGCTCTTAGACTTTAGATCCCCTGCCCACAATTCCAAGGACATCAGAGATGGGAGTCACCATGCCTGACTATACTTCCCAGGGGTACACAGTTGCTTTATTTATGTGTAAGGAAGTTTGAAAAGATTCCTTGATTTTTACCCCCTCTCTCCCATTGGGAGGAGGAGCCTAGCAGTAGGTGTAGGAGGGGCTAGGTCATATCTCTGCTACACCCCAAAATAGAGACCTCACTGTTTTCTACCTTAAGGAGAAAGCTGTGTGTGTGTGTGTATCTGTGTGTGTGTGTGTGTGGGCACATGTGTGTGTGTATGTATATGTGTGTGTATATCTGTGTGTGTGTGTATCTCTGTGTGTGTGTATCTGTGTGTGTGTATCTGTGTGTGTGTATGTATATGTGTGTGTGTGTATCTGTGTGTGTGTGTGTGTGTGGGCACATGTGTGTGTGTATGTATATCTGTGTGTATGTGTGTGCATGTGCATCTGTGTGTATGTGTGTGCATGTGCATCTGTGTGTGTGTGTGCATGTGCATCTGTGTGTATGTGTGTGCATGTGCATCTGTGTGTATGTGCGTGCATGTGTGCGTGTGTCCAAGCCCTGAATTCACTGTCTCTTTGCAGCGTCCACCCCGGTGCTGTGGGACAGCCTGCAGAACCACACATTCCGGCACACTCTGTTCTGCCAGGATGGGATCCCCAACATGGGGCTCTCTGAGACCTACGACGAGGACGAACTCTTCTCCTTCGACTTCTCCCAGAACACCAGAGTGCCCCGACTGCCTGACTTTGCTGAGTGGGCTCAGGAACAGGGAGATGCCTCTGCCATTGAATTTGACAAAGAGTTTTGCGAGCTATTGATGCAGCAAGTGAGCCCGAGGCTTGAAGGTCAAATCCCGGTGTCCAGAGGTCAGGGACAAGGAGTGGCATTGGGGGTGGGGTGGAGCTGCCTTCTTACTCCCTCAAACTTCACACCATCTCTCACTTTTCCCACCTCCTGGCTCTGCTTGGGCCTTTTCTTCTCTCCTTCAAACATTCTCCCGTCAGCTACAATCTGTACCGTGTTTCGTGGCGGGGAGGAGGCCGCTGAAGGCATTGAAATCTATTGAACTTGATGACCCACTGGATGTCTGCATTCTCGTTACCATGCCCTGCAAGACGGAGGGATGAGCTTGTGTTTTAACAAGAAGCCAGGGTCAGATGCCAACCTGGCTATAGACAGGAAGTCAGGGCAGAGGGGCCCACCCACACAGTGTCCTAGCTGCAGGTTTTGCTGGGGAGACCCTTCTTGGAATCCCGGATGTCTTCATCCCTGTGTTAGCTCCATGTCTGCCCTCCCTTACACGTGTCTCAACTCTCCAAACAGTGGCACTGTCTAAACTTGCCCCTTCTCCTGGCTTCCGCCCCTTTCCTCCTCCCCCCCAGGTTTGCCTGCCGCTGAGGTGTTCACGCTGAAGCCCCTGGAGTTTGGCAAGCCCAACACGCTGGTCTGTTTCATCAGCAACCTCTTTCCACCAACCCTGACCGTGACCTGGCAGCTTCACTCCGTCCCTGTGGCGGGAGCCAGCCCCACGTCCATCTCAGCCGTTGATGGGCTCAGCTTCCAGGCTTTCTCTTATTTAAACTTCACACCGGAACCTTTTGACCTTTACTCCTGCATGGTGACGCACGAGATTGACCGCTACACAGCAATTGCCTATTGGGGTGAGCCCCTTTTCCATGGAAGTCAGGTCCTTCGAGGGACGAAAAGGCCCAGGCCCGTGGGAGGGGCAGGCCCTTGGGAGGGGCAGGCCCGTGGGGGGGGCAGGCCTGTGGGAGGGGCCTTCTCATTTTCCTTGGGCTCCACTCTAGCCAACTTCGGGCCTCCATGAGCCAATTCTCCCTCGTTATCCCGGATACCCAAGTTCCTCGGGTGGAGTGCTCCCCAGCTGGGCCTCCAGAATGACCTCACCCTTTCTGCTCTAGTACCCCAGAACGCCCTGCCTTCAGATCTCCTAGAGAATGCCCTGTGTGGTGTGGCCTTCGGCCTCGGTGTTCTGGGCATCATCACGGGCGTTGTCTTCTTCATCTGCTCCCAGAGACGTTACTCAGATGGTAAGTCACTCGGGAAGGTGAGGGAACCAGGGATAAGAGCGCTAGTGTGGGAGTGTGTGCCAGGATTCTCCTGTTGGTCTGGGGGCCTGTATGCGGCATGCAGGGCTGTATCCTGCTATCTGGGGACCCTGTTACACACACAGTTATTGGGAGCAGGGGACGAGGTGACTTGGGGACCTGTGGGAAACATGCTTGGTGATGACCTGAGAAGGAGGAGAGCCAGCACTCAGTTGGAAGTGCTGAGGGGGCACTTCAGGAAGGGAGAGCGTCCTTCCGGTGACTTTCCTTCGTTCTGCTCTCTCCTCAGACTGATTCTTCCTAAGGAGAGCTTGGAAGAGCACAGGCCAGGCCAGCAGGGATGTCCGAGCATCTCATGCTTACCCAAGGTCTCTCATCGGAGCCGAAGTCCCAGGGATCCTTTAGAGTGTGTGTCAGTGTGCAGGTGTCTCAGCCGAGGGTTCCGCTGTCCCTGGACTTGCATCCAGAAAAGCTCGCATCAGGAGCCCCGGGCCCCACCAGACCACTACCTTGTGCCTTCCCTCTTCCAGGCAATAAACTTTATTTCTTAACATCTGTATGACCTCTCCCTCCACATATTAGATGAGCGTCTACCGCCGAGCCGCTGAATCTTCTTTTTAACTCCTGGAATTTGCTTCTGGATCGCTGACCTGAGTTTCTTGTCACTTCAGGTTCAGCATGCCTTAACCTGGACACAGCTCATTAGGGAGGGAAATGGGAAAACCCCTCTCTCCAGCCAAGTTCAGGTTCCCTGATCTCAGCGTAGCTGACTGTGCTTTTTATCCCATCCATCAGGTTGCGCAAAATACACGAGAGAGGAAGGCAGAGTTTCCAATAATCTACTCACAAAGCAGTTGAGGAAATTGTTGGTCCTCCGGTGCTTTGTTGCCGGCGAGCCCGTTTATGGCTTCTGCCTTGAGGAATATCTAGCTCCCTCCACCCTTTGGGGTACCTGGGAAAAACAGAAGCTCAGGGGCGGTACGCTCCGCCTCCACCCTCTAGCTGCTCTTTTGATTGGTCAGATCAGTTCTACGCAAACTCTCGAGCCCCTGAAATGAAGTGGGAACAGCCGGGGGGGTGGGTGAAGAAGCTCGGGTTCTCCCACCTACCAGTTCAATGGCCTCTTGAACTTTCCTAGGGCGACTGCGACTCTGTCCCGGGCAGGTGGTGGGAGCCACTGGCACATGACTGCTGCTGGGAAACTGTTCCACACACATTTTATTCCTTGCTTTCTGTGGGACATGGGAGTTGTTGAGGCTAACTCATAGAATTAGTTTGGTATTGGCAAAACCACCTCCGTTTTCATATCGTGTCATAGTCTAAGGGACATACATCTCCAGTTCTTCCCAGGCGCTGGCTCTTCCCCTGGACCACGTCATTTCTAAGAGCAGAGTGTGTACTGGATAAAGACCTCGGGAATGCATGACTGTCAGTTTCGCTGTGTGCTCTTGGATGAGTGACTAACTGTCTTTGTGCCTTCGTGTCAATTTTCAGTAAACGATGGTAACAGCCGTGTCTTCCTTCTAGAGTTGTTATAAACCTAACGATTATTTACTTTACTTACTCTCGTGATGTTTTTGCATGTGTATGGATGCACAGCCTTGTGGGAGGTAGACACCAGGAATCCTCCATCCTCCGTTCATCTCCCATCTCATTCACTGAGACGAAGTCTTTCATTCAAACCCAGAGCTTACCGACCTGGCTAGTCTTGCTAGCCAGCCTGCCTGGAGCATTGCCCCGTCTCTGACTTAGGAGGCTGGGATTACTAGTGCCTGGCACGTCTTCCTGGCCTTTCCGTGGGTTCTGTGTATCAAACTCTGTTCCTTATGTTTGTGTGGCAAGAGTTTTAACAGTCCAGCGATCTCCCCAGCCCCTCATGCATGCTGGGTAAGTGCTCCACCACTTATCAGCACCTCAGTCCTTCTGTGATTTTAACCTGGGGACTGCTGAGAGCAATTTCACATGGAGAAGGGCAGAATGACTGCGTTGTCATCAACTGTCTGCAGCGCCACAAAACTTAGTGATGTCAGGAACCTTCTGTCTTCAGTTTTTTAAAAAAAACTTGCATGTGGGGGGCATTTTGCCTGTCTATATATGTGTGTACCACATACATACCTGGAGCCTTCAGAAGCAAGGAAAAGGCATCAGATCTCCTGGTTCTGGAATCACATATGGTTGTAAGCAGCCACTGGCATGCTGGGAATCAAACCCAGGTCCTCTGGAAGAGCCGACAGTGCTCTGAACCGCTGAGCCCCCTGTTACGCTTCTGACTCTATCTCCAGTGTTTGGTTTTCTCCCTTAGAGATGCTTTCGTTTTCATTCTCATTTGGTGGATCAGGTCCGTCTCACTTCCTAATTTTCCTAGTTCCTATTCTACTGCAAACGTACCCAGCAATTTCCTTCCAATCAAAATGGAAAACTGACAAGGTCTCACTGTATGGCTCTGCCCAACCTGGAACTTATCATGTAAGACCAGACTAATCTCAAACATACAAGAAATTTATTGCCGGCGTGTGCCACGCCTTAATCCAGCACTTGGAGCAGAGGCGGCATTTTCTGAGTTCAGCCAGCCTGGTCTAGAGTGAGTTCCAGGACAGCCAGGCTACACAGGAAACCTGTCTCGAAAACCAAAAGAAAAAAAATAAAAAAAAATAGAATTATTGCCTCTGCCTCCCAAGTGCTAGGACTAAGACGTGCACTTTTCCAGATGTTTATCTGCTGTTCTTAGCTAGCAATCGTCTTTGGCTTAGAGGTACTTGATTCGATGCTCACCTATCAGTGATATGTGCCAACATCCCCGGCTGGCCTCTGGCTTGCTGTGTAGCTGAGATGATTCCCCCGTCCCCACTTCCACCCCTCCCAGCTGCTGGAATTACAGACAGGCACCATCCTGCTTGCCACTCTCATCAGCCATTCTTGCTTCCAAGTAAGAGTCTCTGCTTAGCTTCGAGACTGGATAAGGTTGAGTGCATTAGGGTGGAGGGAGGTGGACTCTAGCCAAGAGTTCTAGGACCCCTTACCTAGAAGCATCAAAGCTGTCTTTCACCTGGTGTTTCTCTGTCCCTTTTTTGAGTTAAAGTTTCATGTAGCCCAGGCTGACCTTGAACTCCAGTTTAGCTGAGGATAAGTTTGTGTTCCTGGTCCTCCTGCCCCTATTCCCAAGTGCTGGGATTGCCTGGATGTGGTTGGTACCTTCTAGAGCAGAGATGGTAGCCTTCAGGAAGCCCATTCCTGGGCAATGACGCCATGCTTGTCTGCTCTGTGGCTCGTTCCCATGTCAACCAACTGCAGGACCATTCCACACTCAGCTCTTGCTGTCATCCTCCAGCCCTGGGTCTCTCTTTCTTAGAAATTTCAAAAAACAGACTTCCTAAGGGACACTTTCTTGTTTCCTGATAATTTTTTTTTTGAACATTGAGCTTCTAATTTCCTCTTCAGAGGTCAGAGAGGGGCTATTAGAGCCGCCTTTGTCCCACTAACACCAGCGTCTCTGGTGACGAGGTGGGTGCGGCAGGATCTCGTGACGTTGGCTTTTTGTGTATCGCTCGTGAAGCTGAACGCCTTTCCACAGGCTTCTTTCTCTGTTTACTGAGTCAGACGTTTCTGTCAAAGTTTGTCATCTTCAGACGGAATCTCATGTAACTGAGATGACCTTGATCCCTGATCTCTGGATCCCACCTCCCCAAGCTCTGGGCTTTCGGAATTCCACCACAGCGTTCTGTCATTTTAAAAACCGTCTGTTCAGCTTTTTCTTATGATTTCTGGGAACATGATACTCTGTGCAATAACTTAGGATAGAATAGATGCTGAAAATACCTTCTGCTGTGCATTGTGGTACACGACTGTAATCCCAGGCATCTGAATCTGAGAGGCTGAGGCAGGAGCATTACCAAAGGTCAAGGCTATCTTAGGTTGCATAGTGAGATTCTGTCTCAAAAAAAAGAAAGAAAGAAGAAAAAGCCTTCTAGTTGGCCAGTCGGTCTCCAGTGACATCTACATACAAATGATTCCCTGGATAGAATTATTTAGTTTTGGCTGTGAGAGTCACTGTGGGCAAGTGATTGACTAGTCCAGCATTTTTTTTTTTTTCTGTCACAAAATGGGACCTTGAATTAAAACCATCTGTCCGGAAGAGGAAGCTGAGAGCTTGCATGGAATGGATTTAGGAAATGCCTAGAAGAGACGCATATGGTTAAGGTCACACTCCCACAGAAAACACAGGACCACATCTGTAACTTCCCGTAATGTCAACTCAATGACTATCAATATTGGCACCTGTTTCTGTTTCCAATGACCCCCCCCCCCCCATCCCCTTGTGGAACTCCAACAAACCCTTCCAGTACTGCCAGGCTCCGACCTAAGGGGAGCCAGAACTAGACGATAGTGCCTTCCTCTCCATGTGAATCCAGCCTGCTAGGCAAGGCCTGCCTCTAAGACCCCCTCCACGGAGGATGCCCTGCCCACCATGCCCGTGGTGAGTTCTCTTCCTTCACTCCAAGTAGCCCTGACGTCAAGTTTTCTTCCACTTCCTACCTGGCCTCAGATGGGATCATGTGGGGGCAGAGATCCCATCATTCTCAGCTGTGGCAAGTGATTCCTTACAATGCTTGCACAAACCCTCAGTGTTAGCCCACTGAGGCGTGCGGGAGCCAGGTCGGGTGAAGAGACAGGAAAGATGAGGACCCAGTGTGTGGGTCTTCATGTAGGGACCTTCAAAAGAATGGCCCGTGGGGCCCTGGCTGGGGAATCCTATTGCTAGTAAACCAGAAAACAAACGCGGTGAGTGGTGTGTGTGTGTGTGTGTGTGTGTGTGTGTGTAAGGAACCGCTTTGCTGAGCACAGGTCTCTGGGGTTTCCGTTCTGACTCTAAAACCCTCCGTCCATGGTCACATGAATATGGAAGTGAAATCTTCTCCTACGGCCTCCTGTGGTGTCTCAAGAGGTTTCACATCTCTTTGACTGCTGGAGCAGAAAGCTAGGCTCCGGAGGGGACTCCACTCAAGCTCACTGCCGTGGCCACGCCCACGAGGGGGAGGGTGCAGCAGGCCTTTTCCCAGAAGACCTTCTTTGGGCTGCGGGTGGTAGACTCGGAGAAGGGGATCAAGACCAGATTCCTGCAAGGGCAGGAATTTAAGGTGGGGTGGGGTGCGGTGGGGTGAGGTGGGGTGGGATTGGGCGAGGTGGAGGGGAGGAGAGGGGCTGGTGGCTGGGAGTTACTTAACCGCAGGTAGAAGAAGAGACTGTGTCTCCTGGAGCAGACGGAACTCTGCGAATGAGCGAGTGGGTGTGTGGGGGAAGGTGGGAGGTGGAGTGGGTTGGGGGGCGGAAGAGGGTGGAGTAAGCGTTTTGGAATGGGGTGACTGTAGCTCCTCTCTTCCCCTTTTTCTCAGCAGAGGTGTCACCAACTTCTGTTATTTGGGTTCTTCCCAGTTGGGGATGAAGTGAGTGTGTATGTGTGTGTGTGCGCGCGCACACACGCATGTGTATGTGAGTGTGTATTCCTGTATGTGCATGTCTGTGTGTCTGTGAGTATGTGTGAGTGTGGGTGTATGTATGTATGTATGTATATATGGTGTATGTATGTGTATATATGTGTATGTGTGTATGTATGTATGTGTAGTGTGTGGTTAAGATTTTTATATGCGTTGAAGAAACTATCAGTTGTGCAGTTCACAGTCGGGTGGAAGAGACTTATAAAACCTATACTATTGTGCATGGGGTCCTGGGTTAAATTCTTAGCACACACACACACACACACACACACACACACACGCACAAGCACATGCACACTAAGTTTGGGAGATGGCTCAATTGGTAAAGTGCTTGCTACACAAACCTGAGTGTCTGAGTTCAATCCCCAGGACCCACATTAAAACCAAAACCAAAACCAAAACAACAACAACAAAAGCCAGCTGTGGTTGTGCACGGTTGTGGTTCCATTGCTGCAGAGGCAGAGGCGGGTGTGTCCCGGGCTTGCCCGTTAGCTAGCTCAGCCTTCTTGGCCAGCTCCAGGTCAGTGAGAGACCCTGTCTCAAACAACAACAACCAATAAAGTGGGAGGTGTTCCCGTGGCCTCTGCACACATTTGCACATAGGTGTACATGCCTGTATACACACAAGCACCTGTATACAGGAACATGTGTGCACATGTGCATACACACCCAAGTGTGGTCAGTAGACGATGTCCTTCCCAGGAGAATAGAGGGGCGCCCCTTCTCTACTGTAGCGTCTTCATAATCCAGAGACCAGCTCAACAGAGCGGAGCATCGGAGACACGCTCAGGAATCAGAGACTCTGAAGGGAAACACTTGAGCTTTGGGTCTGAGGTCAGCTTTTCACCAAGAGCTTCAGTGGAGCCGTCCTAGAGATGGTTGTGTGACAGTTTAGAGTGTCCTGGCTCTCAAAGCTTGTACAGCCTAGGAGCAAACAAGGCTTGGTAAGCCGCCCAGGAGGGAACGGGTTTTCCAGGCCGGCCCCTGCTTTCTGTCTTTCAGTCCTGCTCTGACACAAGGCAATGGTGTACATTCTCTGTACCTCCTTCCTTCCCCACGGTCTTGCCTCTGCTACCTGTGTCCTGAGTGACAGACCAGGGGTGTATGCACTATCTTCTAGGCAACCTCCCTTTTAGAGATGAAGAGGGTTGTCTAGAAGTGGTTTTGTTGGAAGTGTGTGAGAGGAGAAAGTCAACCCAGTGGGCAGGGCAGGGTTGTATATCCTGGAACTGCTTCAGTGACTAACCCCAGGGACCTCAGGAAACCACCTCCGAAGTCCTGTTCTTAAAGCCTAGGGCACAATGAGGTTTACCTAGTAACTGATGATGCTAGGCTGAGTCACGCAGTGATTGGTCTGATCCGCCTACTCAGCTAATTTGACCACTCCTTTTGGGACCTGGGATTTGATTGAGTTAGTGGGTGCAAGTTTAGGATCTAAAGAGGGGCTGAGTGACCTGGCGCCACATCGGTGGCAAGGAGCAAGGGACCTGAATCACGGGTACCATATTTACCTCAGTGTGTGAAGATCTTTTGTCCAGGCTGGGGCGGGAGAGGCCCCGGGCCCTGCTCTAGGTGGCAAAGGGGCCTGACCATCCTGCACCGGCAGAGAGTGGAACATGGCTGCACTCTGGCTACTGCTGCTGGCCCTCAGTCTGGGCTGTATGGGAGCAGGTAAGGTTCCCTCCTGAACCTTCTCTTTCCTGCTCCTTTTTGTTAGCAGGTTTGAGTGCCCCAGTCTAGCCAGTCTCTCTACTATGGCCCTCCTCCAGGCCTGTGGATTGTATTTTACAGCAATTTTAATAATGAGCCATTCTTGTAGACTGTGTGATGGAATGTTCCTGCTGGGACATAGGTTAGGACTGAGTACTGCTGGGTCCTGATTCCTAACATGGTGCCTAGCATGTCGTAAGTGTTCAAAAGTCAAAATATTTCTAGCACAGAGCAAGACTGACTGTTTTTCTTGACTCTGTTTCTTTTCTCTCCTTTCCCTTCTTTTTCCTCCCCTTCCCTCTTGTCTGTCTGTCTGTCTGTCCCTTTCATGCCTTAAGACCAGACTAACCTTAAATTCCTGGCAATCCTCCTGCCTCGGTGCTGGGATCACAAGTGTGCCAGCCACACCCACTTAACCCTTTATCTCCCTGCCAATATCGAGCTGCTTTGAAGTCTGTTTCAGGGTAGACAGCCATGCATGCCACACAAATTCTTGGGCTGTCCCCTTGTCATCCTGTCTCACACACAGGAGGAAGAGTGCTCACTGCTTTCAGCTTTGTGCACATGAATCTCAAGCTCCGTCCCAAACCCGATGCCCCTGGCGGATGTGGGAGTCACTCATGTCATATTATATTGGTAAAAAAGTGGGATTAACTTTAAAATGTCTTTTCTGTGTTTCATTTGGTTTGCTGTTGTTATGCTAGGAAAGGCCTGGTAAACTGAGTTATTTAAATTTGTTACCTTAAAACCTAAGACCACTGCAGGTAGAAAACAACAGCCTGATTTAGTGTCGGGGCTTTGGAGGTGGGGCTCAGTAATGAAGAGAACTGGGTGCTTTTGCAGAGGACCCAGGTTCAATTCCCAGCACCCACCTCAAGCACAAGTAGGAAGTCCCAGGATTACCACAACGTCCATCTAGCTTGGCTGAGTTAGAGCCCCTTGGCTTGGAAAATAGAGAGGGCACAGAGTCTGTGCAAATAGACCATTATTTATTGTTCATTTATTGCAAGAGTTTAAAAATGTTTCTCTCCGCTGCTTCTCTGTTTCTGTCTGTCTCTTGTTTCTCTGTCTCTCCATCTCTGTGTCTCTGTCTCTGTCTCTGTCTCTGTCTCTCTCTCTCTGTGTGTGTGTGTGTGTGTGCGTGCACTATCACCCCTGCTTATCTGAGTATGCACTACATTTGTATAGTGTCTGAGAAGGCTAGAAGGGCATCAGACTCTCTGGAACTGGGGTATAGGGAGCCGCTGGGGGTGGGTGCTGCAGTTGAAACCCTGGTCTTCTGCAAGAACAGCACACGTTCTTAAACACCCAGGCACATCTCTATCCCCATGAGGAATATTTTAAAGAACAAAGGGTTCATAGGATGATGTCCAGACAGAGCCCAGGTGCGGGCTTCTGCCCATTGGAGGTGGGTGTGCCGATCCCCAACATATGAGTATGTTCAAGGACTGGGAAGGTCTCAGGACCTCACATCCTGAGATTTTTAGGCTTTAGCAAATAGACAGGGTTTATTTGTAATCCAGCCTCCAGTCCCCTTCCCTCTGCTCCATGATGGAGATCTAAGTCTCAGGTTTCTAAAGATGGCTCCATCTTTCCACTGACAGGCCCCGTCCCAGGGTTCTGCCATAATTGACCTCATTAGAACAAGAGAACCTGCGGTCACTCAGTTCCAAGGGCTTCAGAGCTCTGTGTCAGCAACCAAGTAAAAGACTAGATATTAGGGCAGAAAATGCATCTACTCCCACAGTAAGCAGTCATAAGGGTTTTAGGAACTTGGTGTCGGGATCTATGGGCAGAGGCCATATTGCAATCGTGCCATGCAGACTATGATCTGCCTTCTGTTCTCTGGCTCCTCCAGGTGGTTTTGTGGCTCACGTGGAAAGCACCTGCTTGCTGGATGATGATGGGACCCCAAAGGACTTCACATACTGTATTTCCTTCAACAAAGATCTGCTAGCCTGCTGGGATCCAGAAATGGGAAAAATAGCCCCCTGTGAATTTGGGGTGCTGAATCAACTGGCCGAAATAATTTCAAATAACCTCAACGAACAAGAGAGCCTGATCCAGCGCTTGCACAACGGGCTCAAGGACTGCGCCATGCACACCCAGCCCTTCTGGAATGCGCTAACCCACAGAACGAGTGAGCAGAGGGGCAGTCGGGGAGCACAGCCAGGAGGGCAGAGGACAAGGAGGTGCATGAGCGCTAAGGGGTTGATACCTGGGGAGGAGGGACAGTGCGGACCTGGAAGAAGGGGGGCTGGAACTGAGCAGTGTGGCAGTTGAGATGGACCAGAGGATGGAGGACATGGTGAGAATGAATTGATGAGGACCAGAAGCAGGAGCCACAGCGTGTCGGGGTTCAGATCCAAGCCAGAAATCCCCTGATGACTTTCCCCAAAATGTTCCTGTCTCTTATTATTTTTTTTAAAGATTTATTTATTTTATATATGTGAGTACATTGTTGTAGTCTTCAGACACATCAGATCCCATTACAGATGGCTGTGAGCCACCATGTGGTTGCTGAAAATTGAACTCAGGACCTCTGGAAGGGCAGTCAGTGCTCTTAACCACTGAGCTATTTCTCCAGCCCCCTGTCTCTTATTTTTATTTATTTTAATTAAATATTTTCCCCCATTACTGAGGATTGAACCTAGGGCCTTGCACATGGCCGGCAAATACTTTACCACTGAGACATGTCCCAGCCCCATTTCTACTATTTAATCTGAGGCAGGCTCTCCCTAGGTTGCCCAAGCTGGCCTTGAGCTTGTAGCTCTCTTGTTTTGGTGTTCCAGGTAGCTAGGGTTACAGGCTTGGGTCCCCAAGCATGGCTTGTCCCTGGTTTTTTAGCTCAGATTTTGTTATTCCATATTTAGGAGGGATGCAGGTGTGGGGAGATCTGATGGTGTTCTGGGGATTCCAGTACTGTCTCTCTTCCTCTGGAAACCTTTGCATAGAGAATAGCTCATGGGAACTGCCTAACGTTTGTAACATTGTATAGATTTTGAAGATCTCCATAGGTCAGAGTGAAGTGTCATAAGATACAGTTTCTGAGCCACCTTTCAGCGTCAAGGTGTTTACTGAAGATGTAAGTTCCTGGGTCCTACTCTAGACAGGAAGAAAATACCTTGAGTGAAGCCAGAGAGAGTGCATTTCTTTTTAAGATTTATTTATTTATTTATTTATTTAATTTATATGAGTACACTGTAGCTCTCTTCAGACACACCAGAAGAGGGCATCAGAAATCCCATTACAGATGGTTGTGAACCACCATGTGGTTGCTGGGAATTGAACTCGGGACCTCTGGAAGTGCAGTCAGTGCTCTTAACCACTGAGCCATTTCTCCAGCCTGAGAGTCTGTATTTTAACATAATACATTGGATTTTCACTTAAAATCTTGCTCAAAATACTCTGATAGAGAGAGCAGGGCGATCACCTGGGGGAGATTAGCTGGTAGAACATGTAGTCTTAGTAACCTCATCGCCAGACATGGTGGTACACACCTGTCATACCAGCACTTGGGAAGAGGCAGGAGACCAGGAGTCAGGACCATGCCCAGCCTCAGAGGGAGTGTGAGGTGTATGAGACCCCGTCTTAGAAAACACACAAGCATGTGGCCATACAAGATAAGCACAGATACTGTGCAGACAGCTCACAGCTCAGACGGGGCATTTACCAAATGCGATCAAACATGACTTTGGAGGAGAAAACAACAAAGCTATGTGAGAGACAGGAGTGAGTTCTATTTCCCCTTTCAATGGGTGGCTGCAGACATTTCTGAAAGGATGAGATGAGACTTCCTTTCCAACCATAAATGCTTCTCCCATGCAGGACCGCCATCTGTCGAGTAGCCCAAACCTCTCCTTTAACACAAGGGAGCCTGTGATGCTGGCCTGCTACGTGTGGGGCTTCTATCCGGCCGATGTGGCCATCACGTGGATGAAGAATGGACAGCTTGTCACTTCCCATAATAACAAGGAGAAGACGGCTCAGCCCAATGGAGACTGGACATACCAGACCGTCTCCTACCTAGCCTTAACTCCTTCCTACGGGGACGTCTACACATGTGTGGTACAGCACAGCGGGACCTCTGAGCCCATCCGCGGGGACTGGAGTGAGTGTGTGGGAACTTGGACGTTGGTGATTGGGAAAGGGAAATGGGTACTTTGGAGGGAGTGAGTCATGTAGGGCAAGTGGTATGTGGTAGAGAAGAGGATGTTGGGACTGGAAGTGAGTCTGGAGGATCCTGCTGAGGGTCGCAGACTAAAGGCCATGCCATTGCCTGGTGGTTGTGCTGTGGATCAATGCCTTTCATCTGTGTGGAGGAGGGAGAGCAGCCTGATTGTCGCCCCTAAAGTGTGCAGATTTGATAGCATTTCTGGAACAAAGCCCTGGAATTCACTGTGTTACTTTCCCCAATATCCAGTCATCTGGTCAGGCCAGGACTGGGAACTGAGAATATAAAGCAGACAGAAGAAGAAAGGGGCTGGTTTTCCTCTCAGTATAGGGCTGTACTGAATTTGGGCAGCTTTTTAGGGGATAGTGCAGCCATGACTGGTAGACACTTTGGTGGATGTGTGAAAGGTCTAATCAATAAAGAACCCTAGACTAGTTAAAGGTAGCAGGAGGTAGTACATACCAATTTGGAGATTATTGAAAAGAGAGGAAGAAAGAAGAGAAAAGGACAGCTAGGAAAGATCAGGGAACAGGGTTCTCCTCAGCCTTCTGAGGCCAGGCCTTCCTCTGTGGGGACTGTCGTGTCTGCTGTTGGTTCTAGTGAGTCTCTGGGAGGGATGGTGTCCTGGTTAGGATTTCTATTGCTGTGATGAACGCCATGACCAGGAACAGATTAGGGAGGAAAATATTTATTTGGCTTACACCAGCACATCATGATCCGTTATTGAAGGCAGTCAAGACAGGAACTCAAGCAGGGCAGGAACCTAAAGGCAGGAGCTGATACAGAGGCCATGGAGGGGTGCTACTTATTGGCTTGCTCCTTGTAGCTTGCTCACCTGGCTTTCTTAGAACCCAGGACCACCAGCCCAGGGGTGGCCCTCCCACAATGGGCTGGGCCCTCCCCCATCAATCACTAATTAGCTGTAGGCTTGCCTCAGTCCCATCTTAGGAAGCATTTTTTCAATTGAGGTTCCCATCTCTCAGACTGACACAGAACTAGCTAGCACAGAGCGGGAACAAGAAGAGAGCGGAACACCCATGTGCCCTTGAGCTGTTCAGGTATGTCTCCTTTGTAGGGCACACAAGGGGCTCCTTTGGTGAGCGTGCTGTCTTGATGTTGGGGTAAGAATCCAGGTGGATAAGTTCCAAGCAGGAACAGCTCCGGCAAGTGGGATAGTAAAGGGCTGAAGGGTGGAATGGAAGAAAATTCTGAAGGGAGACACGAGCAGCGTGGCTCTGGGGGATTCATACTGTGGAACTCTGAGGGCCTGGAAAGGAGGCATTTTATTAGGAAGCTGCCCAGAGCTGAGTCAACCCTGCCACAGGGAGTGAGGAACCGCTGGTGGCTGGAGAAGGTACCCTGGGGATGAAGGAACCACAGAGAACCCCTGAGATGGTAGGGAGAAGCAGAAACTGGGCGGTAACCCTACGAAGACAGTTTCCCCTGTTCTAGTAGTGAATGGTGTGGTTGACCCATCTAGGTGCAGGCTCCCCGGGACTAAGCTGTAGACATTACTTTTTTTTTTTTGGTTTTTCAGACAGGGTTTCTCTGCGTAGCCCTGGGCTGTCCTGGAACTCACTCTGTAGACCAGGCTGGCCTCAAACTCAGAAATCCGCCTGCTTCTGCCTCCCAAGTGCTGGGATTAAAGGCGTGCGCCACCACTGCCTGGCAATTCATTTTTTTGTTTTTTGTTTGGTTTGGTTTTTCGAGACAGGGTTTCTCTATGTAGCCCGGGCTGTCCTGGAACTCACTCTGTGACCAGGCTGGCTCGACTCAGAATCGCGCCTGCATTCTGCTCCCAGTGCTGGGATTAAGTGTGTGCACCACTCCGGCAGACATACTTTAAAACCTCTTCATTACTTTGCAGCACCTGGCTGTCCCCCATCCAGACCGTAAGGTCTCTGTCTGCAGCACCTGGCTTGCATCTCATCTTCTGTGTGGCTTCTCAAATGGGCAGTCTCATTCCTCAGTGAGTGACCCTGAGCACTCTTCAGTCCTCCCACAGTTCTCCTTTTTCTCCCAGTCTCTCTTTCTTCCTGTCTGTGGTTGATTCTCTTATTGAACTCCCAACTTCTGTGGTGAGGAACTGAAGAATGCTTGGTTCCCTCACCCACAAGGACTGGTATAATCAAGTATCTTCTTCTTCTAGGCTACACTCCTCTCCCTGGATCCACCTACCCGGAAGGTAACATTCCTGCTGGGCTTTGCGGTCAGTGGTGCTCAGAAGGGGTGGGGGCATGTGTTCAGTCAATGGTGCTTGCTTACGTAAACAGCTTATAACCTGTTGAGGGCAGGCTGGAGATACCGCCTTTGTCTTAGTCATTGGTTGCTGGGCATTTTTTTGCATTACCGGTGTCTGAGGGCTCTGGCATTGGTAACAGACAGAAGTGGTTGGATGTGCTGCAACACCATGCATTTCTCACCGCCTGGTTCTGATTGCTTCTGCAGGACGGCACTAGAGGGCAGAACCCCACGCTGAGAAGGAGATTCAGACTCCTGATGATGCCTTCATGCCCCCAACATCTTCAGGATACCCCACTTTCTCGTCTCATAATTCTTCTACTCAGTTCCCCTTCCCCATGTAAATATTCGCACCTTGGGGGTATTCATAATCAAGTCTGTCTCAGGTGTTTTCCGAGGTGAGCTGATCTGGGGAGGGGGTTCAAGTCCCTCCTGAGGACCCCGCCTCATCACAGAAGGCACTGTGTCATAGGTGATGGTCACTGCTAAGAAATAAACTGGTGGAATTACTGCTTCTCCCAAGTTTGTCCCGGGCTTTGGAGGAGGGACTGCGGCAGAGCAGGCTGAAGTTGATCCTTTCCTGTGACATAGCCAGTGGCACTTCCCGGTCTCCCGTCTACATGAAGCAGACCTGGGGCAGCTTTTGAAATTGTAACTCGAGGGAAGACATTGAGCTATAGTGAGATGGAGTTGCCCTGTGAGGAAGAGGGAAGGGCTTAGCTCAGCTCAGAAGAGGCCTTTTGAGACAGCATTTTATCTGCGCATGTGTGTGCCTGTGTGTGTATGTGCACTGTGTATGTGTATACACACACACATACACACACATATCACGCATGCAAGAGCGCTTACCACAGCAACATGTAGAGTTCAGAGACAATTTGCAGGGGTGGGTTCTCTTCCACTGTGAGGGGTCTAGGGTTGAGCTCAGGGTGTCGGCTTGGCAGCAGGTGCCTTCACTCACTGACACACCTTTCCAGCCTGTAAATGATCTTATGGGGGATAATGAATTCATCGCTGTCAAGAGCCAGGACCACACCCAGCATCCCATAAGCCTGCCGAAGTCCCCTTTGCTGTTACTTCTCAATGTTCGGTTGTTTCTTCTGAAGTGTTAGTGGGGGAGGGAAGACACGGTCAAGCATTTTCTATTTGTATCGCCTTCTTGTCTCACAAGGACTCCAAGAAGAACAGACGAAGAAAGTGAAGTCAGTAGGGCTAAATCACTTGTCAGAGGCCTAAGGATAAATTCTCCATGGGGTGTGTGCCTACCTGATAGAAGTCAGAATCTTATTCTGAAAACCTTCCGTGGATCAGTACACCTCTCTGGAAAGTCACCCTTCTATTCCTGTCTGTCCCCAGCCTGAGCAATATGCACCTGCTGGAGAGATTGCATCTTTAGAGGAGAGGGGACCTCTGGTGACACGTCTTCCAGTGGAGACACAGCCAGTGTAGAAAGTTGGTCTATGGAACTGCTTTTGGGATTAGAGTTGGGAAGTCAACTGCCAGCAACAGAAAGAGACCTGTGGGCAGGGACTCGGCTGGCCAAGAGGATCCGGGTTCAATGCACAGACCTAGCTGCAAGCAAAACAAACGAATAAACTAATAAGAAAAATCAAGAAAAAAAAACCTAAGGCACAACAAGAAATAGATAAGACAGGGAGGAGTTTAACAACAGGATTGTGGAGGGAGATTGAGCAATGGGTTGTGGACACATTTGTGGGCTCCTGCAGGGGAGCTCTTAAGACCACGGTCTGATAAGCCAGGGCTCAGAAGAGCTGTGGTCTCTTACCACGGCTGGTGTGGGTGGATGGGAGGTCAAGGGGGCTGGACTCCTCTGTCCCTAGATGCTTTCTATGGATATGGGGCATGGAGGAGGTGGGCATAGCCTTCATCATAAAACTTGACACCCAAAGCCCCTGCGTCTTCACAAACAATGATTTTCACGGTGGCCATGTTTTTCTCAGGAGAATCCTGGGGTTAGGGCATGACAGCTCATCTGAGAAAAGATGGAGAAATCAAGGGGAAGGGAGGATGCTCAGTAATTCAAATGGAATCTGGATAAGACAAAGGAGTGACATGTGCTGGAGGAGGTGGGACTTGAACCCAGGTCCTGTGGGAGAGTAGCCAGTGAGTACCCTTAACATACTGAGCAGCCTCTCCAGCACGGAGACACTTTGCTGTGAGACACCGTCACATCCCCTGACAAGCCTATCAGATCGTTGGCTTCATTTACTTCATGTTCACTCAGGGTGTTGTAGGTACTTATAAGTTATCTCTCCGCTGGTGAGACGAACCAATTCAAGTCAGATGAGAGTATATTGAACGCAGGTTGATTGAGAAGCTGCTCTAGGGGAGTTCACTGGCTCCTAGGAAGTCGCCATGGGAAGGGAGAGAGAAGGGGGAAGAGAAAGAAAGGCCGTACAGGAGAGAGAAGAGAGAAGAGGAGAGAGAAGAGAGGAGGAGAGAGAGAGAAGAGAGAAGAGAAGCAGCAGAGCCTCTGGGAAGGGCAGCCCCACTCCTGGGCTGAAAGTTTAGGGTCAGGGTCAGAGTATGCCAGGTAGGGACTGAGCGATGTTGGAAGACCGGAATGCTGGGTTTGCTTTGATATGTAAAATATGCACTTCAGCCCCTTGTCCTGGGCTCTGAAATCAAACATATACTGTCTGTGAAGCATAGATATAACTTTCTTATGTTTCCTTGCTTGTCTTTGTGATGCAGATCCGGACACAGGTGGGGCCCCGTGGTGTGTTCCCAACTCTTTTTTCTGGCGTCCCATGTCTATGCGAGGTTTCCAAAGCTGGTTTCCGTTTTCATCGACCTCTTTCAGAGCTCTGATTGCTTTGCTATTCTTCTTTTCCCTTCCTTCCAGTTATTTATTTATCTTATTTATATGAGTACACTATCGCTATCTTATTATATGAGTACACAGAAGAGAGATCGGATCTCTATCCTCATTACATATGGTTGTGAGCCACCATGTGGTTGCTGGAAATTGAACTCAGACCTCTGGAAGAGCAGCAGCCAGTGCTCTTAACCACTGAGCCATCTCTCCAGCCCCTGCTTTTTATTCTTGTCTTTGCATTTCCTTCCTCCTTTGGCCTGTGCAGTCAGTCCCTTTCACCTGTGCTCCGCGTCATGTGATTATGGTTCCTCTGTGTGTGTGTGTTTTTATGACTTATTTGTGATTATGGTTCCTGAGAAGTGTATTTAAAGGTGACCATTTCCCTCTAAGATTTGTTTCCACAGAACCTGCTACATTGTCTTTCTGTCCTTCCCCCCCCCCCCCCAGCCCACATCTAATAGCAACAAAATTACACTAAATTCTCATTGTAACATTTTTATTTATTTCTTTTAGTGTTTTAACTCAAAGATGATACATTGAGCTTTTTATTTAGAAATAACTTTAAATTTGTAGAAAAATTGTAACAATACCAAGAAATCTTGGACTGTGGTGAAGCTCAGAGGTAGGGTGCTTGCTGGTGAGCAGCTGCTGTGAACACCACACACACACTACACACAGACACGTGCGCACACACACACACACACACACACACACACACAGCACACCACACACTCGCCTTATATATACTTTATCCAGGTTCAAATTCTCATTATTTTGCCTTAGTTGTAAAAATTGTTTTAGCCAGTCATGGGGGCGCACTTAGGAAGCAGAGGCTGGCAGATCTTCGTGAGTTCGAGGCCAGCCTGGTCTATAGAATGAATTCCAGGACAGCCAGAGCTACATAAATACCCTGTCTCAAAAAACAAACAAACAAACAAAAAAACCAAACAAAAAACCAAAAAAACCAAAACCAAATAAATAAAATAAAACTTGTTTTAAAAGGTTTATTTATTTTCTGTGTATGAATATTTTGACTGCATGTATGTCTGTGTACCACCTTCCCATGGAAATTAGATGTTGGATCCCCTGGAGCTGGCATTTGAGATGGTTGTGAGCCGACATGTGCCTGCTGGGAATTGAACTCCAATCTGCTGCAAGATCAACTAGTGCTCTTAACCACTGAGCCATCTCTCCATCCCATTTTGCCTTGCTTAGTTTCTTTCAAAGACAGCATTTAAAAATTATTCTATCAGTTTGTGCGGATGGGTGTTTTACCTGCATGTATGCCTGTGCACCATGTGTGTGTGGTGCCCTGAGAGGCAAAGAGAGCATAGCATCTCTGAACTGAGTTGTGAACCACGGTGTGGGTGCTGGGAATGGTCTATAGCTGATCTATCTTTCTAGTTCCAAAATAAAGACTCTTTGTGTGTCTGTGTATGTCTCTGTGTATATGTGTGTGGTGTATGAGACAGTATTTACACGTGTGGGCATCGCAGAGGCCAGAGAAGGGTATCTGGTACCCTCTGTCAATCTCCACTTATTCCTTTTGAGGCAATGTCTCCCTGGAGGTCACATTTTGTGAGGTCTGCTGGACATCTCAGGCCCCAGCAATCCTCCCTGCACAGGTCTGCATGGGGTGCCAGCCTGGTTCCACGGGCCTGGGACCTCCTACTGCACAGCAGACACGACCCCTGGGGCCATTGCTCCAGTCTCTCAATGAAGGTCCTTATTTCTTTCCTTCTCTCCCTAACCTCCCTCCCTCCAGTCTGGCATCCTGCATTTTGGCAACCTTTCCTGTCTTTGTGGTAGATTTCAGTCTGTGAGGGTCTATCAGTTTATTTTTTATGGAGGCTTTATTAATAAGCAAAAGTTATATAACTTCATTGTGTTAATACTTAACGTTTTCCTTCCTTCCTTCCTTTCTTTCTTTCTTTCTTTCTTCTTTTTTTTTTTTTTTTTTTTTTTTTTTTTTGGTTTTTTTCGAGACAGGGTTTTCTCTGTTAGCCCTGCCATCCTGGAACTCACTCTGTAGACCAGGCTGGCCTCGAACTCAGAAATCCGCCTCCTCTGTCTCCCAAGTGCTGGGATTAAAGTCTTTCTTTCTTTCTTTCTTTTCTTTCTTTCTTTCTTTCTTCACTAGGGTTCAAACTTAGGGCTCTCTACATGCTAGATAAATTGTTTCACTCGTTACCATTTATTCTGTTGCTGTGATAAAAAGCCATGACAAGAAACAACTTATGGAAGAAAGAGCTTGTTTGGGCTTGAGGTTCCAAAGAATTAGACTCCATTGACAGGAAGCCACAGCCTCTGGCTGCAGCAGGAAGCTGGCTGGTTAACTTTCAAACAGAAAGTAGAGAATGCAGGGAGGATGTGGGACAAGGCGATAAGACCTCAAAGCCCATCCTAGTGACAGGCTTCCTCCAGCAAGGCTCCGCCTCTAAAGGTTCTATAACTTCCCGGACCAAGTGTTCAAACACTGGAGCCTGGGGAGGTGGGAGGGGGCATTTCTTATGTGGACCACACGACTGAGCAAATACTCAAGCAAGGCCTTTTATATTTTATTTGATATATTTACATTTTTTTAAATTTTATGTGTATGTGTGTTTGCCTGCATGCATGTATGTACGCGTGTGCCTGGTGCCCACTGGAGGCCAGAGAGGACACTGGATCCCCTGGAACTGCAGTTACAGATGGTTGTGAGCAGCCGACTGGGTGCTGGGAACAGAACCTGGGTCCTCTGGAAGAGTGATCAGTGCTCTTAACCATGGAGCCATCTCTCCAGGCCCCTTATTATTTTTTGAGGCAGGGCTCACATAGCCCATGGCTGACCTTGAACTGTTTATTGTAGCCAAGGCTGACCTAGAATTCCCCATCCTCCTGCCTCTTCACTCCTGTGACACCATTCCCTGCTGTCTATGTTTTAGTGAGACCCTGTCTCACTGGAGGAGTCAGTGACAGATATGAGTTGGGCTGGCGCTGTCTCTTCGGGTGGGTGTTGGGAAATTTCTTCCTGAGGCTGGACCTCCCTTTGGCTTAGTCAGTGGTTGGTCGTAGGTCTATTCTGAGCTGGATTTCTGGATACTCTCTTGTCCTCAGAACCATAACCCTTGCTTGTTGCAACCTTGTTTCCTTTCAGTTTAGGGATTTTCTTGGCACTGCATGAAGACACCAGGTTCTCTGTGGTATTGACCCATTGCTGGATTAGGAGAACCTTATTTGGCTTAGCTGGGAAGATACACTTAAGGGGCGATTGCCCAGAATCTTGGTGCCCCTTCATGTAAACGGGTAGAATACATTTAAGAAACATTGGGAGGCTGACCTCAGTGTGACACACTGGGGAAGCTACTTCTGGGAGCAGCACATATACCTAATGTAAAACACAAATCCCACCCGATAGCATAGAGGGCTGTGGGAACAGAGAGATTCAACAAGGGGGAAATGCTTGAGTGGGAAAACACTTTTTGTACTCTGTAGCCAGGCTAGCCCTAGTCAGGAACTAAAAGTCTATGCCACCACACCTGGCTCATATATATGAATCTTGGAATTTTTTTTCCTAATGTTAAAATGTTTTTACGAGGTAGGCATCCCCCATGGTATATTTTCTTATGTGTAAAGGTTTTGATCTTGAGGCCTGGAGTGTTCTGTCCTGCTGCTAACCAGAGTTCTGTTGCTAACTCAAACCTCCTACTTTATTTAAACCAAGTCTTCATGCTTGAAAATACTCAACTTCTCACTATCTCTCCAAAGGTCTCTTGTATTGTCCAGTACAATCTGGCTTAAAACATTTCCAGATTTTAGATGGACAGAGACCTATTTTAAAGCTACCCAAGGGAGTTCCCAGGGAGTCCCCAGGGAGGGTAACTTGACTAAAACTTCTAGAACCAAAACTAATAATTTCCACCAAGAAAAAGATTATTAATGGTGTCCAGCCAATTGGATCACTTTTTTCCTATTGATTTTAGTAGTGCTAAGGTAACCCACACTCTATCCCTGGAGCTAAAGACTCTGGAACTAGAGGACACAGTCAGACATCATCTTCCCTGTAGTAACATAAGCGCTATTGGTGTGTTGTTGGTGAAGCCCTACAGTTCTGGATGGATTCTTTTTTATCCAAATTATACAAAACCAACCAATGTCTGTCATAACAGCAACATCCCTGGTGGACTCACCAAAACTGGTTAAATCCCATCAGTAGATCTAAAAGATTTCAGGCCAAAATGCATGTTTATGAAACAGTTCATAAGGCCAGAAAGATGACGGAGTCAGTACAGGCCTTTGATCTCAAGCCTGATAACCCCAGGACCCTCAGGATGGAAAGAAAGAACAAATTCTACCAGCAGTCCTCTGGTGTCTAGTCACCTGCCATAGCATGCATGAGCTAGCATGAACACACCAATAAAATGTTTAAAGGGGCCATAGTAAAAAGACAGGGACTAGAGAGAGCTATAAAGGACTACTCTCTAAAGCTCGGATAGTTAGGGGACAATGCTTTTAATCCCAGAACTGGGGAGGCAGAGGCAGGAGGATCTCTGTGAGTCTGAGGTCAGCCTGGTCTACTTATCGTTCCAGGACAGCCATACATAGGGAGACCCTTAACCACTCAGCTACCTTGACTCCCCTTCCTGGTCTCATATAGCTCAGGTTACCCTTGAAGTCTTTAGGTAGCAAGGATAGCCCTGAGCTCCTGATCCTCTACTCCATCTGGAGATCAAACCCAGAACTTCATGCACCCTAGGAAAGCACTGACCTCCACTCAAGACCTCTCTCTCTCCTCTCTCTCTCTCTCTCTCTCTCTCTCTCTCTCTCTCTCTCTCTCTGTCTCTGTCTCTCTCTCTCTCTCTTTTCTGCCTGCTCAGCTCCATCTCTGTCAGACTGTAAAGATGCCCCTTCCTGGCACAGTTGTCAGACGTATGTAAGCAGACATTCTAACATCCCTTCCCCGGCTAGTATTTGTGAGTTCCCCACAGTGAGATCCTCCACATCGAAGACCAGTGTGTTAGAAAACCAGTGCGAATATTTATGAACAAAGTCACAAAAGATAAACATGGCGTAAGTTATGTGAAAAGGTATGCTTGCAATGTCATTTATCTGTCCCCTAGTAAGTATACTTTTAGCACACAGAACAAACAACAACAAAACAAAAAAGGAAATGCCCCCAGGGCTGGTGACTCAGCTCAGCAGGTACTTGCTGCTAAGTTAAAGACCCAGGGCTGACCCCAGAAGCGACTCCTGCAAGTTGTCCTCTGATTCCCATAACACACTGTGGTGTGCGCACCACCCCTTGGATAAACAAATGTTAAAGACACTAATAAAACAGACAACAGCAAATGCCTACATGTGATCGAGCAGCTAACTTTATATCACAGCAAAAACAACAACAACAACAACAAAAGCCCCACAAATTTTTAGAGAGAAATAAGGACAAATCTGGAGTTCTTAAGCTGGTTAGTGAAGTGAATAAAATCCATCAAGGACGATTCAGGGGTGCATTTGGGGATCACGGTATAGCTAACACACACACACACACACAGACATACACACACAGAGAGACAGAGACAGAGAGGAAAGAGGCAGAGAGACATAGACAAGACACACACAAAGAGAGAGACAGAGACAGAGGAGAGAAACAGAGAGACATAGATACACATACATACACACACACAAAGAGAGAGAGAAACAGACAGAGAGAAGAGAGACAGAGACAGAAATAGAGAGGAAGACAAGAGACAGAGAGAGATAGAGAGACAGGGAGATAGAGAAAGACAGAAAGACATAGACACACATACCCAGAGAGACAGACAGAGAGACATAGACACACATACCCACAGAGAAAGAGAGAGACAGAGAGAGGACGAGACAGAGAGAGAGAAGAGCAGAGAGAAGATAGAGAGAAGACAGAGGACATAGACACACACACACAGAGAAGACAGAGACAGAAGAGATATATAGAAAGACAGAGAGATAGACACCACACACACACACACGAGAGAGAGAGAGAGAGAGAGAGAGAGAGAGAGAGAGAGAGAGAGAGAGAGAGAGAGAGAGAGGGAGAACACAGGGCTAAAAGATTCACAGGGGAAAGAGACACAAGGCAGAATCAACCATGAAAACCTGCTTTGCACCTGCCAGCCAGCCAGGTTTCCTGCCCATTGTCAGTCTTTGCTGACACCTACAGGTTACAACTAGTAAATGATTTTTAGATGGACATTTAAACCCTCCCTTTGTGGGATCTTTTTTTCTGGGCAGCCCCAGACTCAGTGGATATGAGAGAATGTTTCTTGAATATTCCCAGAAAACAAAATCACAGCATTGTCAAAGATTCTGTAAGGTTTATCTACTGATAAGAACTTCCTGATTGTGGAGAACTGTGGAGTTGAAGATCTAAAGTCAGATTTATCTCGAGCTATCTTTAGAATCCTTACAGTCAATTGGAGTCCACCTCTGAAGCTGATGTGACATCCTGTCCTAGTATCGTTTCTGTTGCTGTGGGAAAGTACCCTGACCCCTCCCCACCAAAAAAAAAAAAATAGGAGGAAGGTTTTGACAATTCCAGATGACATCCATCACTGTGGGAAGGTTAAAGCAGCAATTTGAAACAGCTGGTCACTTCACACCTGCAGTCAAGAACAGACAGAAATGAATGTATGCATTCTACCTGTTTATGGTCAGTTCATCCTCTCTGCTCTTACCGCTTCAGGATGCCTGCCTAGGGAATGGTGCCACCCACAGTGGGCTGGGTCTTCCCACATTAACTTAAGACAACCCTCGCAAACATGCCCACAGGCCAGTCCTTCACTGAGACTCCCTTCCCAAGTGATTGTGAGTTATGTCAATTTGACAGTTAAAGCTGTCAATCACACATCCTTTCAATCATCAGGGAAAAAAATATTTGGAATATATGAATTTAGCAAACTGCTGGCTTTCATCAACCCCCAAACTCAGAATGTACCCGAAATCTACAGCAGAGAAAGACTGCTTGTTTTGCTGTAACTCACTTGCCTTGACGTTCCTACTAATATACTTAGCCGGTGGCTTGATTTACGACTTCCTATCAAAACGTTTATTTAACCGCTTTCCTGCCACGGGGCAAACTGAGTCACTGTCCCTGGTTGTGGCCATCTACTTATATTTGGCTCAGAAAAACAAAAATCTAAGAGGGATTTTTTGTTGTTGTTAATAAAAATAGAGGCTGAAAAACTCAAGGAATTCTGTGGCCACAGTGAAAATTTGGTAAGTTAGAACTTTAGTGATACAGGAATGTCAGCACACAGGCAAAGCCATACTTAAAGTAAATGCTGGAGACTGGGTATGCCAGGCTGAGTAGGTGACTGCAGGCGTGTATCTGGGAGACGGCTCACACTCACGCTCTCTTGGCACTAGATTCCGTCCGCTTGCTAGGAGAGACAAAGGTGGCTAATTTCCACACTCTATGAACCTAGAAAAGGTGGCCGGTTTCCTTTGGAATCTCCTCTAGCTGTTGCCGTTTTCAACTTCATATCTTGGATTCAGGATAATAAAAGAATCAAGCTCTCCTCACACTCCCAAAACCCGTGCATCGGGTAGCCACTACACATTTGTCCACTAGGTGGCGCCAAAGGCATGTGCTTTCACGACTCAGCATGACCCGATTAGACCTCTCGTGCTTATTAAAAGAGCGATCCTAGTATCAAATTTAAAGTGTGGGAGGAAAAAAACAGAAAAAGCGAAGGCAAAACAAGAGTTCAAATCTTTCTTGGTGTACAGATTAGTTTTGTGTTAACTTGACACAGCTATGTTCATCTGGGAATAGGAGCCTCAACTGAAAAAAATTTATCCATCAGATTGGCCCAAGTCTGTGGGATGTTTTCTTGAGCAATGATTGATGCGGAAGGGCACAGCCCACTGTGGGCGGCGCCATCCCCGGGCAGGTGGGCCTGGGTTGTATGAAAAGGCAAAATGGGTAAGTAGTAAGCAGCAGTCCGCCGTAGCCTCTGCTTCCTGCCCTGAGTTTGCTCAGTAATCAACCGGAAACAGGATATGTTGTTAGCTATATAAATCCTTTCCTCCCCATCTTGCTTTTTTTTTTTTTTTTTGGTTTTTTTTTTGGTTTTGGTTTTTTCGAGACAGGGTTTCTCTGTGTAGCCCGGGCTGTCCTGGAACTCGCTCGGTAGACCAGGCTGGCCTCGAACTCAGAAATCCGCCTGCCTCTGCCTCCCAAGTGCTGGGATTAAAGGGTGCGCCACCACCGCCCGGCGCCATCTTGCTTTTGATTATGGTGTTTATCACGGCAACAGAAGTTAAACGAGGATATTTGGCAATGTTTCTCTGAGTACAATATTATTAATGTTTTAGTGGCTGAGTGTGTTTTCAGGACAGTTTAGTCTATATTCTTGTTTCTATTTTGTATCTGACTGTCTATAAGCCTTCTTTTTTTTTTTTTTTTTTTTTTTTAAAAATATTGATCTATTTATTTTGTATATAATGTTTTGCCTTCATGGCCGGAAGAGGGCATCGGATCCCATTATAGATAGAGCCACCATGTAGTTGCTGGGAATTGAACTCAGGACCTCTGGAAGAGCAGCCAGTGCTCTTAACCTCTGAGCCATCTCTCCAGCCCCACACCCTCTTTTTCAATAAGCCTATTTTTTAGGCAGTCTTAATTTCTGCTTTAAAAAGTCTTATTGAGCCGGGCAGTGGTGGCGCACGCCTTTAATCCCAACACTTGGGAGGCAGAGGCAGGCGGATTTCTTCTGAGTTCCAGGCCAGCCTGGTCTACAGAGTGAGTTCCAGGACAGCCAGGGCTATACAGAGAAACCCTTGTCTCGAAAAACAAAAAAAAAAAAAAAACAAACAAACAAAAAAAAACCAATGGAAAGAAAATTACCCATCTAAACTGAGTTGACTCCTGTCCGACTGTAGTGGGGGGCTTAAAAATTCACTGGAGGGTCTGGAGAGATGGCTGCTTTTGCAGAGGACCAGGTTTGGTTCCCAGGAGCTACACAGCCCCTCACAACTGTCTGTAACTCCAGTTCCAGGGATCTGAACCTCTTCTGGCCTCCATGGACAACAACACACACACACACACACACACACACAGGGGGAAAGAGAGAGAGAAAGAGAGAGAGAAGAGAGAGAGAGAGAGAGAAAGAGAGAGAGAGAACCACCCCACCCCCACACGGTGCATATACATGCAGGCAAAACACTCATACATGTAAAATTAAAACATCTTAAACTCACCTGAATATTTTCTTTCTTAGATTCTCTGATCTGCCCAGACAAGGTTTCTCTCTTTATCCCTGGCTGTCTTAGAACTCATTTTGTAGACCAGACTGGCCTTGAACTTAGAGATCAATCTTCCTCTACCTCCTGAGTGCTGGAATTAAAGGTGTATACTGCCATGCCTGGCACCTAGGCTGGTTTTGAACTCAAAATCTCCCCATTTTACTCTACCAAATGCTAACTAAGATTGCAGGTGTGTGCCACCATGTCTCATTTCATCTGAGTCTTAAGACAAGCCAGATAGAAGAAATGAGAATGCGTGTCTTAATTACTTTGCAATTCTTGTGACAAAGTGTCATGACCAAGGCAAACTTGTAGAAGAGTTTATTGGGACTTACAATTTTAGGGATGCCATGGCAGCATGGCGGAATGGCTTAGCACCATAGCAATAGGAGAGAGCTCACACCTAGCTCACAAGCAGGAGGCAGAGGTGAGGTAAGGAAAGCTAACTGGAAATGACCTGGGATTTTGAAACCTCAAAGTTCCCCCACCCCCACCCCCTGTAAACACACCTCCTCCAAGGCCACACCTCCCAATCCTTTATGAACATCTCCTCCAACTGGAGACAAGGCACCCAAATATATGAGTTAATGAGGGCTATACTCAAACCACCAAATGTCTGAAGATGAACTGAAACACTTTTGGAAAATGTATTTTTAGAAACTAAGTTTTATTTTTGTATAAAATGTTTGTATGTATGCTTCTATGTTATGTGCACATAAGTGCAGTGCTCACAGAGGCCACAAGAGGGCATCAGATCCCCTGGAACTGGAGTTACAGGTTGCTGTAAGCTTCATTCATAACAAGGATGCTGGGAACCAAACTCCGGTCCTCTGTGAGGGCAGGATGCTCTCCTAACTGTTGAGCCCCTTCTTGTCCTTCTCAACCTTCCATTCTTCCTTGCTCCCTCCCTCCCTCTCATTCTCTTTATTTTTCTTTCTGTTCTCTCTTTCACTTCTACCTCTTCTTCATGCCCTATGTCTGTTTATTTGAGACAGGACCTCTCTGTGTACCCAGCCAGGTCTCCACTTCTTCTGTTACTGCCCCTGCCTCTTAGAGCAAGGCGTTCAGGTGTGCACCACCAGGCCTGGCTGTGTGTGGCTTTTCTTCTCTTTCTTTTTCCGACAAGGGTTCTACAAAGGCTTTATTGATTTCACACAGCTAACTGGATATTTCCGTGTTATTGTAAATGCAGGCTTAAGATTGGTTTTTAAACTTTGTCTTTTAATTTCCTGTTTTACAGCATACCGAACAACAGTTTAGCCATCAGGTACCATGTCACACTGACCTGGATGTCAGCAAGCCTGTCACAACCAGAACCATTTCTTTTACATAGTCTTGGGCTTTATATTTGAACAGTTTACAAATGCAAATATTTATTTCTTTGTTGGTTTGTTTTTTGCTTTTGAAAAAAGTGTGTGTTGTGTGTATGTGGTGGTGTGTGCACATGAGTTTGGCTTTTCAACAGGAAATAAGAGGATGGGAGGCTCCTCTTGATTAGGTAAAGGGAAATGCTGTAAACCACACAGAGACCCAGTAGATGGCATCTGCCCCCTGCCCCCCACCCCAACCCAGTTGCTGCTCACCCTGTGGAGAGGAACTAGGCTCTGTGCAGAGTTACCTAAGCCACCTGCCTGGCCACTTCTGCCCCAGGAACTCCTCCTGTACTTCTGCTCCTGTGACTTCTGCTTCTCCGAAGCCAGTGGCTGCTTCTCTTTTCCACGCCCTTTGCCAGGGAAATGGGTAACAGAGTGGATCCCGTTCCTGATGTTACTCTTTTGATTTGACGTGTCAGGTGCATGCATCTGATTGACAGGACTCAGTTCCTGCATTTATGCCCTGTCTTCAAAAAAGGTGGGAGGCGGGAAGCAAGTTTTGTTTCACTTCTCTCTAAGAAAGTAGGGCTATAAGGAAGGGAGATTGTACTGCACCCTAGCATCTCCGAATCTGACCGTTCGTGTAATTGATCAGACACCCCGAGGCGGTGGTTTGTGACTGAGAGCTCTGGTTTATGCTTCATGGGTTCTGTCAGACAATTGATCTCAGTCCATTGGCAGCTCACCGTGTCAGATAAAGCTGTTATTTTTCCTTTAGCACCGAAGTTTGGGATGGCTCGTGACAGGGAAGTATACTGTGACCTTTACAGGCTGCTTCACACAGTGTCATTTCTCTGAGATCCATTCACGTGGTGCCATCCACCCATTAACTCCCATCACCACAGTATTTAATAAGCAACATTTTATTTGCCTTTTTACTGCTGTGTTGGGGATTGGTTCTAATGCTTTGAATTCTGGCCCCAAAATTGGAATCTCCCGTCCAAACACTGAAGGTCCTTGTCCCCAATTGATTTTTGATTGCTCAATAAAGAGCCAGCAGCCATGGCTGGGCAGGTAGACTGTGGTGGGACTTTGAGATTTGGTGGGACTAGAAACTGGAGAAAGAGAAAGAGATCACTATGATGGGGAAAAGAAAGACCAGACCTAAAGTGCCTGCAACGTGAGAATCAGGGAAAGTGGCCCCATGGGACACTTCTCCAGCTGTGTTTGGAGTAGCAGAGATGAATATAGGTCTTAATAGATATTAATTAACTCAGGAGTGTACAGAGGGGAGTGTTTGCTAGCAGTGGGAAGGACTAGAAATGCCCGGCCATTAGGCTGGTCATAGCATATCAAAATTAAAAAACCTAGTGTGTGTGTGTGTGCGTGTGTGTGTGTGTGTTGTGTGTCTTTCTTTTGAGAATCCAGATACCTCTTGGGTGGTTGTATGCATGTGGCCCATTGGGTTAACTAACTATCGCTACACTATTGAACAGCTATTTTGTGAAACCATTGGGAAGGAGCCTGTGAACACCTGACATTTCACCCTAAGTATTTTATCACCTGTAATTTAAGTACAAGGACATGGCTCCTGCATAACCATCACTCCCTGGACAGTTAAAATAATACCGTCTTATCTAGCACACAGTCTATGCTGGAATGCCCCCCAAAGCACCTGGTAAATGCATGCTGTATTGGCTTCATGGTTACCTAGCAACAGATAACTAACATCTTCATGGTTACCTAGCAACAGATAACTAACATCTTCATGGTTACCTAGCAACAGATAACTAACATCAAGGTGTGCTTCATTTCTCTTGCTGTGGGAAAACATCTCAGATAAACAGATAGAGGGAGGAAAGATTTATTTTGGCTCACAGCTTGAGAGATTCCAGCTTAAGATCAACCATGGCTCTTGCTTGAGGCGAGGGGGGGCATCACGGCGTGGAAGACATGGTGGGGCAAAACAGTTCCTAAGCAGACAGGAGGAAGAGGCAAGCAGGAAGGGTGCCAGGACAACGTGAACCCCTCCAAGGCATGACCTCATGACTTAACTCTCTCTAGTAAGACCCACCTTCCCCTTTCCAATAATGATGAGGTTATGAGTCCATCGATGGGCTAGCCCACTGATTAGATGTAATCACTTCTGAGCTAATCATCCTTCATTGGCTGGATCCAAGCCATCATACAGGGTCTATTTCTGTCAGGGAGGTCATTGAAGGGCGTGGTGACCCATGGTTGCCAGAGTCTGTGTCTGCCCTTCTGTTTGCATTTCATATCTCAGGACCTAACTCCATCCTAGTAGTTGCCATACTCTGACATCAGAGAGCCATGTCCAGTCAATCATGGCCCCCATCAGTAGACTGACGACTTGGTCCTCCTCGGTGTCTGTGCTAGGTCTTAGGAAAGAAGTTATCCTTTAAGACGGATGTAGAAATAGCTACAGAGATTAATGGCTCAGGAGTTAAGAGTACATTCTGCCTCTCCAGAGGACCCAGGTTTGGCTCTGAGCACCCACATAGGGGGCTCACAACTGCCCATAACTCCAGCTCCAGGAGGCTCAGCACTCTTTTTGGGGCATACCAGGCACATGAATAAAAAATAAGCCTTTAAATGACAGAGGATCGTAGAAACTTTTTGTTCATGTCTTGAGTTCAGATGAAGAACTTTAATCTTATTCCTTGTCTTCTGTATGCTTTCCAGGGTAGTCAGAAGCAGACAGAGGTTGGGACAAAAAGTTCAATCAATCACTCAACAGTGGTGTGCTTTCTGTCTCATCTAAGCACCTGTTGTAGGTTCCCTCGAGCGATGATCCAGCTGGTAATACTCAGTTAATTTCTTCTGTTAATGCTAAGCTGTGCTTATCCTGAAGTTTCAACAGAACCCTGTGGTGGCTCGTTTGGGGTCAATTTGTCTGGGCTATGGCTATGGCTTTCTCTTATTTAGGTAATAGTCTAGATGCCTATGTTAAAGCGTGAAGTTTAATCTCAGTTATCAACTTGGTGAGAACTGGAATTACTGGGAGACAGACCTTTGGGCATACTAGGATGGTTATTTTGAGTAGTTCAATTAAAGCAGAAAGATCTGTCCACTGTGGGTGGCACCATTCCCTAGAGTGGGGTCCTAGCCTGTATAAAAACCTTCTTCTGGCTTTTGTAGCTACCTGAACTCACATGCAATTACAAACTACACACATAATTTAAAAGAAAATAAATCTTTAAAAGTAAAGATAATAGGAGAAATAAGATAATAGGAGAAACAAGCTGAGCGCAGGAATTCATTTCTCTCTTCTTTCTGACTGTGGACATTATGTGAGCAGCTGAGTAAAAATTTCTGTTGCTTTGACTTTCCCACCGTGATGACATATTACACTGCAAGCCAAAGGGAAAGTCCTCACGTTGCTTCTGTCAGGGTGTCTTATCATAGCATCAGGAAAAGCAACTGATACGGAAGATTTTCTTAAAGTTAAGACCAACATTTGAAGCAGAAAGTGTTTGAGTAAAACAGTCGCCCTCTTCTGGCCTCCATGGGTACTGCATGCACATGATGTACAGATATATATGCAGATACACATATAAAATAAAAAAATATAAGTCTTTGGTGTTTAAAAATAGATATGTGGGAAGTGCCCTGCAAATGAGCCTCTGGGTAGGGTGGTAAAAAGAGAGATTATAGAATGAACTAGGGCTCTGGGTCCATCCTGTCCACACTGCCCCCATATACCCCCATCATTTCTTGCCCACCCCACCCCCCAGTTCTTTAGGGAGACAGATACCAAATACCCTTTGTATCCTAAACTAAAGATTCTGGCTAACATATGAAGGTGTTTGGCATATTTCTTCTTCTACCATTTCTCCCTTGTCCTAAGATGGTTTTTCTTAGCAAGGTCATTTGAAAGTTTTTTGTTATCTTGACCAGTTCCCACTGGTCTGTAACTCATGGACTTATACAAGATCATAGAGTGGGGAACGGAGGGGGAGGGAGTTATGGCGGGGGGAGGAGGAGGGGTGTGAGGAGGGGTAAGGAGTCTTTTCAAAGGTTTCTTTAAAATCTTGGCATCAATGAAGTCTATCAAGAAGCCTCGGAGTCCAGAAGGCTACGGCTGAGGGCCATGGCAGAAACAACAGGAATCCATTTCCAATCATGGAGAACAAAGGAGTCCTGGGCTCCTCTTATGTCAAGTGAACAGTCACCTTTGTCCACAAAGCTCTAAAGCAGAGGAAACCCCTTAGTGGATCTACTTCATGATCCAGTAAAGGGCTGGAGTTACAAGCAGCTGTGCACTGCCTGGTGTAGGCACAGGGAACTGAACTCCAGTCCTTGGTGATAGTAGTATGTGGCCTTTTAAAATAAAAGATTTATTAATTGTATGTGGGTGAGTGTTTTGCCTGTTTGTATATATGTTCGCCATATGGATGCAGTGCTTGAAGAGGCCAAAGAGGGCACCAGATCCCATGGAACTGGAGTCATGGTTGTGAGCCACCACGTCGGTGCTGGGAATTGAAGCTGGGTCATCTGCAAAAGCAAGATGTGCTTTTAACTGCTGAGCCATCTGTCCAGCACTTGTCCCAGGTGCTTGGTTTTTTTTATTTTTTATTTTGTTTTTTTTTTTTTTTTTTTTTAAGACAAGGTCTGACTATGTAGCCTTGGCTAGCCTGGAAGTCACTATACAGACCAGGCTAGCCTTGAACTGAGATAGCTCCTCCTGCCATTACCTCCCAAGTGCTGGAATTAAAGGTCTGCATCACCAGCCTCTGTTCTTTCTCAGAATTTGAGAATTTTGAGGTCATTTGCTTCTAATATCTCTTGTTATAACAAAAAAAAAGTATTTTTCCTTAAATTTACTTTATTTACATTGGAGGTAGTAGTGGTGGTGGTAGTGGTGGTGGGGGGTGTGTGTGTGTGTGTACATGTGTGTGTGTTGCAGGGCTGTCTAGAGGTCAGAGGACACATTTCAGGAGTCAGTCTTCTTCCACAGTAGGATCTGGGATTTGCACTCATGATCAGGATCAATCAACAAGTGTTTGCTACCCACTGAACTATCCTGAAGACCCAAATAGCTGTATTTGGAGGAATATAATTCTTTCTAAGTGCTATTTACCTACATCCTATAGAAGTTGACATGTAACTTTTTTATTGTACTTAGTATTGTGTCTCATGAAGACATTATCATATAAGTACTGTGCTGAGTGGTTTTGTGCCAACTCAACAGAAGCTAAAGATATCTTGAGAGGATGACTTAAAAACATGTCTGTAGTGATTTCCTTAATTAGTGATTGATGGAGGAGGGCCAAGCCCACTATGGATGGTGCCATCCCTGGGCTGGTGGTCCTGAGTTCTATAAAAAGGCAGACTGAACAAGCTATGAGGATTACAAGCCCCTCCATGGCCTCTGCATCAGCTCCTGCCTCCAGATTCCTGTCCTGACTTCCTTTGGTGATTAACAGCTATGTGGAAGTGTAAGCAGAATAAACCTTTTCTTTCCTAGGTTGCTTTGATCATGGTGTTTCGCTGCAGTAATAGACTTTGATGGAGTGTTCCCTTTCATTGTCTCCTTCCTGTAGACATGACTTCACTTCCTATAGACAGCCTCCCCTCTCCTTTCCTGGACATGTAACTTTTTAAAATTTTAATTTTTTTTTTTTTTTGAGACAGCGTCTTGTTATCTATTCCTGACTGGCTTTGAACTCAGAGTCTGCCAATTGTGCCTCTCTAGTGCTGGGATCAGTAACTTGTAGCACTTTCCTTAAGTAACATGTTTACCAGCCCGTTACAAATGTCTTACTTTATTTGGGGTTTTGTTTTAAATCCCTGTTACCAATGTTTTGTTAGTTTCCAAAGCATGAGGATTCTAAGTGTCGATTTGTTGCCAAGTTGCCAGGCTGTTACAGAGCACAGTTTGCGGCCCCTGGCTCTCTGCAATTGACTAGGGATTGCTTTAGTGCAAGTGTAAACAAACCGTCTGGACCTTGGCTCTCTGACATTGACTGGGGATTGCTTTAGTACTAGTGTAAACCACTCAGTCCTGGTTCCACGTCCTTCAAAAGTTGAATATAGCTTTCAGTATTGGGATGGAGAGTGAAAGACAGAATTTTATTAGTCTTCTGCCTGATTTTCTTTCTTTCTTTGCTCTCACCAACTTGTGGCTCAGAGCCAACTGCTGCCTGTTGACAGTTTGTGACCAATATGTATCCTGTTAAACTGGGCCTTTGAGAACTCAGAAAGTCCCAGCTTGTAGTGTTTTTAGTTTCCATTCTAGATATTTCCACTGCAGATAACATCAAGTTGCCAGTGGTTAGCAACTGTCTTTCATAATTCTCAAGTATTTCACGGTGGGTCTGCCAACCCTTGTAAGCCACCTCCATCTGGTATGTATTATGTACGTATGTATGTATGTATGTATGTATGTATGTATGTATGTATATATGTATGTATTTGTTTGTTTGTCTATCTGTCTGTTTGTTGTGCAGGATGCTTGCAAGCCTTGAGGTCAGAGGACACCTTCAAAGAGTCCTCATTCTCTCCTGACCATGTGGATCCAGGGACTAGAACTTTGGTTATTACCTACAGAGTCATCAGCAGGCCATATTATTTCTTGATAGTTCTATTGTATATTTGTTTTAGTCTTTGGCATTATTTATTTTTCTCACCCTCATCTCCCTTTGTCTCAGATGCTTTTTTTTTTTTTAAAAAAAATCTGACTCTGGGAGATATTTCAGACTCTTGGAACGAATGATACGGTTGTTTGATCGACAGAATGAAGCCTTACAGTTTGAACATGTTGGCAGTTTAGCTTGTTTCTGGCTGTCTGTGTGGTGCTGGTTCAGGCACGTCACAGGCTTGAGGGGTCAAGGCTAACTGAGCTTGGAGAGTCCCCATATGATCCCCTTCTTGGTTCCTCTCACCAGGGAGACCTGCCTACTGGGCTGCAGCTGAGCAGTTGTACACTGGGGCTGGTTTCAGGGCAGGCTGGGAGTTCTGACACAGTGGCCACTTTCAGTTCTTGCTATTTGAATCCTTTCCAGAGTTCTCAGTGGCCATCATACTCCAGAGAGATGAGGGGGCAGGACTCTTAAACTATCATTTACCTTAAAAAAATAATTAATAACAGAGTTGGCAGCTCCAGGTTTGTGAGTTTAGACAACCCACTACAAGCACCGTTTCAAAGGAGCGGGACCATTCAGAGCACATTCAATCTGTGTGCTCAGATTTCTTACCTGAGGTTCAGTTGACTACGTCTGCTCATTTAGTTATTAGCAAAATGGCACCGAGCCCTGGAGACACAAACCACCTCAGGGTCACTTGCCCCTTCATTTGACAGGAGGATGAAGGGAATGGTTGACTCTGCCTAAGGACATGAAACCATGGGAGCTGGGAGCTGTTTAACATGGCTTCTGGGGCACCCGTGAGCTGCTTGTCAGGGGATGATGGCTTTGTACCCTCATCTGGGAGGCCCAGAGTGAAACCATATCTCCCTCCCTCCACCCTTTTTTTGATCTTTACCCTTGAGCTGTGTTCAGCAATCTTGTGACAATTTTTATGGTTTACATTATTTTAAAACATTATTTACTTGTGTGGCATATGGAGGCCAGAGGTCATTAGCAGGTGACTTCCTCAGTTTCTACCTTACTTTTGGGGACAGGGTCTCTAACTGAACCTGGAGCTCATTGGTTTTGTCAGTCACTGTGTTCCACGGGTCTGTGTTTCTGCCTCCCCAGTACCGAGGTTCCAGGCAGGTGTCACGCTGCCTGGTCTTCAAGTGAGTGCTGGCAATCTGGTCCCAAGTTTTTGTGCACAATTAACCCTTTACTGACTTAGCCATCTTCTCAGCACCAGATCTATAATATTATAAAGCCATCCAGGGGCAGGAGAGATGGCTCAGTGGTTATGCACCTGGCTGTCCTTGCAGAGGGCCCAGGTTCAGTTCCCCGCACCCACATGTCAGCTTGCAAGCAGACTCCAGTTCTGGTTTGCAGTGTCCTTCTTCTGGCCGCTTACAGGGACCTGCACACATCCATGCAGGAAGAAAAAAATAACACATACAATAAAAGTAAACAAATCTATAAAATTAAAAAAAAAATCAATCCATATTGACCCCTCTCATATAGGGAGAGTTTTCTCTAGGGTGCTCTGCTCTCTGTCTCTGGAGGGGTTTGGCTTAGGGGTAAAGAACAATAAGGTGTTCAATTTAATGTCAAGCTTTACCGCTTCTGATTTAAATCCCAATTCTTACTGTATAGAAGTTCACGGAGTCCCGTAGACTTTGAATGTGGTTAGTTTTAGTATGAATGCTTTTATTCATTTGGCAACTTTTGTTTTATTTATTTTTTATTTGTAAGTGTTTTTTTTAAATAATAAAGTCTATTTTTAAAAAAGAATGGAAGGGGCACTGATCTCAGGGCCAGGGAGGAAGCTTCCCTCCACACGCTGTGTCCCTCTGATCCCCATTTCACCTTTGCCCATCACACCAGCCTCTGGTTCCATAAAGTTTATTACAAACAAGGAAGGGACTTGTGGGGGTCAGTCACTCATCATAGAATTTTGGCAGCTCGTCTCCCAGGATGACTCGATGGTCCACACCGGCAGCTGTAATGGTGACCAGGTAGATGACACCCCCACTAGAGCCATCTCGGTTCATGGCCAGAGCGATGGCTGCAGAGGATTCACGGTGGAGAGAGGAGCAGAAAATGGCTGAAATATTCTTTTCCTCCCTTTCCTCCCTACACGATACTTTTCCCTCAGAACACATCATAATGTCGGGCAAACCGGTATCTGCCCGTGTTTCTGCTGTAAATGTTCAAGTTTCCTATAAGTTAGCACAAACTGTCCAGATCCTTGAAGGCTGAGCAATCAAGTTCGTGTGAGCTAGCTGAGGTCGTGTGTGTGTGTGTGTGTGTGTGTGTGTGTGTGTGCATGGGTGGAGGGGATAGCTCAATTCATTGCTAGTTCCCATAGTGACCTCAGACCCTTATGTGATTTGCTTAAGACAGTCCTGCTCCATTCCAACTGCCCCCCAGCCTCAGCTCTTCTACCATTTGTCTTGTCTGTTCCCTCCTACTCTCAAATGACTCCCAGTTTCAAAAGATGGAGAGATGGCTCAGTAGTTAAGAGCACCTATTATTCTTACAGAGTTTGGTTTCCGGCACCCACATCGGGTGCCTTACAAACACCTGTAACTCCAGCTCCAGAGGACCCAGCACCCTCTTTTGGCTTCTACATACACACTCATGTACACATGCATAATTAAAAGTAAATATTGCTTTTAAGCTTGGACATGGAATGGCCACCCTTGTATTTCTTTTCTTATTCTTCGCAATCTACTTTCTTTCCACACCCACAAACCCTCCCCAAGTCACCTCTCAGTTGCCTAGTTACCATTTGTGGTGAAACGCCGGCACTCCTCCGGGGTCATGCCTGGCTTATAAGCTGCGTCCACATAACCGTAAATGTAGGAGGCTTCCGGAACCACCGATGGTAAAGGGCTGTCGAATTAGCATCCCTCCCATGGTTCCATACACCTAGAGAGAGGGTCCCGCAGGTCAGGTCAGGGTCATTCCACAGCTTCTTCATGTTACGTGAGCTATTGTGAAGACCTGGGACCCCCACATTTGAGCCTACAGTATGTTTTTATCATTTATTTTTATCATTCATGTAGCCCTGGCTCGCCTGGAACTCTCTCTATAGATCAGGTTCTTCAGACCCACAGAGATCCACATGGCCCTGCCTCCCGAGTTCTGAGACTGAAGATGTGTGCCACCACATCTGGGCTGTAGTATGTCTTTGGAGGAACCATCTTTGGACCACAAAGCTAGAAAGACATACAACTTTCATCTCTCTCAGGAGAGGAGTGGAGGACCCTGAGACCTGGAATGGACACACTCACCTGGCCCCCCTCATGTTGGTCCCAACCAGCTACTATGAGATGTGCTAACAAGTCCTCACGGTACTTGTAGGAGATGTTCTTCACCACGTTTGCAGCAGCCAGAACAAGGGGCGGCTCCTCCAGTTCCAACCTGAAGCGGATATTGGGAGGGTCAACGGCATTCTGCTAAGTCTCATCCTTGTCACCCAATCGCCCTCTCTGCCAAGTCATGCTTGAGCTAGTAGCTGCCACAGATACCAGCTTCCCTCCCATGTGCCTGGGGGAGCCCGAGCTCTACATCAGAGGGTCCTCAGCTGTTCATCTGCTTTTCTCTGCTCCACCTTCCCACTCCTAATGATAAACCCCTCCCTTGACTCTAAGGGCCCTGCCCTCCTCGGTTAAAGCAGTTGATAAGCTTGCTTCCGTCCCAATGACCTTGATTTCTCCTGGCAACTGCCTGATATTAGGAGTGGGTCAAAAGGCTGTCTTCTTTCTGATTTTCTATATCAGGGCAGTGATGTGCACTTTTCAAGCCAGCACAGGGGAGATGGAGTTGCTATTGTGATTTCCTCTTCACAGATGCAGAGCACTGGCTCCCAGACACTCCAGTGTGAGCTCAAAGCTGGCAAAGCATGCAATTGGGGAGTTTTAGCGGGTGGGGAGTCAGGACCCCGGGGCTTTGTACCCGTGCAGCTCCAGCTGGTAGGAAGCCATGTCAGCTATGGCTTGGGCTCAGCTGCAGAACCGACAGGGCACAGTAGATGCGCTGGTGCAGAGGGGAGAGCTTGTCGAACACGCGGTTCACGACTGCTGCTCTGTAAGGAAGGAGCCAAACGTTCAAGGTGGTTTGAAAAGATACAGCCAGGTTTGGAATGCTTGGATTAAAGCAGGAAACAAAAAGGCATCTCAGAGCAGTAAGTCACTGCAGTAACCAAAACCAGATGTGCTGGGCTGGGTGGGTCAGGGGACGGTAGCCCAGGTGGTAGGGTACCTGCCTGGCACGCACATAGCCCAGCAGAGCGTGAGGTGGGCATGGCGGCCACACTTGTACTCTTAGGCTCAGGAGGCAGAGCAGGAGGAGCAGGAGTTCAAGACCAGCCTTGACTACATAGCAAGTTTGAGGCCAGCCTGGACTACAAGAGAGAGACTTAGTTTTAGATACTACACTCCAAAATACTAGAGTTTTTTAAAATTATTTTTTATTTTATTTCATGTACATTGGTGTTTTGACTGTACGTAGCCTGTGTGAAGGTTTCAGATCCCCTGGAACTAGAGTTAAAGACAGTTCTGAGCTGCCATGTGGGTGCTAAGAATTGAACCTGGGTCCTAGGGTAGAGCAGTGCTCTTAACCACTGAGCCATCACTCCAGACCCAAAATACTAGACTTTTAATGACTTTTTTTTTAAATATATATAAAACAAAAGAACACCTAGGTAAGAAAAATGTGCCTCGAAGTCAGGCAGTGGTGGCACACACTTTTAATTCCAGCATTCAGGAGGCAGAGGCAGGTGGATCTCTGAGTTCGAGGCCAGCCTGGTCTATATAGTAAGTTCCAGGACAGCCAGGGCTTACAGAGAACCCTGTCTCAAAAAACAAAAACAAAATAAAAAGTGAAACAAGAGGGAAAAAAATGCCTCTTTCCAGAATTTCTTTGTTGTTCATCACTTTGAGGGGCGACGATAGTTCTACAGAACATGGCGGAAACAGCTTGATGTAATCCCACAGTCTGACTGTGTGTGAGGAGACTAGCCAGGGGGGAGACCAAGCAAACTCTCTTCAAACTCAGGCAAATGACTGAGACATCTGCTTGACAAAACCACCGTTTATTTTTTATCCTAGCTGCAGATAACTCCATCCCTACAACCTACCCTGTGCCCCTCGGAGACACTATTTCTTTATGTCCTCCAGATCCAAACGCCTCTCCATCAGTGCATTACGGTATTACCATACTACTCACCCTGCTGACACCCGGGAATCAGAACCCACCACGACACCCCCGTCAAACTCCACCGCCATGATAGTCGTCTGCAGAGAGACAGTACAAAAAGTCAGAGCCAGGAGAGTCTTGACCCTTCATCTTAAGGAAGAGGAAATGTCCGTGGCAGGAGGTGACCGACTCAAGGTCACACAGTCATTCAGGCCGCCTAAACTTCCCTCCATGTTCTGTGTTGTGTCCGGCTGCAGGGGACCGTCACAGCTTGGCTGAGTCGCAGCATGGAAAAGAGCTCTCTCCCCAAGACCGGCTTCCCTGAATGTACTTCTTCCCTCCCTGAAAAGCAAAGATGGGTTCCTACAAGCCGAAATAATCCACATGAGGAGAGCAGGACAGGAGGAGAAGGCCCAGGAAACTGTCCTTGCAGCGTGTGACACACGTACACACACATTATTACTGTGAATTACTGTGACACAAGGCCAGGTTTTTCCTGGTCCTGGATCCCCCCAACCTGCAACCTTAATCAGAAGGGGAGCCTTAGGGTTACTGAAAAGGGTCACAGAAGAGGCTGGTGGGTTGACATGGCCAGGAGTCGAGCAGGGCAGAAGCAGCAAGGGTCGTTCAGGTAGGGCACAAGTTTCATTTAAGTGAAGTCTCTGCAGCCAGGGGAAGGGACTGCTGGATAGCAGAATTTTTCCAGGTCAAGGAAAGAATTAAGGATGAGTGAAGGAGGGTAGCCATGTCTGCTTCCCCCATGCCTTCTAGGCTAAAAGGCACCTTAGAGAGACCCCTGGTCGCACTGAGAAAACTGACATATGGAGAATGAGTTTCTAAGCTCCCCAGGTCTCACTCTGGACCCTGACTGATCTGATTTCTAAGTCCCACAGCTCCGTGGCAGCGAGGGAGACTTTTCCCACCCTTTCTGTCCACTCCACACCTCGCTCTCATCGCCGGGGACCCTGCGCTGAATATGCTTTCTGACCACAAATAAAAGGTCAGAAATGGCCACTCCGTCCTGGAGGCTGCTCCTCCACACCACGAGAAGAGTGTGGTTGGTGACTTTCAGAGATCAGAAACCAGCTGCCATCTCCTCCCCAGCTCCTAGGCCTGGGCAAAGTTCTCAGGCAAGCATGGGAATGGTGGTAGTGGGTGGGGCGCGGGGCAGCACTTGGAACAAGGAGGACAACCGATCATCCCGTCTCCCCTGCAATCCTGGAGCCAGAGAGCTTGTCCTCACTCAGGGTGGAGGTTGTCTGGGGCTAGGTTAAGCAAAGATCTGTTGATGTGTAGGTAGGTCCTTTTCAACGACCGTCCGTATTACCTTCTCTCAGGTGCTTCATCGAGGACACCTCAGCACCTCTTTTGCAGGGGTTCCCAAGCCCCTCCCTCACTTGATTTAGCCAGTAGCCCCCACTGCGCAAGTCCAGAGTGAAAGCGAAAGCTCTTTGGAGCAACTTCCTTTAGACGCTTCCAGCTCGAGCCAAAGCACGCACCTTCTCAGCAGCTTCGCATGCCGATCCCTCCACAGACCCCTCTGGACACCACACTTCTGAGCAGGGTTACCCTACGTTCACTGTGGAGCGCAAGCGCTGGGCGCTACAAGCTTCCTAAGTCTCTTAGCTCACTTCCCAGAGCTTTAGGAGTCCCTGGTCACCCCACCCGCTGACTGTCACCCCCAGACCCATTACCCCAGTGTGGACTTCTTCCGTCCGGAACGAGCGGCGGTAGGTGCTCCTGCCCGCAGCATCCTAGCAGAGCGGAGCTCAGCTTTCCAATCAGCGGCCGAGCGCGGCGCAGGCAACTTGCAGCCGGAGGCCCCGCCCCATCATCGCGCAAGGGGCGTACCATTTTACCAAGCGTTTGGCGCCCAGAGCCAACCTGAGCAGGGCAAATCTGCCCAGAGACAAGTGACGACAGAGGGTCCCGCCCTGAAGCTGGGGTGGGGCCTGAGATGGGACAATTCATGCAAGCAAGGAAGAAGGCTGGGGAAGGAGAGGAGGATGAGAGTCATGGAGAAGAACATAGCAAGCCAGGGTTGCTAAGCAGAACTCTTAACTCCGACTTCAGCGGCGGCTTCCAGAACAGCCTGGGCAAGCCAGTCTCAGAAGGGGGCGTGTCTAGTGAATCGGCGGCAGCTTTCGGTTTCTTCTTCCTCTAAATGCTGGCTTTTCTGACCAGCGCCACCAGCTCGAGCGGGTTCCCGGGACTTTCCGTGCACGCCCTCGGACCCGCCCTTCTTGTCTCCAGACCGAGACTCCTGTGAGGCGAAGACAGCAAGAGTCCCAGACTAGGACCAGACTCTGGACAGCGCACGCTCCATGGCTGCGCACGCTTGGCTGGCGGCAGCCCTGCTGCTTGTGGTGGACTGGTTGCTGCTGTGGCCCGTGCTCCCGGGAATCTTCTCCCCGTGGGTTCCCGAGGCACCGCTGCTCCGGGTCTGGGCGGTGGGCCTAGCCGCTGGGCCATCCTGGGACTAGGAGTCCGCGGGCTCCTGGGGACCACCGCGGGAACCCATGGCTGGCTGGCTGCTTTGCAACCGCTAGTGGCGGCGCTGAGTTTGGCCCTGCCTGGACTTGCCTTGTTCCGAGAGCTGGCCGCCTGGGGAGCACTCCGGGAGGGTGACAACGCCGGATTACTGCACTGGAACAGTCGTTCGGATGCCTTCGTCCTCAGTTATGTGGCAGCACTGCCCGCAGCCGCCCTGTGGCACAAGTTGGGGAGTCTCTGGGCGCCCGGCGGCCGCAGGGGCGCTGGAGACATGCTGTGTCGGATGCTAGGCTTTCTGGACTCCAAGAAGCGGCGTCTCTACCTGGTTCTGGTTCTCTTGATCCTTTCCTGCCTTGGTAAGGGAGACACGGGGCGAAAGAGCAGGCCACAGGGGACAGGGCAGGATTCCAGGGTAATGGGCAGAAAGGAAAAGTAAAGTGGTCCCGGAAAGTGTCAGAGCCTAAGGAGGCAACTTAGGCGGAAAGAGAAGGACCCAGGCCTGAGAAGGGGTCCTGACAAGGGCGTTGGGGACAGGGTCTTCCCAGTCTGAGAAGGGATCCTGACAAACGCGTTGGGGACAGGGTCTTCCGGGAGCAGAACTTCACATCATAGCCTAGTGTGAGGGTTTCTTTCCACACCGCCATCTTTTCTTTTCTTCTCGCTTCTCCTCTCCTCTTCTTTTCTTTCCTCTTTGAGACAGGTCTTTCTATGTAGCTCTGGCTGTTCTGGAACTCACTATATAGCCCACCCAGGCTGGCCGCAAACCCAGAGAGATCTGCTTGCCTCTACTTCCAGTGCTGGGATTAACTGCCTGCCCCCAAGCCCTGCTCACCGCCATCTCTCTTAAGTAGTCCTTGAAAAGTTTGATGTCGCTGAGCAGGCTTGGGTCGGCTTGCTCAGCTTTCTGGACAGTGGTGAAGGGAGAGGTGCAGGAGTCGTGGGTGGTTCTCTCGTAACGTTTGTGACTGAGGTGTCTCCCCTCTCTTCCCAGGGGAAATGGCCATTCCCTTCTTCACGGCCGCATCACTGACTGGATTCTTCAGGATAAGACAGTTCCAGGCTTCACCCGAAACATCTGGCTCATGTCCATTCTCACCATAGCCAGGTGTGGGGGTGGGAATGGGGATCCCAGAGCAAAGGGCACTGGATATTAGCACTGTTGTTTAAGGTACACTCCTGTGGGGATCTGGGACTCTGTCTAGGAAGGACAGGATCCTCCTGTGTCTCTGACTCTCTAGTACAGCGCTGGAGTTTACAAGCGATGGAATCTACAACATCACCATGGGCACATGCACAGCCGTGTGCACGGAGAGGTGTTTCGGCCGTCCTTCGCCAGGAGACAGGGTTTTTCCTGAAGAACCCAGCAGGTCTCTAACAAAACCTTTTCACTTGGGTAATATAATCTCTATATCACACATGCTCTCAACTGTCCCCCTACACACACATGCCCAGGTTGGATTTCCAGCATCATATGGACGGGGTGTGGTAATTCCAACACTTGGGAGGAGCTAGAGGCTGAAGTTCAAAGTCTTGCAGCTACATAGTCAATCTGAGGCCAGCCTAGGCTACACAAGATCCTGTTTCTAAATCCAAGACTTCCTGTATGTTAGGCAAAAGTTCTACCAACTGAGAGACTCCCTTCTCAAGCCTTCTTATTCATGGTATATCTCAAATGTAGCAAAACATTGTCTTTTTTTACTCTAAGAAAAACAGTATCTGCATTCAAAATTCCCCATAGATAGAATCGGCAGACTTACAGCCCTGGAAAGCCAGAGACCCTCAACTCTAACTGCCTCATTTAAAATGGAGGAAACTGACTTCTAGTCACGAGACTTCCAAACCTACCTAGGCAGACACACCGGGGTTAGACCCGAGGGTTGTCTCCATTTCCTAAAGGATCCTGGGCCTGCCTCCCTGGCTGCTGCCTCTTTTCTCTCCATGGCTACTGGAGGGCCAATGGCAGGAACCAGACAATAGGAGCTGAACGATTTCAGGAAACTGGAAGTTCATTTACATTAGCTTTTTTTGTTTTTGGCTACACAGGGTGTCACTGTGTAGCCTTGGCTGGCATAGAATTCACTAGGTAGATCAGACTGGCCTTTGCTGCCTCTGCCCCCAGACTGTTGGGATTAAAGGTGTGTGACACCATACCCAGTTATAACTCCTTTACAGGCAAGTGCAGGGCAACTAGATGTTTCCTTTCTTCCCTCCTGCATTGAAGTTCCTGCACCTCCCCAACCCCCTACCCCTATTACCCCCTCAGGATGCTGTGCTGACATGCCACCCTGCCCCCCCTCCCCGACTGTCAGCTCTTCTTGTCTCTGGACCACTTGCTCACTGTCTCTCTTGTTCTCCGTCTGGGCAGGTTCCATCACATCTCGGGTGACCAAGGACACAGCCAACGTGTGTGAGTCCATTAGCGACGAGCTGAGCCTGCTGCTGTGGTACCTGGGGCGAGGACTGTGTCTCCTGGTGTTCATGGTTTGGGGGTCACTGTACCTCACTGTGGTCACCCTGGCCACCCTGCCCCTGCTTTTCCTTCTGCCCAAGAAGTTGGGGAAAGTGTACCAGGTGCGTGCTCTGTTTCTCCGAGATGATTTTCAGTGTGGCTTTCCACTCCTCCATCATCCTGAGCTCTGTCCTGTCACTGCTGCCCCACACTGCCCTGTACCCACACCTATGTACTCTGCCTTCTTGTCTAACTTCTGGCCTCATTCTGTCCTTACAAATAGGATCCCAGGCTGGAGAGGCAGCTCAGGGTTAAGAGTGCTGTCTGTTCCTCTGGGGGACCTGAGTTTGGTTCCCAGCCCCCATATCAAGCAGTTCTCAGTGGTCTGTAGTTCCAGCGTCAGGGGATCTGACTCCCTCTTCTGGTCTCCATGGCAATCTATACACATGATGCACACACAAACACAATAAAATAAATCATAAAAAAACTGGATTCGTTTCCTCCACGCCTCTTCTACCTAAAAGTACGGCTGTAGACCTTCTTGTCCCTTTGTCCCTCTGACTCTTGACTTTAATCTCCATGTAGGTAACCTAGATGTCTGTATTCTTTCTCCTTTGAACACCCCATGTGATATCTCTGGTCCTTGTCCCCCATAGTCAGTGGCAGCGAAGGTGCAGGAGTCTCTAGCAAAGTCCTCGCAGGTGGCCCTCGAGGCCCTGTCGGCGATGCCTACCGTACGGAGCTTTGCCAACGAGGATGGAGAGGCCCAGAAGTTCAGGCAGAAGTTGGAAGAAATGAAGACGCTAAACAAGAAGGAGGCCTTGGCTTACGTTGCTGAAGTCTGGACCACGAGTGTGAGTACCAGGAGATGAATGTCCGCTCCTTTGTGTGAACGTGTTGATTTTGCTGTTTCTCAACCTTCCTGCTCCTCCTCCAGTGGGGAGTGATTGGCTCGGGGTAGTGTTTTTGTGGTGCTAAGAAGCGACCTTCCACATGGGAACACAAAGCCCACTTGACCTGTGTTAGGTCCCCACTCTCCCAGCTCGAGCCTTCCCTTGGCCTTCAGGAAGCCACACGTTTCCTGCATGGTGTTTGCTTCATGCTGGCACTGTGTGGGCGAGCTAGTGGGAGCCATGAGAAGTGCCAGCGGCCAGTGGCCAGGGATAGCTGTGATAAGGACATACAGAAAACTAAAGTCGTAATCAGAGATCCCAGGCTCCATTCTGCCACCAACCAGTTCTGTATGCAGCACATGTTACCTTTTTTCTGTGTCTGCAGCCCTGTTTTGAAAAATGGGAATAAAAACCGATGTGGTGGTTCACATCTGTAATCCCGGTACTCATGCTGAGGCAGGAGGACTGCTATGATGTGAGACTTGTCTCAGTAAAAGGTGTGGGGGAGTGAGATGGCTCAGAAGGTGTGTCTACTGTCATGCTGCCAAGCCCGGTGACCTGAGCTCCATCTCTGGAAGCCACATGACAGATGGAAGGAGAGAACTGACTCCCGAAAGTTGTCTTCTGATTTCCACAAGGTGCACCGTAGTGCCTACTCACATACAAGAATAAAGAGATAAATAAATGTAGTAAAAAGTAATAACAATAATAAACAGCTGCAAGAAAGATATGCTATAACCTCCTTTTCAGAGGCTCTTGATATGAGCTGCTGTCTTTACCTTTGTAACACTTACAGAGTGGCGATGATTCACCTGTTAAGGACCAGACTGCTCTTCCAGGTGACCAGCAGCTATGTAGGGCAGCTCTGTAAAGCTCCAGGGGTTCTGATGCCCTCTTTTCTGACCCCTATGGGTGCCTACACTCATGTGCGTGTACCCACAGACAGACAGACACATAACCTAGAACTATAAAAATAAATCTTTTTAAAAAAGAGTCAAATGTTCCTCAAACAAGGAGACAGCGGCGATCGTGACGGGGACGTGAGGATCCTGAGCTGTGTTTGCGTCTGACCCTTGACCCCGCCTTTTTCCCCATCTCACGCATCTGGGAGAAAGGACCTCACAGGTGACCCTTGCAGTCCGTTTTATCCCCTGGTTTCTCCCGTAGGTCTCGGGAATGCTGCTGAAGGTGGGAATTCTGTACCTCGGCGGGCAGCTGGTGATCAGAGGGTCTGTCAGCAGCGGCAGCCTTGTCTCCTTCGTTCTCTACCAGCTTCAGTTCACGAACGTTGTTGAGGTGAGCCCCGCCCCCGCAGTGCCTCCGCAGCCTCTGACCTCTGCCGCTTTGCGCATCCTCTGCCTGTTCACTGAATGCTGTCAAGCAGGTTAGACGGCCCACCTGCTTTCGTGGTCCATCCCAGCCTCACCCACACTCCACTCTGCGATGCAGGTCCTGCTCTCCATCTATCCCTCCATGCAGAAGGCTGTGGGCTCCTCGGAGAAAATATTCGAATACCTGGACCTGACTCCTTGTTCCCACTCAGTGGCTCGTTGGCGCCCTTGAACATGGAAGGCCTTGTGGAGTTCCAAGATGTCTCCTTTGCCTACCCAAACAATCCCAACGTCCAGGTGCTTCAGGTACTGTTTGCCCATGCCTTTCACTTCTTCCATCTTCTTACCAGTGACCCAGGGCCTCCCTAAGCTCAAAGGTGACAATGAGAATCGCTGTCTATAAATCACCCCAACCAAAGAACCAGCTTGGTCTTCTAATAATACCACGGGGAGAAGAGACCTCAAGGAGCAGGCTTCTGGGGCTCAGGAGGGCTCAGTGACCAAGAGCATGTGCTGCCCTTGCAGAGGAAACCAGTTCCCAGCACTCACGTGGTGGCTCACAACCACCTGCTCCTGTTCCTGGGGATCCTACGTCCTCTTTTGACTTCTGGGGATACAAGGCATGAACGTGGCATGTGTGTTACATGCTGGTCAAACGCTCATACACATAAAAATAAATGAATAAATCTATTTTTTTTTTTTAAAGATACGGCTCCTTTAACAAAGGAGTTAGCAACATGTGTCCCCAGCTGCCGTGTGCAGCAGACTAGATTTCTGCTTCTGGGAGGAAAGGCTCACCCTCCACCTCCACTTGTATTTTCTGGGGATGCTTCTTGCCCGTTTCTATGCCCCAGCCTCCCTCTCTTCTCTTTTGGAGGCGTCATTTCAGAAGTTCATGTGTAGAGGTAGGGATTGCTGGGTATTCTGTTTTCCTCCTGGGTAAGATGTCATGTAACACGCTGAGTGACAGAGGCCTCCAAATGCTTTACTATGTGAATCTCTGGCCTCCAGGGGCTGACGTTCACCCTGCATCCTGGAGAGGTGACAGCGTTGGTGGGACCCAATGGGTCAGGGAAGAGCACTGTGGCTGCCCTGCTGCAGAACCTGTACCAGCCCACCAGGGGCCAGCTGCTGCTGGATGGCCAGCCCCTGGTCCAGTATGATCACCATTACCTGCACACTCAGGTGAGCAAGAAGGAGGTGTGGGGGAGGGGAGGGCCGGGCAGTGGTGGCCCACGCCTTTAATCTCAGCACTTGGGTGGCAGAGGCAGGTGGATTTCTGAGTTCGAGACCAGCCTGGTCTACAGAGTGAGTTCCAGGACAGCCAGGGCTATACAGAGAAACCCTGTCTCGAAAAACAAACAAACAAACAAACAAAAAAAAAAAAAAAAAGAGAGAGAGAAGAGAGTTAGGGAGGAGATGCAGGCAGCCATGGGCAGAGTCGGGGCTGTGTACAGGACACGTGACTGTATGGTATGCAGCGGACTGGGAATCTTCAGTCTCTCGACAATAACACTTCTGTGTTTCTTGCCTGTGACTTCACATTTCACCTCAGGTGGCCGCAGTGGGACAAGAGCCACTGCTATTTGGAAGAAGTTTTCGAGAAAATATTGCCTATGGCCTGAACCAGACTCCAACCATGGAGGAAATCACGGCTGTGGCCATGGAGTCTGGAGCCCACAGTTTCATCTCTGGATTCCCTCAGGGCTATGACACGGGTATCTGCGTGCTCACATCCCGTCTCCAACAATCCCGCCTTTATTACTCAACCCCTCCCGCCCCTTGGATGTCAATTTGTAGTTGGAACCCTCATTTCTAAGATTCACATCCTCAGTGCTCCAGCCGCCTTCAGACAGCCTTCCTTTCCAGCTGCCTCTGTCAGCTGCGTCCATGTCCTTGTGTGTATGTGTGTTCATATGTGTAAGTGTGTATGTCTGTGTGATTGAGTGGTGTGTGTGTGTGTGTGTGTGTGTATCATACCCTGAGGGGATGTATGTGTGTGCGCGTTTGTATGTGTGTGTGTATATATATATGTGTGTGTGTGTGTGTGTGTGTATGTGTATGAGTGTGTGTGTACATGTATGCATGTGTATGTGTGTGTATGTGAGTGTGTATGTGTGTGGATGTATGTGTGTCTGTGTATGTGTGTATGCGTGTGAGTATGTATGTGTGCCTATGTGAGTATGTATGTGTGTGCCTGTGTATGTATGTGTGTATTGTGTCTGTGTATGTGAGTGTGTATGTGTGCCTGTGTGTATGTATGTGTGTGTGTATTGTGTGTCTGTGTATGTGAGTGTGTATGTATGTGAGTATTATATGTGTGTCTGTGTGTCTCTGTGTGAGTGTGTATGTATATATGAGTATGTGTGTGCATGTGTTTATGTGAGTATGTATGTGTGTGCCTGTGTATGTGTGTATTGTGTGTCTGTGTATGTGATTGTATTTGTGTGTGAGTATATATGTGTGTACCTGTGTATGTATGTGTCTGTGTATGTGAGCGTGTGTGTGTATGTATGTGAGAATATGTGTGTACCTATGTGTGTATGTGAGTGTGTATGCGTGTGCCTTGTTATATATGTGTGTCTGTATGTGTATATGAGTGTGTGCACACACCTATCTACATCTCAGCTAGACTCTTTTGACTCTGCAGAGGTCGGTGAGACTGGCAACCAGCTGTCAGGAGGTCAGCGACAGGCGGTGGCCTTGGCTCGAGCCTTGATCCGGAGGCCTCGCCTGCTTATCTTGGACGATGCCACCAGTGCCCTGGATGCTGGCAACCAGCAACGGGTAAGACTCTGGTTCTCAGCCTTTGTCTTTTTGAGCCATCTTGCTATGTAGTCTTGGCTGGCCTGGGCCTCACTTTGGAGCTGATGCTGGCCTCTGACCCTTGGTAGCCGCTACCTCTGGAGGGCGGGGTCACCCTGCTGTGTCTTCTTCCTGGAGTCTCATTCCCGTGGGAGCTTTGCTTCTGTGACTCACCCTGTGTTAGTTACACCAACAACATAACTGTTCAAACCTGTCCTTGGAATTCTCGGTTCCCACCAGCTTTTCTCCAGGACACGGGAACCAGCAAACAGAGCTCCTGTCCTAACAGTCTGTGTGGGCTATGCTTGCGTTGTGTCTTAGATGCTCTTTTCCACCCTTTGTACTAATTTGCCCGTCAGAATCTTTTGCTGTGCTTATTCTGTGGATGGCAAAATAGGGGCTAAGAGAGGTTGATTAACCTTCTGAAAGTCACACAGCTATTGAGCAGTGGAGCCTGGGTCCAGATACAAATAATGTAAAGTCTCATGTTCTTTGTTACTGTTACGTTTTTTTCTAAAAATTAAGATTAATTTATTTTATGTGTATGAGTGTTTTCCCTGAATGTGTGTATGTGTCTAGTGTCTCTGAAAGTCAGAAGAGGGTATAGACCCCTGGAACTGGAGTTATGGATGGTTTTGAACAACCAGGTGGGTGCTGGAACACAAGCCCTTGTCCTCTGGGAGAGCAGCCAGTGCTCTTAACTGCCGAGCTGTCTCTCCAGCCTCTCTAAATTGAATATAAAAATTCTCAGTTTAGGGCCTGGAGGGATGGCTGAGCAGTTAAGAGCATTAGCTGTTCTTCTAGAGGACCTGGGTTCAATTCCCAGCACCCACATGGCAGCTCACAAGTGTCTGCAACTCCAGTCCCAGGGCTTCTGACACCCTCACACAGGCAAAACACCAGTGAGCATAAAATAAAAATAAGTTATAAAAAAGTTTCTCAGTTTATTAGTGGGTTATTAAAAGTATGTTTGACATAGGAGAGGTGACGTGTGGGGTGGGTCCTTCTGGGGGGGAGAAGAGGAGGGAAATGGAAGGTGATGTGATTATATTTCATTCTATTCATGTATATATATTTTTGAATGTAAAAATATTCCCACATAGCCGGGTGGTGGTGGTGCATGCCTTTAATCCCAGCACTTGGGAGGTAGAGGCAGGCAGATTTCTGAGTTTGAGGCCAGCCTGGTCTACAGAGTGTGTTCCAAGACAGCCAGGGCTACACAGAGAAACCCTGTCTTGAAAAAACAAAACAAAAAAAAAAAAATTACCACATATTAAGGCTTGGAGGTGACCCTAGTCTTACTGCAACTTAGTATGCCATGTTTAGGTGATGTCCTTGGGAGGCCTGCCTTTTCTGAAGGGAAATGGAGGGGGGGGGTAGGAGGAGGGACTGGGAGGAGAGGAGGATGGACAAACAGCAGTCGGGATGTAATGGGTGTAATATATGGGGGAAGAATAATTTTCTTTTAAAGTTTCCTAGCTTATGGGTAGAAATGAGAGACTATTCAGTCCCCTCCCCCTTGTGCTCCACTCTTCTGTCTACCTGTACCACCTCTTGAGAAGACACTTTAACAAATCTAAGGTTTGGAGAGGTGCTCCAGACCAGGGATATCGAATCCTTGGGAAGCGACAATGTATCCCAGCCTTGGAGACACAGGGGCCTCCTGGGCGGTAGAAGTCTGGACTGTAAGGTATATGTGTGTGTGTTTCTGCAGGTCTGGCGGCTCCTGTATGAGAGCCCCAGGCGGGCTTCTCGGACGGTTCTTCTAATCACCCAGCAGCTCAGCCTGGCACAGCAGGCTCACAACATCCTCTTTCTCAAAGAAGGCTCTGTCTGCGAGCAGGGCACCCACCAGCAGCTCATGGAGAGAGGAGGGTGCTACCGGGCCATGGTGGAGGCCCTTGCGGCTCCTTCAGACTGACGGGCCTCTGGACTGCACACTGGGCGCTGCCCTCCTCCTCCCCTCCGCTCTGTGTGGCCGAGAACCTGGGACCAGAGATAGTACCACACCCACGGAGATAGTTGAGAGGCAGAGGTGTTGGTTACATGAGAAAATGTAACCTCTAGGAGATACCCCGAATTTACCACGAATATTTCCCTGACACGCTCACTATTAGACGGGGTTTCAGGTACCTCAGGCTAAGACTGAGCTGCTAAATCGCCTGTCTCCACCCTTCTGGTGCTGCCTTGTATCACAGCATGCACACACAAACCTGGTTGATGTGGCGTTGGGATAGAATGAGAAGAAACGCCAAAAATGTACAGAGAGAAAGGACAGCAGCTTGCAATTAACCAAAGGCACAGACTGGCCTATGGGTGTTCTGTGGGTTCTTGATATTTATAATAAAACTGGTGTTTTGTATTGTGGCTTCTCCTGTTTCTTAGCTCCCACAAACTGTTCGCTGAGTTAGCCAGCACCCTCCCCAACCCCCCTCAGCCCAGTGTCCCGTCCCGTTCTTCTTCAGAATTCTGTTTTACTGGTGGGCCCATCATCTTTGATTTCCTGGGGCTCTCATTTCTCTTTCCTACCCATCCATCGACTTCTAGTGCTGAGTGGGACCGGGCGGCAGCCCCTCCCTCTCCGCACCCCAAGGCATCAGCATTTTGAAGTCCTTCTCTTCCTCATTGAGGCTGGAGGAAGCGCGGCAGCGCACGAGTGGGGACCCCAGAAAGCCAGACTGGATAACCTCGCCCGCTCTGATTCTTTCTGAACCACTCACTTTCTCCTCAGCGGCACACGCCTGGATAATCTCAATAAAACGAATAGGATTATCCAGTAAATCTCTTCCAATCAGGGAGGGCCCGGTGTGTGACGTCAGCAGTTGCTGGGCAGATAAGGTCCGCGAAGGTTGCAAAGAGAGGTGGGGTTTAGGATTCAAGGAAGGAGCGCACAGCCCTGACATGCGCGACATGAGCAGCCCGGGGCAGAAGGGCTCGTCCTCGTGGGTGGCCTCAGGTGGTGAGACTGTTGAACCGAGAGGGGCCCAAGGAGGGACACATGCGCCCTCTCCTTGGTTCGTCCTTCCCCATTTTTTCCTGGTTATTCTAGGACCTAAAGACCAGATGCACCCGTTTATCGCATTTTCTAGTTTCTATAAAACAATGCTCATTTGAGTGCTGCCCCCATCCCCAGGACGCACGCTTAGGTGAATCTGCTCAATGCTCCTCTCAGGTTCTAACTTTCTAGAGAACTGCTTTGGACGAAAGTATCCTATCCAGTCCTGGCTGTTCCCAGAAGATGACCCCCCGACCCCCGCCTGTGGGTCCTCACGTTCCCCACTGCTAGGCGGCCTCCGAAGGCGCACCTCTTCTTCCACCCCACAGCCCATTCTCTAGCTGGTTTCACCGACGTGGCAGCAAGAAAACTCATCCCTAACACATTTTTTTAGTTCAGACACCCGTTGACTGGGCTCTACTTGGAAAGGGCAGGGGATGGGGGGGGGTGGGGGACTGGTTCCCTCCCCTTGGTACTGTGGCTTTCGCTTTCACTTCCTCGTCGGAGAGTCGACGGTTCTCCCGAGCTTAGTGGTCATGGCGTTACTGGATCTATGCGGGGCTGCTCGGGGGCAGCGGCCCGAGTGGGCTGCCCCGGATGAGGGAAGCGAGTGTCGCTCGGACCCGGGACACTACAGTTTCTCTGTGCAAGCTCCGGAGCTCGCAGTTCCCCGGGGAATGCAGGTGAGGACTGTAGGCGTTCTTGAGAGACGCAGGGGGTAGGTGGTGGCACGGAGGAAGGAGTATCTGCCTGGGTCTGAGGAGGTGAGGAAGCCTGGAGGTGCTGTCCAGGAGAGCAGCATCCAGGCTAGCCCTGAAGAACCAACGTGGAGATTAAGGCATGGGAAGGCGGGAGGGAGGGAGAAGGAGAGAAAGGAGTGGGGGAGGGACAGAGGAGAGAGAGAGAGGCACGCAGGAGGAGAGACAGAGAGACTGAGAAGATGGTTGGTGCCCATCCCAAGACACCATGTACAAATCATTATGCCTTCACAGACTCACCGCTAACTAATACAGGGTCTGTACAGTTGTCTTGGAAGACCTATGAACTTGGGTGGCTACGCTGGCCTCAGCAACATGTCCTGAGTGTCCTAGGACACGTTAGGTGGCCTAGGTCTCAAGCCCTTCTATTGTAAAATGAGAATAAGTTATTACAATGTGCTTTCTGAGAACTGAAGGAGCCACGGATCAGGAAACACCTTGAAGTCGGCTACCATGACCTTTGTCCCCATGGGCTGGAAAGCAGAACGCTGGTGGGCGTAAATCCTGCTTTTCCTTCTCTGGAGCTATTGTCATCTAGAGTCTGCAGACCCCTCCTCCACAGCCCCCTCCTCACCCTGAAACCCTGCCAGGAAACTCCTAGTACTGAGGCAATCGCTCTTCTGCCTCTTGCTTCTCTTAGCCCGCTGCGTTCCTGAGGTCCTTTGGTAGTGACCAGGAAAGGAATGTTCAGATCGAGATGGCCCATGGCACAACCACACTAGCCTTCAAGTTCCAGCATGGCGTCATCGTGGCTGTGGACTCCAGAGCCTCTGCAGGGAGTTACATTGGTGAGTATGTGTGCTCCAGCGGCCAGTCTGTGTTAGAGATGTTCTCCAGTAGGCCTACACCAAATGGACAGAGAGGGCATTGAGTTAGAGAGCATGGGGCGGGGGAGTGGAGCTGTGGGTTCATTTCTTTGATCTCAAAACTCTTCCAGCCACCATAAGGGTGAACAAGGTGATCGAGATTAACCCTTACCTGCTTGGCACCATGTCCGGTTGTGCAGCCGACTGTCAGTACTGGGAGAGGCTCTTGGCCAAGGAATGCAGGTGGGTGGATTTTATCATCTCATTGGTTCAGCCTCCCAACGCGTCCCAGGTCACTTACACACACCCTGTGATCCATTTTAGTGATCACAAGGTTGTTTTTTTTTTTTTTTTTTTTTTTTTTAATGCCTTTGAGTGATTAAAAACCTCCCAAGTCTTAGCCTGTGTCCCTGCTTTTAAGCCAGAATTAACCTGGCAATTATTTAAACCTGCAGGACAGTGTCATATTTACTCAGGCTTTTAAAATGTTGTTCAGAGATTTTAAATTCCAAATCTCTCCTTTATTCTTACGTCACACAAGTTCATACCTTCGAAACACTCCTCCCTTCTCCCTCATTCTATTCGGGGAAACCGAACGCTTGCCTGTTTCCCCTGAGGCCTCCTTTCTCCTCGTGCAGGCTGTACTATCTGCGGAATGGGGAACGCATCTCCGTGTCTGCAGCCTCCAAGCTGCTATCCAACATGATGCTGCAGTACCGGGGTATGGGCCTCTCCATGGGCAGCATGATCTGTGGCTGGGACAAGAAGGTGGGTAGCCTGTTCCTGTGCTCCCCACCTGGGCGAGAGGCCATTGAATCCTCCCCTCCTCCATGCTTGGTCCAGGTTTTGATGTTTACCAAAGTGTGCTGTCTTTTGTCTTTTTTAAAAAAAATAAACACACTGCTACAGGTTTTTTAAAAAAAAGATTTATTTAATGTATGTGAGTACACTTCAGCTGTCCTCAGACACACCAGAAAAGGGCATTGGATCCCATTACGGATGGTTGTGAGCCACCATGTGGTTGCTGGGAATTGAATTCAGGACCTCTGGAAGAGCAGTTAATGCTCTTAACCGCCGAGCCATCTCTCCAGCCCCCTAAAGGGTGCTGTCTTAACTCAGATGTCTCTATGATGGTATCACTGTGTTGCCCACTCTTCTCAAGTCACACTTGTGTTTTTATATGATCAACAAACTATTTCCAAGTTCAACCTGGGGTGGCTTCCCATCGTCTAGGGACCAGGACTTTACTACATAGATGACAGAGGGACTCGGCTCTCGGGACAGATGTTTTCCACTGGCAGCGGGAACACGTACGCCTACGGGGTGATGGACAGTGGTTACCGGCAGGACCTCAGTCCTGAAGAGGCCTACGACCTTGCGCGCAGAGCTATTGTTTATGCCACTCACAGAGATAGCTATTCTGGAGGAGTTGTCAACAGTAAGAGACCAGGCTCCCCCAGCACTTGGGAGAAGGAGGGGGGGAGCTTAGGTTGGGAGACTGGGGGGAGGAGTGGAGATTGTCAGGTCTGAGAAGACTCAGACAAAGGTTTTCAGCTCGTGTGTTGTGTGTGTGTGTGTGTGTGTGTGTGTGTGTGTGTGTTGGTGTGTGTGTGTGCACGCGCGTGGTGTGTGTGTGTTGGTGTGTGGTGCGTGCGCACGCTCGCTGTGTGTGTGGTGCGTGTGTGTGTGCTGTGTGTGTGCGTGTGTTGAGGTGTGTGGGGTGTGTGAGTGCCCAGTGCTCCTGTAAGCTGCTGCTGTTTATACCACACCACCGTGGCAGAGACTTACGGAAGAAAGGCCTGACGCCATGTTTTTTTCCCAATCACCCACAGTGTACCACATGAAGGAAGACGGTTGGGTGAAAGTGGAGAGTTCCGACGTCAGTGATCTGCTGCATAAGTACCGAGAGACCACTCAGTGATGGCTGCCGGGCAGGCCTCCCCCGGCACTGGTGGCACTGGCTGGCAGACTCAGGGACCTGGGTCTACTTCAGTCTTAGAAGAAAGAAGGGCCCAACCTGGGCTGGAGAGAAAGCTCTGGGGCTATGGAGACAGCCGTGTTTACCCTCTCAGTCAGCACCATATCCTCGGATACCTTCTAAGTACAATAAAAGAAAACGGTTATACCCGTCTCTGTGTTGTGGCTGATTGGGGCCAGGAGGTGAGGTCCTTTGGAGGGAGGGCTTAGGAAACAAACAGGAAATCAGGCGTCTTCCATTGAGAAGGTGTCCCCAGGTTCTTCCTGGACATCCTTCGGCTGCAACTCTCGGGAGGATCATCACCATCTTTTTTTCTCTTTGGAGACTCGTTTTCAATTTCATTTGGCCCACAGCCCTTCCTGGAGTGTCCTGGTCTCGGGACTCCAGTGTGGCCCCTCGTGTATTGTTTTGGGGTGGCCAGGAGGTCACAGTAAGTGGTGACAGTAAGCATGGGAAGCTCGGGCAGCACCTGTGTGACATTGGATAGTGAATGTAACGGTGTGCTGAGGTTCAGTTTCACGATGTTTCACCCCTGGCTGCAAGGTGCAAGCACAGTGAAGAGGGATGGGGGCGGAGGGGGGGCGAGCAGAGGAGAAAGTGAAAGAAAAAAGGGAACCCCTGAGCCTTGTGTAAATGCAGGAGCAGTTGGGGCAGGAGAGGTCAGTGCAGGAGTGGTCAAGAACCAGGTTAGGGTTAGAGGCCTCTGGGAGCCAGAACAGCCAGATGGGCGCCTTCTCCAGCAGGGCGGTCCAAAGCCCTCTCCAGCAGGGGGGTCCTAAAGCCCGGAGCAGATACGCTTGCTTTGATGCCACTGCCGCCCCCAACATTTAAACTTCCAAGTGACTCACGGGTAGTCACACCGGCATTTCTAAGGGGATTTTTTTCCTTTATAGAGAGTTTCAGCCCGTCCAGTCATTTCTGCTTGTGGCCCTCTGGTGGAGGGGCTGCTCTGGTGGCACTTTATTTTAATCTCTGAGAACGGAACTTGGCATCTCATCCTTTTCTGTGAGGTCTCTTCCCTTGAGCCCAGAGGGGTGATTTCTGCAATAAACTGGGCTCTGGGGAGGAGGTCGGGTAGGGCTGAAATTCCCCTTTGACGGTGTTAGCCTACAGCCTCCCCTGACTACCTCACAAGCAGCCGGCTCTGGCACTGACCCAGGATTCTCACCATAGGTGTGGTGTGTTGGGAAGAAAGTCTGAGGACAAAGGGCCGAGCCTTCTGGGTTCAAAATCTGTAAAGGTGAACCTTGGCCTGGTGATAGGAGCTGAGGCCTTCTGGTAAACCCTAGTTTTACCCCAACCCCAATTCTTGAGCTTGCCTGGGGAAAAAAAAAGCAAAACCTTAACCATCTTCCCGCCCCCCTCCTTCCTTCCCTGTCTCCTTTTTTTTTTTTCCAAAGTGATTTGAGGTGGGACTCCTGTGTGATCCGCTGACTGGGAGGGCCATACTCTCTCCTTCGCTCCCCTTCCTCCGCCTTCTTCCCTACGCTTTCCTGCTTCTCTACGCTGTCGTCCCTCCTACTCTTTCCCCTTCCTCAGACCTACTGGACAGCGAACCTTGGACTCAAACAATTTTTCTCTATCTCTGAACTATATTCCCAGTTAAATAGGCGCTTCTTAAAATATGCTCGGAGGTCGGAGAAATCCAGTCCCCCCCCCCCTTTTCAAAGTATCTCAGACCTCAGAGTTTTGCTAGTAGCGGCCTCAGAGGGCGAGCCTCCTTGGGGACCTGGGACGCTCACCCCACCCGCAGGATTGACAGACGCCATCTGCTGGCGGCTGTGCGCAGCATCGCGACCACGGCAGTGAAGTGAAAGCGAAAGCGCTGGATTGGGGCGCGCTCACTGCGAGGGCGTCGCTGCGCACCCAGGAGATCCAGTTTGGGAAGAAGCAGGTTTTAGGAGCTCTCCTGAGCTGCCGCTCCGCAGCCGCAGGTAAGTTCTTTGGGATAGAACCCGAGCGTTAGCAGGAATGCGGTCCATTCCCCAATCCTTGGTGTCCCCATTCCTCGTCTCCGTCTTGAGTCTTCTGCCTCTCACTCCCTGCCCCGAGTCCTCTGCTCCGTGCCCCTGCCCCACCCAATGTCCCAGGTCCCCTGCCCCTCACCCCTTGCCCAAGTTCCTCTGCTCCACTCCCTTTGCCCTGCGTCCCCGTCTTTTGTCGGGCGCCGCCGGCCCAGTGCCTCTGCTCGGAACCTCCTGCCCCAAGCCCTCTAGTTCCTGTTCCAAGCCCTCTTTGGCTACAGAACTCACTCACATCCCGCCCCTGCACCGGGTTGCTCTAACCAGATAGGGGGTGTGTCTAGGGGTTGAGTCTTCTTGGCTAACACCAACAAGCTTCAGGGAGATCAGACGCGGTGGCAGCGGACCGCCTCTCCACTCCCCATCTCCCCCGTGGTGTGTGTGTGTGTGTTGTGTGTGATGTTGTGGTCTGTGTTAGAATAGTGCGGCCTTCCTGCTCCTTCAGACAGGCAGCAGCATGGCATCAATCCTAGGGGAGACTTGACTAGGAGGGGACCTTTCCGGTGAGCAAGAAGCCTCAGTTGGATTTGGGGCAGGATGCCCGTGACCAGGGTTCGAACTCCACAGCCCTAATCTCTCCCGTTCTTTCCGCAGACCCCACCTATGGCGCTGTCCAACCTGAGGCCCTGGGCCTCTCTGCTGCTGGCGGACGTGGCTTTACTTGGGTTGCTACAAGGATCTCTGGGAAACCTGCTTCCCCCGGGGCTGCCAGGACTATGGCTGGAGGGTACCCTGCGACTTGGAGTGCTGTGGGGACTGCTAAAAGTGGGAGGGCTGCTGGGATTTGTGGGGACTCTTCTGCCCTTGCTCTGCCTGGCCACCCCCTTGTTTTTCTCGCTGAGAGCCCTGGTGGGAGGCACCGTGAGCACCCAGCAGTCAGAGTCGCTTCTGCCTCTTGGGGCTGGCTGCTGGCTGGCTATGGGGCAGCCGCGCTGAGCCGGGCCGTGTGGGCTGTGCTGAGCCCTGCTGAAGCCCAGGAGAAGGAACCAGGCCAGGAGAACAACAGAGCACTCATGATGCGGTTGCTGAAGCTGTCCAGGCCGGACCTGCCTTTCCTCATAGCTGCCTTCTTCTTCCTTGTGGTGGCTGTGCTGGGTGAGAGGGAGAGACCTCCGTGAGAGGGAGGTGGGAGAAGGGCCTGGCCAGGGCGCAGCCTCTTTATCTTTCTTGCTCTTTCAGGGGAGACATTAATCCCTCACTATTCGGGTCGGTGATTGACATCCTGGAGGTGATTTCGACCCCGACGCCTTTGTGAGCGCCATCTTTTTCATGTGCCTGTTCTCTGTTGGGAGGTGAGAGATGATTGACTTCAGGTCTCTGTAGTAGACACAGACTGGACAGGGGCCTCCATTCTCACTTTGTTTTGCACAAGGCATAAATTAAATATACAGTGTTCTGCCTGTATGTACACCTGCATGTCAGAAGAGGGCATCAGATCCCAGTAAAGATGGCCGTGAGCCACTAGGCGGTTGGGAGCTGGGAATTGAACTCAGGACCTCTAGAAAGAGCAGCGCTCTTAACCTCTGAGTCATCTCTCCAGTCTGTCTTTGACTCTTTTTATACAGACCCAGGAGCCTGTAGTCTCAAGTAAACAAATAAAAAGGGACTGCTTCTGCTTGGCTGGGCTTTGACTAGATGAGAAGACCAGGTAGAGGGAGAGGGTTGCGCGTCCTCTCTCTCTCTCTCTCTCTCTCTCTCTCTCTCTCTCTCTCTCTCTCTCTTCTCTTGTGTGTGTGTGTGTGTGTTTCTGTCTGTTTCCCTAGTCCTTCATTAGGCCTCCTTTCTAGTTTTGCTGGTTTGGTCTGGTTTGGTTTTCTCTTGTGAACTTCTTATGGGTCAATTCCGCATTTTTCCTGCTCTCCTGTCTCAGGTTTTGTCTCTCTTTGGTAACTCTGTAGCTTTGGCTATTGTGGTTCATACTGATCTTTCTGCAATTAGCATCTGTGAACTTCCCTTCTACCTTTGGATCGACTCTGTCTTCTTTGGAGCATTTTCCTGTTGTATATCCTTAAGTCTGGCCTGTTCTTGTGTATGTCCTGTTCTAAACTATACACTCTGTCTTTCTTTTGTGGATAAGGGTAGGCATATGCACTAGAGGACAGCTTGCTGGAGTCAACCCTGTCTTTCCAGTATGTGGGGTGCAGAGATGGAACTCAGGTCAGCACCAGGCATGGTGGCAAGTGCCTTTCTCAACTGAGATGGCCCACAGAATGCATTTTGATTTATTAAAAATATTCCTCCTTCTGCACTAACTCAGGTCATCATGGCGGGTGATTTTCAGATGTGGCTTCACACTTAGCTCTGTTTTATAAACCTAGTTGTTGCAGGGACACTGCTGCTGGTTAGGGACCCTCACCTCCTACATTGTGTGCTCGGAACCTCAGTGCATCACAGTCTCTCCTGGTCCTTCCTAAAGATGCCCCCCTTCCTGTCCCCATCCACAAACCTCAGTACTGCGCTCTGGGTCTCAGCCTCATGCCTGGGTAGTATTCTGCTGTCTCCTGCTTCGGAACTGTCTCCCTGGTTTAGGGAGCTAGCTCCGCAATTACGTGCTTACTATGGAAAACGGGAACCCGGGGCACTGTGAGTCTCAGGGTATGGGGTGAACACAGGTGGATCTGACGGCGCTGGTTCATGGCCAACCTAGCAGAGATGGTGGGCTCTAGGTTCAGTGGGAGACTGGGTCTTCAGCAAGTAAGGTGGAGAGTGATCTAGGAAGGCATCTGATGTCAACCTTTGAACACACCACACATGTACACATTCACACACATAAACACATACACACACAACACACGAATACATACATGTACACACATGCACACATACATGTACACGTATGTACCATGCACACACATGCACGCACTCGTGCACATACATGTACACACATATGCTCACACACAGAGCAGTATACCTGGATGTTCATGTGCACCCTCATGCAAACACACACACACACACACACACACACACACACACACACCACATTTCTTCCATCAGTGGCTCCTTTTCATTCTTACTGTGCCCACCCGAAGCTCAACATTTCATGTCTGCTTATCCAATGTGGTAACCGAATTTTCATTTGAAACCCATAGTTTGTAAAACACCTGCTTTTATGCATTTAGAAAATACTTCTTTTAAGTTTTTATTGTAAGAATTTGGCTGGTTTAAGAGACTCTCCCAAGGATTAAAAATGACATTGGTGACTGGGGGTGTCCACAGAACGGGAGGGAGGGACTTACTGCTGCTTCCTTTGGAAGCACACCCAGCCAGTGACCAGAGCACACGGGATTTGTACGCTGGGTTGTGAGACTAATCCCACACCTAGCTCCCTGTCTACCCTTCCCAATTGTTTATTTGATGTTCTCACCACTCTCTTTTCCCTTTTGCCTCTTGTCTACTTCCCCCAATCTCTTCCATCTCCCTTCGCTCCATCTCTCTTTCCACCTTGCCCTTCCTTTGCCTGTCCCCCCTCTGCCTCACCCCCAGTTCCCTGTCTGCAGGCTGCCGAGGAGGCTCCTTCCTCTTACCATGTCCAGAATCAACTTGAGGATACGAGAGCAGCTTTTCTCATCTTTGTTGCGCCAAGACCTTGGATTCTTTCAGGAGACTAAGACAGGTGAACCTGGCATCTGGGTCTCAGGTCCTCCTGCCTTTCCTGGAGTCCTCCGTTACTTTCCTGTCTGCTTCCCTGCTGGAGCCTGGCAGTTTTCTTTTAGAACAGGGTAGAGGTCTAGCCCAGTCTCTTTGTAAATGCTGAGGGGATGTGTCAGCAAGAAGACCCAGAGGGAGTTTTTGGGTTTCTGCAGTGCGTGGGTTTCCATCATCCCCTCTGTCCTCCCCAGGGGAACTGAACTCTCGGCTGAGCTCAGACACCTCCCTGATGAGCCGCTGGCTCCCTTTCAATGCCAATATCCTACTGCGGAGCCTGGTGAAGGTGGTGGGGCTCTACTTCTTCATGCTCCAGGTGTCGCCCCGACTCACCTTCCTCTCCCTGCTGGACCTGCCCCTCACAATAGCAGCCGAGAAGGTGTACAACCCCCGCCATCAGGTATGTGTGCATGTCACAGTGCCTGAGAGAAGGCTGGTTTCCACCTGCAAATCCCAGGATGAGAGAGATAGACAGGCAGACAGACAGACAAAAAAGTAGATAGGTATGTAGGTAGATAGATGGATAGGTAGGTAGAGAGCTAGAGAGACAGACAGACAGACATACAAATAAGCAGGTAAGTAGATAGATAGATAGGTAGGTAGTAGATAGATAGATAGATGGGTAGATAGGAGATAGATAGATAGATCAATAGACAGATAAATAGGTAGACAGACAGAGACAGACAGACAGAACACCTCTTTTCAGCTCCTACAGTTTATCACATACTTACACCACATTTTCTTAGTTCAGTCATTCATTGATGAACATTTAGTTGAGGAGGTTGGTGGCCCACTGGATCTATAAGCAGAAGTGATTCGTGTGTTAGCTGTGGTGAGCTTCTCAGAGTCTGTCTATGCCCTTCCCACAAACGACCGTGAACCAGAGAGAAGGACGTCTTCGGAGGTTTATACTCATTTGTTTTTATTTTATGTGTATGGGTGTTTTGCTTGCGTGCATGTTCATCATCTGTGTGCAGTGCCTGAGGAGTCCAGAAGAGGGCGCCAGATCCTCTGGAACTGGTGTTACAGACAGTTGTGAGCCATCATGTGGGAACCCAGGTCCTCAGGAAGAGCAGACAGTGTTCTTACCCACTGAGGCATCTCTCCAACCCTAGAAAGTTTCCCCTTTACCCTCAGCATACATAACTGGATGTGTGTGTGTGTGGTGTGTGTGTGTGTGTGTGTGTGTGTGTGAAAGAGAGTCCTGAGACTGAATGTTAGTTGCACCTCTGGCTTTCTCTTGTAGTAAAACACACAGATGTGAAACTTTGGGCCACAGTTGCGAGCACAAGCCTTCTGATTTCCCCACATTTCCCCCCAAACTTATTGTCATTTTATTTTATTTTCTAATTTGAGTAAAAGCCATTATCCCCTGCAACACGATCTGGTGCAGTGGGTTATTGTGGCTTCTATATTGCATTTTTCTAACCATTAATGATGTTACGTGCATTTTCATGTGCTTATGGGACATTTGACACATGTCCATCCAATGCTTTGGTTACTCTTTGGCCCTTTTGGCTAAGAGAAATTCCTTTGCCCATTTTTTTTTTTAAAGTTGTGTTTTTAAAAGATATTCTATATATTTTAAAAACTATATTTTTAAAATGTATTCTGCATATATCCTGGATGTTAGCTGACATACTGGGGACAGCATGGGTAGGCTAGTGACACACGGGCTCTGACAGAATTCACCAAGACAGGAGAAGGCACCAGGAGAGGGCTGATTAGCAACACGGAGTACGGAGTACGGCTGAGCAGAGATGGCAGAGAAGCTGAGCACAGGGGGAATTCCAGGGGCTGCTGTGACGGGGGTGTTTCTGCACACACAGTCAGGCTGTGCTCAGTGTCACGGTGTCCTAGAGTCGTTAGTTTGTGGTTATCTTGGCTTGAGACACTGGCAGTCTCGCCACAAGTCAGAAACGGCTCAACCCAGAACACGGGTCTTAAGATGGCACCCACACTGTGCAACTGGGACTTGTGGTTAACTGTGAGCAGATAACGGTTATGCTGGGAGGCAAAGGATCTGCTAATGCCAGCCTTCCTGAGGCACCACAGTCTTGTGTGAAATTGGGGTGACTCAGGTCAGCTGCCATCCCGGGACAGCAGGTACTTTAGCTGATGTGTGAGTTACAAAGATGGCCATGACCTTGATGGCTTTTCACTGTGGACAGGGTCCTGTGCTGCATGTGGACAGGTCCTATATGCACGTGGACATGTCCTATCTGCATGTGGACAGGGTCCTATCTGTACGTGGACAGGGTCCTATATGCACGTGGACAGGTCCTATATGACGTGGACAGGTCCTATGCACTGGAGTCCTATCTTTTGTTGCCTGCACTTCTGGTGTCCAATCCAAGAATTCATTGTCAAATTTAGCTAATTGGGGCTGGAGAGATGGCTCTGTGAGCCCTACTGCTCTGGCTGATAATTGGCTCCCAGCACCCATAGGCCAGCTATCCAGTGGACTTTTCTGGACTCAGAGGCACTGCACTCATGTGTACACACACAACACACACACAACCAAGTAAATCTTTGTAAAAAGAGTTTTTGCAGTTTTAATTTTTACATTTAGGTCTCTGATCCATTTTGAATTACAGTTCCACTTTTTTAAAACATAAAGTATTTATTTACACATTTATTTGTGTCTGTGTGTGTGTCCGTGTGTGTGATGTGTGAGTGTGTGGTGATGTGTGAGTGTGAGTGTGTGCATGATGTGTGGTGTGTGAGTGTGTTGTGGTGTGGTATGGTGTGTGTGTGTGAGTGTGTTGTCCACAGAGCCAGAAGACAGCCCCTGATTCTCTAGAGTTGCACTTACAGATGGGTGTGTTGGTGCTGGGGATTGCACCCTGGCATCTGGAAGAGCCACAAGCTCTCTGAACAGCTGGGCCACCTTGCAGCCAGATCTCCATCTTTCTTAACACTCTGTCTCTTTCCTCATCTGACATCAGGTGCAAGAATTCACTTCCAACCAAAGTTAAACAGAATAGCACATATGTCCCACAGTGCTTAACAGTGGGAGCTAAGTCGTGCACACTCATTCCTACTTCCTGTGCTCTGTGAGTGTGTGTGAGTGCACCCTACTCTGTGAGTGTGAGATACACTGGGGCAAGCAACCCACGGAGCCATCTCCCCAGCACCTCTTCTTCCTCCCCACCCCAACCCGAAAATATTCTTTCTGGGAAGAAAGGCACGAACAGTGAAGAGCCGGAGAGAAGCCCCTTCCTGTTGCGTTCTCCCTCATTAACTGAGTTATCCGTTGTCCCCTGTTTCCAGGCGTTGCTAAAGGAGATCCAGGATGCAGTGGCCAAGGCAGGGCAGGTGGTGCGCGAGGCGGTAGGAGGGCTGCAGACTGTGAGAAGCTTTGGGGCGGAGGAGCAGGAAGTCGGCCGCTACAAGAGAGGCGCTGGAGCGATGTCGACAGCTGTGGTGGCGCCGAGACCTGGAAAAAGACTTGTATTTAGTCGTACGGAGGGTGAGGTGGCCTGTCCAGGGCGCAGGGCGCAGGGCCCGTGGAGGGAGGGGGAGGGGTGAGGAGCCAGACCACAGAGGCTTTGGGGGACCAGTGCTGCGCAGGGACTGGGGACTCGCTCACTTCTCTCCTTCTGTCCAGGTGATGGCCTTGGGCATGCAGGTGCTGATTCTGAACTGCGGGGTGCAGCAGATCCTGGCTGGGGAGGTCACCCGGGGCGGCCTGCTCTCCTTCCTGCTGTATCAGGAGGAAGTGGGGCACCATGTCCGGGTGAGTGAGGCGAGCTCATGAGATGCTCTGTGTTTTGATCTGGGCTTCTGCGCCACGAGCTTCATTTGTTTAACAATAATAACAACAACCCCCAAACAAAACAAAAAACACAAAACAACAACAACAACAACAAAAACCTAGTTAATTTATGGATAATTTTAAACATGCTTTAAAAAAAGCCATTTAATAAATCTTCAGATAACTTTTAGCAGCTTTAACAATGATCATAACCTTAACCCAAACACCACCCCTAACCCAGCCACAACCAACTCTAACCCAGCTGAACTCCATCCTAAATTAACACTAACCCTAACCTATCTAAACAACCTAACCCTAAATGCCATAATGATTCTCACCCCCACCCTGACTAATCTTTTCCCTAACTGCAATCTCAAACCGAACCTTAATCTGACCCTAATCCTAACCTATTCCAACAGCCTGCAGTGATGATCTGCCTTCAGTTCCCTCATGTTATTTTAAAACAAATTCAACATATCACAGTCTCATCTGTAGATATTTCAGTGTGCATCTGTAGAATACAGATATCTTAAGTGTGCAGCCCAAGCGCCACTATCACACCTAAACACAACGATACCTTAAGTGCCACAGGCACACACTGTGATTGCTTGATGTTCTTCCAATCTCTGTGTTTACAGATTTAAACTTCCACCTTGCTATTAGTTGAAGGAATGGATATTTTTTTTTTTGTCCTGTGCTCTTCCCTATGGCCTGGGTTCTGTGTATTCTAATTTGTAGTATTATTTCAGTGTGTTCTTCTGACTGTTTCCTATCCACTGGTAGATGACTCTGGAAACTTTAAGATCCAGTGCTTCCCTCTGTCTAGTACGGCTGTGTTCTTTCTCAGGAGACACAACATATCTGGCTCGCTTGGTGTCGGTGTCTTGGATGCTTAATACCAACATTTGTTAAATTATCAGGGTTACAAAATAGTGCCTCCCTTATAACTTGGATACATCAATCAAGAGACTTAATCTCATCCACTGTTGGGGTACTCAGTAATATACTTTGATTAGAAAAAGGTATTGAACTATTTCTTTCTATTTGATCACTTAAAAAAAAAAATGTTACTTTGCTTTGGGCATTGACCATAATTTTCCCGGTTGCTTCTTTCCCATCTTTCATGAGCTGTGCCAAGCTCTCTGGTGATTTCAAAGGTGAGCTGGCCATGGTGACTGCTTTGTAAAGGATTCCCTGTCTCGAGCAAGCTGACACAGAGTGCAGAGCAGTGGGCGAAAGCTGCGATCTTGACACGCTGTGTAGACTGCGCTCTTGACACGCTGTGTAGACGTCATAGCTTTTCAGTTGCAAATCAAAGCACTGAGATGTTTCTCTTTTTTTGGTTTTTGATTTTTTTTTTTCCGAGACAGGGTTTCTCTGTGTAGCCCGGGCTGTCCTGGAACTCACTCTGTAGACCAGGCCGGCCTCGAACTCAGAAATCCTTCTGCCTCTGCCTCCCAAGTGCTGGGATTAAAGGTGTGCGCCACCACTGTCTGGCGAGATATTTCTTCATCTTTAAAAATCCACCAAAGTTACTCTGGGACAGTGGCACATGTCTGTAATCCTGTGACACTGTAATCCTGAGGAAAGATGTGCATTTGGGGTTAGCCTGGGCTAAGTACCAGAACTGTTTCAAATGAACAGAGACAGAGCCCTCCACTCCTAACTAAAACATTCCCTCCAATGTTCCCTGCCTGAGTTTCATGCAAATCATTTATTAAAGGGTAAGGGTTTGTTTTGGCTAAGGAGCAGGAGAGGAGAGACAGCCGAGCTGAGGTCGGGGTGCGGGTAGAATGTGTGAGGAGCTGAGCGAGGGACCTGGCTTCCTGAGTGTCCGGTTCTGTTTTCCAGAACCTTGTATACATGTATGGGGATATGCTGAGCAACGTGGGTGCCGCCGAAAAGGTGTTTTCCTACATGGACCGAAGGCCAAATCTGCCCCAGCCTGGGACCCTGGCCCCTCCCAGGCTGGAGGGCCGCGTGGAATTCCAAAACGTCTCCTTTTCATACCCCAGTCGCCCCGAGGAGAAGCCGGTGCTCCAGGTATCTGAGGGAGACCCCATGGGGTCCGTACCTCTCTGTGCTGCAGAGGTCAGGCACCGCAGCCTGCACATCATTTTCTCTAGGAAGCTGCCCTTAACTCTTCCCTGTTTTCCTAGGGCCTGACGTTCACCCTGCATCCTGGAAGGTGACGGCATTGGTGGGACCCAATGGGTCAGGGAAGAGCACCATAGCGGCTCTGCTGCAGAACCTGTACCAGCCCACCGGGGGCCAGCTGCTGCTGGACGGCCACCCCTGACGGAGTACGACCATCACTACCTGCACCGCCAGGTGGGAGGGGCGACAGAGAGGGAGGGGCAGGAGAGAGGAGCAAGCGTGAAGGGGAGCGGGGGCAGCCCCTGGGAAGGAAGGCTGAGGTCTATCCTGAGGAAAGAAGTGGAGGGACAGACGGAGGTACCAGTTCTTTGTTCCTGTCCGCTCTGCACAGGTGGTTCTGGTGGGGCAGGAGCCTGTGCTGTTCTCCGGTTCTGTCAAGGACAATATTGCCTACGGTCTGAGGGACTGTGAGGACGCTCAAGTGATGGCAGCGGCCCAGGCGGCCTGTGCAGACGACTTCATAGGAGAAATGGCTAACGGAATAAACACAGGTACTCACAGGTCCCGAGCCCAACCTGGCAGGGGCAGGAGAAAGCGGGGCGGGGGGGAGAGCTCATCCGATACAGTGCATCGTTGCAAGCATGAAGACCTGAGTTTGATCTCGGGAATCTATTTTTTTTTTAGAGGAAAAACAAAACAAAAACCAAGCTAGGAATAAACTCTGCCCCGCACACGCGCCCACACCCATGCACATGCACGCGCACAGGCTCACGCACATGCGCGCACACCGGATAATGGAACTTATTCTTGGAGTGATGCTTGTATCCCCGTTGCTCCTCCCTCGGTTCCTACTTTTCATTCTTCTCCACCCCCAGCTCCCCCCGCCCCCGCCAGGCTTTCCTACCTCCTGATTGGCTGACAGAAGCATAAGGGGGAACACAGTGTCCTTTCCTGCGGGGAGGGGTGTTTTCTGATCACGAGTGTCTCAGGAGGGGATTTTTCTCTGATTTCCTCAGAAATCGGGGAGAAAGGGGGCCAGTTAGCCGTGGGACAGAAACAACGTCTGGCCATTGCCCGGGCCCTTGTGCGGAACCCACGGGTCCTCATCCTGGATGAGGCTACCAGTGCCCTGGACGCTCAGTGCGAGCAGGCTGTGAGTACCAGCATGGGACGGCAGGGGACAGTGGAATCTAAGGGATAAGTTTGCAGGGTCAGGTGCCATAGAACTGAGCAGGGCTGATGTCCCACCGACGGGGAGAATGTCTGCACCTCGGCAGGGCCGTGAATTGTAACGGTTCCTTGTGTGGCTGGGCCAAATACCTGACAAAGGGAATTTGGAAACTGATTATTTTGGCTCATGGGTTGAGAGCCCAAGCCATCATGGCAGGGATGGCATGGCTGCGGGATCGTGTGGTTTGGACTCCATCTCGGTGGATGGAGAAGCCGAGAGTGGGAACACTGGCTCTCGGCTGGCTCCCTCTTTCTTTCTTTTTTTGTATATGGTCCAGGACCCAGTTCATGGGTGGTGCCCCCCACTCTTAGGGTGGATCGTTTTCCTCAGGCAGGCAGTCCTCTCTGGATTCGTGAGTCAGTCCTCACAGATTGTGCCTTGCCGGTGCCCTGGGCTCCAGGATGGAAGAGAGAGAGAGAGAGAGAGAGAGAGAGAGAGGAGAGAGAGAGAGAAGGAGAGAGAGGAGAGAGAGGGATGTCTGGTCTTCTGTAGCTGCCTTTCCCTGTGACAGCAGTCCAGGCAGCCGTGGAGAAGGGCAGACAGTTATCGCCTGCCCTTTGAGGCCCCCTGCACAGCCCAGACCTCCTTTAGCCCGGTCACTGTGTCCCGTTCTTTGTCTTTCTGAGTCTTGTGATCTGTCCTCTGCAGCTGCGGGCCTGGAGATCGCAGGGGGACAGGACGATACTGGTGATTGCCCACAGACTGCACACGGTTCAGAATGCTGACCGAGTTCTGGTGCTCAAGCAGGGACAGCTGGTGGTACATGACCAGCTCAGGGGCGAGCAGGATGTCTACGCTCACCTGGTACAGCAGCGGCTGGAGGCGTGAGGCCCCCAGACGCTGAGCCCCTCTTAGGACTGTGGCCAGGATCAGACCCACAGGGCCTGTGCCGGAGGCTGGGGTCAGGATAAAGACTGGGACCGTTTTTGGAGACTTTGTGTGTTTTGGAGACCTTGATGGGCGAGGGTCGGGGGATGGGGTGATCACTGGGTGGAGCGGGTGGTTTGTGGTTCTAGAAACATTATTTTTTTTGCTGAATATAAAAATAATAAATATACATAAAATACTTTTCCTTAATGTATGTTATGGTTAATATTGACTGACATTTTAACAACCTCTAGAATCACGGCCAACATCTGGGCAAACATCTGGACATGTCTGTGGATGAGGGAGTTCTAGGTTAGCTTAACTGCAGTGAGAAGACCCCCCCTCACTGTGTGTAGAACCATCTCGAGGGCTGGGGTCCCACACTGCATAAAGGAGACCAGTATGCATCTCTCTCTGCTCCCTGACTGCCTCTCATCCCTGCTTTCCCTGCTCTGACAGACTGTGCCCTTAAACTAGGAGCCACATTAAACCTTTCCTGTTTTATGATATACAAGTAACCCAACAACACATGAGTAAAGCTGCCTTTCTGTATCCTTTTTGTTCACATCAATATCTGGGTGTTGTGTGTGTGTTTGTGTGTATTTTTCTTTTTTCTTTTTTTGATAGGATCTCTCTATGTAACTCTGGCTGTTCTGGAACTCAATGTGTAGACCAGGCTAGCCTCAAACTCACAGACATCTACCTGACTCTGCCTCTCGAGTGCTGGGATTAAAGGTCTGCACCACCACTACCTGGCCATGTATCTGATATTTGTGTGTGTGTGTGTGTGTGTGTGTCGGGGGGACTAAAGGACGGCTGGGCAAAGCTCAGCTCCTAACAGTGCTGATAGTATAACTGCGTAAGAGCTGCATTTGTAGAGCGTGTGTGTGTGTGTGTGTCGTCGCGTGCGTGTGAGCAGGAACCTTGTGAAGTGGTTCTCGTGTGTCGTCTTTGATCCTTCTTCTGAGCTATAAACAGTCTGATATTTACTACTTCCACTTTCCATTTGATGAATGGGGAAACAGGTTCAAAGAGAATAGAGCTCTTTCCCAAGGCTCTTAGCTCCATTTTGGTCACGTTATGAACACCCTGACCAAAAGAAAGGGTTTTACTTGGCTCAGAATTCCAGATCACACTGCATAAAGGAGACGAGCGATGAGGGAAGTCGTCTCTAACCACCTGGAAACCAGAGCTGTCCTGCTCATTGGTGCCAGGCAGGCTTATGCTCCGTCAACTGTCATACAGGTCAAGACCGCCTGCCCAGGGACTGGTGCTGCCCTCCGGGCTGGACTGTCTTACATCAACAGTCAAGATGATCCCTCCTCCCCCATCCCTCCCACCCCACATGCCCTGGCACCAGGGCAACCTGATATAAATAACTCTTCTGGTGTCCTCCCTGTTGCAGTGATAAAAGACTACAACCAGAAGCACCTTAGAGGAGGGAGCGTTTGTCTGGCTTGTGGCTCTAGGAGGAGAGTCTGTGATGGCGGGTGAGGCGTGGCAGCAGGTTGGCAGAGCAGGAAATCGAGAGATCACATCTCTATCCCTAAAGGGAGCAGACAGCAAATTGGAAGTGGAGCAAATCTGGAACCATCAACACCCACCCTCAGTGACATATTTCCTCCAGAGAGGCCATATCACTTCCCCAAATAGGGTCATCAACCGGGACCAAATATTCAAATACTTGGGCTTATGGGTGACATTCTCATTTAAAGTACCATGCCAGGTAATTTTAGGTAGTGACAAGTTGGCTTTTAAAAAAAACGTGTTTCTAAAAGATTGATTTATTTTATTTTCTGCTTATGAATGTTTGGTCTGCATGTTTATGTGTGCACCACACATGAGCCTGGTGCCTGTGGAGTCAGGCTGCCCTGACTTGGAGTTAAAAGTGACTGTGAGCTGGCAGGCGGGTGCTGGGTTTGAATCCACTCAGGTCTTCTGCAAGAGCAACGAGTGTTTTTAAACCCCAAGCTGTCTCTCCCACCACACAGGATTATGCACTGTTGGAGTTGGTGTTTGGGTGTAATTCTGAACATAATTAACTATATCTCCTGTCCAGAATCTGTAACTCAAGTCAGACAGAGTGAAGCCACTGGCTTTTGGAAGCTCCAAATTCCAGTATGATCGTCCTGTCCCCTCATGACAGCTAGTCCATTCACAGCCTTGAGAGCACCTTTCTGTCACGAGTTCACCACCGTTCCTTCCTCATGCTGTTGAGGAAGGCAGCGTTTCTTTCTGAGGAGTACTGGGAAGGTGCCACCTTCTTGACCTACTGAGCACACAGCTCCCCACCCTTTCTGTTCCAGCAGCCCAGGCTACAGCGAGGCTCAGCTAACCCCTCTTTCGAGCAACCCACATGCCAAGTAACCGAGGATTTCCAGACCCTCGTTTCCCGACTTTTGTCCGGCAAAGGGCTGCATCTCTAGAGTGCCGAGTTCACACGGGCTGCGTCCTCCTCGTCGCATCGGGCACACTTTAAGTCTCGTAGTACCACGGAGTTGCCAGGGAGGCTTTCATAACCCATTAGGATTAGAACTTAGACTTTGACCTGGCGGATTCCAGGTCAGCGGATCATGATCTGGAGTCTGTTGGGACTGAGCTCCTGCCACAGAGAAGTAGAAGTGTTCAGATCACAGGCGATCTGGGCAGAGAGAGGCTTGGACAATCCCTATTCAAGAACAGAATACTTAGACCTTTCTGAAAGAGAAGAATTCTTTGCTGCCTACCAGGAGCTGCCAGCACAGGCAAGTCAGCCATGGCAGCGGTCGATGTAGATTTTGAGAATGGCAAACAGCTCATATCACCTCTAGGGCAAGAGTAAGCCTTACCGGAGTACTTCCTTCTCCCAGTAAATGACCCCTTTTATAAGAGAAGTTGTTCTAGTCTTCTTACTTAGGTGAGCTGTAGTCTATCATGGAGTGAACTGAGCGCACTTTGGGCTCTTTGGTATTTTTTTTTTTGTCTGAGACCTGGTAACATACAATAATATAATAATATTTTAATAGGGGCTGGAGGGTGGCTCAGTGGTAAAGGCACTGGACTGCTCCTTCCAGGAAGCCCTGGTTCAAGTCCTGTGACCTGTAATTGTCCTGTGACCCCAGTTTCGGGGATCTGCGACCCTCTTGGCCTCTCCTTGCCCCTTCACATTAACAAGAATAACTAGGAAAAAAAATGCAACTAAGATATAAATAAGGTGGAGAGACGTGTCCAACCTCAACCTCGACCCTACTCATTATTTAAAGCTCCAGGTTAAAAAACACAAGCACTGTCCCTGACTCAGTTCACACGCTGCTGCACATAGGTCACCCCCGTGTACTTCGACATCACGGACGATGATGAGCCCTTGGGCCGTGTCTGCTTCGAGCTGTTTGCAAACAAAGTTCCAAAGACAGCAGAAAATTTTCGTGCTCTGAGCACTGGAGAGAAAGGATTTGGCTATAAGGGTTCCTCCTTTCACAGAATTATTCCAGGATTCATGTGCCAGAGTGGTGACTTCACACTCCATAATGGCACTGGTGGCAGTTCCATCTACGGAGAGAAATTTGAGGATGAGAACTTCATCCTGAAGCATACAGGTCCTGGCATCTTGTCCATGGCAAATGTTGGACCAAACACAAACGATTCCCAGTTTTTTATCTGCACTGTCAAGACTGAATGGCTCGACTGCAAGCATGTGGTCTCTGGGAAGGTGAAAGAAGGCTTGAACATCGTGGTAGCCATGGAGCGTTTTGGGTCCAGGAACGGCGAGAGACCAGCAAGAAGATCGCCATTTCCGACTGTGGACAACTCTAATTTCTTTTGACTGGCGGGCGTTTTGCCCATCAAACCATTCCTTCTGTAGCTCAGGAGAGCGCTCCCACCCCATCTGCTCGCAATGCCCTGTAATCTCTGCTCTCACTGAAGTCTTTGGGTTCCATATTTTCCTCATTCCCCTTCAAGTCTAGCTGGATTGCAGAGTTAAGTTTATGATTATGAATAAAAACTAAATAAGAATTCTTAAAAAAAAATGTTGGTGCTGGGACACCAAGGTATGGGGGACACAGAAGCTGCTCCCCAAACATAGAGACCAAACTCCAGTGTGGCCTGTCAACCAATCACAGGTATCGGTGACTCTGGTTCATTAGCATTTTCTTCACCCATGCCTCCTGCTTTTCCCCAGCCTATAATTTCTGCTCCAGTTACCTCCAGTTTCTTTCTCTCGTATCCAACTTTATCCTAAAACATTACTGTATACTAAATTTACCATAGGCCGGTCTTATTGTGACATTTCCTTTTTAAAAATTTTTTATTACATTTATTTAGGGTATGTGTGTGTGTGTGTGCGAGTGTGATTGTGTGTTGTGTGTTGTGTGTGTGCACAGATAACAACTTGCTTCAGCTGGTCAGTTTTTCCTACCTACAGGTTGCAGGGACTGAGCTCATGTCTTTAAACTTGGCAGCAAGTGTCTTTACCCACTGCACTGTATTGCCAGCCCTCACTAGACATTTTCTTTTTCCTTTTTTTTTTAGAATTATTTATTTTATTTATATGATTACACCGTCGCTGTCTTCAGACACACCAGAAGAGATCATTGGCTCCCATGACAGATGGCTGTGAGCCACCATGTGGTTGCTGGGAATTGAACTCAGGACCTCTGGGAGAGCAGTTGGTGCTCCTAACCACTGAGCCATCTCTCCAGTCCTCATTAGACATTTTCATTCATGCATATAACACTCTTCAATCATATTCAGCCCCTGAAGTGGAAACTTCTAGTTTCTTTGGAAAGTTAATTATGTTAAATGATGTTTTGCTGGGGCACTGTACTGGCTGGTTTTGTGGGTCAAGTTGACACAAGCTGGAGTTATCACAGGAGAGAGGAGCCTCCCTTGAAGAAATGCCTGCATTAGATCCAGCTGTATGACATTTTTCAGTTAGTGATCAAGAGTGGGAGGGCCCATTGTGGGTGGTGCCATCCCTGGGCTGGTGGTCCTGGGTTCTATAAAAAAGCAAACTGAGCAAGCCAGGCCTCCCTCCATGGCCTCTGCACCAGCTCCTGCTTCCTGACTTTCTTGAGTTCCAGTCCTGACTTCCTTTGGTGATGAACAGCAGTGTGGAAGTGTAAGCTGAATAAACCCTTCCTCCAACTTGCTTCTTGATCATGATGTTTGTGCAGGAATAGAAACCCTGACTAAGATAGGCACACAGGTGAAAAGGCTGTCTTGCTAAAGCAAACACATAATAGACTGTTTTCCTGAGAAAGAAACAGATGAAAAGACTTTGGATATAGCAGACACGTGAAAGGACCCGTGATGAAGGAGTATAAATATGACCCCACAGACAGCGGGGGAGGAGCCCTGAGCATTGGTTTGGTTTGCTCTGCCTCGCTATTGCTTTGCCTTACATAGCATTGCTGAGCTCAATTTGGGATAACACACCATTAGAGAGAAACTCGCCCAAGAATTGCTCATGAGGTTCCTGTGACAGCTTGTCACTTAGGTGACCTCACCTTGTGAGAATAAAAAATTAAAAACATCTTGAGACATAGAACAAAAAATTCATGGTCAGCAAAGACCACCAACAACTTGTTAAAATTAGCCATAATAATAATAATAATTTTGAGCCCCTTCAGGGGCAGAGTGACCAAAAACGAAAAAAGAAACAAGGACGCAAAGGCATACAAGTCTAAACAAGCAAATGAGTAATGGGCCATCTGGTATTCTTGAATCGAGTTTCATGGTCAAAAATAACTAGTCTACCAAATTGCTGATGTTTAAAATATCCAATCATGTGTAACCGCGCCAAATCTTCCTGCTCTCCCCAACTTTTGCCTATAAAAGTTCCAAACTTTCTGGGGTCGTCGTCGATACCTCTGTCTCCTGCATGGGACACTTTCGAATCGAGGGGCCCCTCGCTATTAAACTGCTTTTGCTGATTGCATCAAGATGGTCTCTCATGTGTCCTTGGGTGGTGAGCGCTTATTCCTGGACCAGAGTGAGGGGACTCCCCCTTGTGAGGTCCTTTCAACCTCAGGCTGGTTGATGAGCGCTTCTTCAGGATTGAACTAGAGCTGCCTGTTCATGCCTGGTGTCTGCTTGCTGAAAGAACTGGTCTGTAGCTGCTGAGTTTATTTGGTGTTTGCTACGGGACTGAACTGCTGCCAAAAGATCGAAGCTCACCCCCAAAGAACTATTGCTGCACAGATCCGCTTTCCCTGTACCCTAATAACTTTTCTGTTCCCCTACCTCTGCTGGGTGGTGGGTTACAGGAAAGGCTGAACTCTTATTAAAATGTAGGTTGCAAAACATTTATGCCTACAAGCCCCTGTCACCCTCATGTGTCTTCCTTTTCCGTCCACATTGCTCAGAGTCCCCCACCTTTGTTTCCAGTTTGCTTTACTATCACAGAGAGAACACTCGGGGGGGGGGCTTGTTTATAAAACTGTCATTTTTCTCTGGGTGACACCCCCAGTCCTTACCATTTTCCTGCACCTGCCATGGTTCTGTTCTTTATGCACAGATAAAGCTGCATTGTGTATGCACCCCGCCCTCTTTCTTCACCAGTTGATGGAGGTGTGGCTTGTCCCATAACCTACCTGCTGTGCTGCAATAAGTGTGGTTTGCAGGTGTCTGCTGTACGCTGCCTTCAATCCCTTTGGGTGTATGCTTTGGTGTGGTACAGCTGGGCCATATTGTAGTTTTCATTTTGGCCTTTTAAAGAGCACCCCTACTTACTCCATACGCCATACATACAGTGGCTGGACCAGCTCATATTCCCACCAGCCATGTACACACACCTGCTGCCATGACACTTCTTTTTTTTCTTTTTGGTTGAAAGTAGATCGGGTTGGCCTCGAACTCACAGAGAAGCCCCACCCCTGCATCCTTCTCCCAAGAGCCGCATTTTTTTTTCTTTCTTTTAAGAAAAGATGTGTTAATTTTTGTTTGATGGGCATGTCTGTGTTTTGTGTGTGACTGGTGCCCACGGAGGCCAGAAGAGAACATTGGATTTCCTGGACCTAGAATAACAGAGGGCTGTGAGCTGCCACGTGGGTTCTGGGAACTGAACCCTGGTCCTCTAGGAGAGTAGGAATCCTGTTAATCCCCGTGTCATCTCTCCAGTCCTGCCTACTTTTTTTCTTGGTAGTCAAACTGAGGCAGGATGTAGTGGTGTAGCTAAAATGTTCTGTTTTTCATATTTTATTACTATTGTGTGCGTGTGCACTCGTGTGCAGGTGCGTGCATGCGTGTGCGCGCTCCCATCAGCAGCTGAGTGTGGAGGTAGGGGGCAGTATTATGGAATTGATTCTGTCTTTTGTGGGTCCTGAGGCAAATGCCTTTACCCGCTTAGCCACCTCTACTGCCCTCGTTGTAGTTTGGGTCGCAACTTCCCTAGGGCTAAAAATCTTGAACTTAAATAAAAAAAAATCTTTAAAGTTAGCACCCAAAGTACCAGACTTCTTGCGGCGCATTAAAGCATGCTTAGTTTCCGTTGACTAGCCCGCATCCGGGTTTCTACAACCCCTACCATTCTCTTTACGTCCCACGTGCTCCATTAACCTCCCACCCTCCTTCATTCATGAGCTTTCCCCACAAATTCATAGGCGGTCTGTGCTTCTTCAGTGTCTTTTCTGGGCTGCGGGCTGTGGGCTGCGGGGCGGGAGCAGCACTAGCCCAGCCCATGGGAGGCCTAGGATTGGTTCCCCAGCACCGCAACAAGTTTTCATCTATACAGGTCCACATTTACTGGTTGGGTTATTTGTTTTTGAGTGTCTCTGACGTTCTGAGATGTTGCGTGTTCTGGATATTAGTCTCCTGACAGGCAGACGGCTGTCAAAACTTTCTCCTTTCTGTCTCTCTCGTTCTGCCCCTCCCAATCTGTCTGTTTCTTTGACTCTTCAGAAACTCTTTATTTTTATTTATATGAGTACACAGTAGCTGTCTTCGGATACACACCAGAAGAGGGCATCGGATCCCGGTGTAGATGGTTGTGAGCTACCATATGGTTGCTGGGAACTGAACTCAGGACTCTGGAAGAGCAGCTAGTGCTCTTAACCGCTGAGCCATCTCTCCAGCCCCAGAAACTCTTTACTCTAATACAACACCATGTTTTAACTCTTACTTTTGTTCCCTGGGCTACAGTGGCCTTTCCGTGCCGCTATAATAGGCTGTGCTATTTCGTAGCTACATAAAGTCTTTGATCTATTCTGAGTTGAGTTTTTGGTACCGGATGACAGATAGGGAAGTCTGTCTTAGCAAAGCTCTGTAGATTTCTCTAGGCATCCAGACAGCTCCTCAGTCTGCCTACTCTCCGTGAGAACAGCATCGAGCCTCAAGTCTTCTGTGCTTTGCACGGTGGGATGACCTTTCCCCTCGGGGTCACAGGTCACAGCCTTCAGTGATTTCCCAGGGGGGAAAGTGGCGTCATCAGGTTTGGGGCCTGGAGCCCTTCCTTATCACTGAGTGAGCTAGGGCCACGAAGTGTGAGTCTGGTGCCATCTGGTGGCTGTGTAAAGTACTGGGTCATTTTGGGGACTTGTGAATTGTACTAAATATACCCAGGAATAAATACCCTGGGTGCTTCCTGAACGCTACGGCTGCACATACATATGTATGTCTGGACATACATAGCCTTACTTTGTTCAAATAACCTCATGTGACAGGTGTCACTATCCCAATCCTGAAGACAAGAACACAAGTTCAAAAACAGTCACTAACCTGACAGGTCTCACACGTGACAAGGTGGACTTTGACTTGGAGAAGTCTTTGATCACCTGTAAACATCTATTCTCTTATTCTTTTAAAATTTATAAACAGGTGACATTTTAGCATAGTTGAAAATTCAAAAGGCAAGGAAGAAAGGCCCATTCCACCACTCCCTGGCTGGCCAGAAGATCTGGTTCTGAGCTTTAGGCTTCGTCATTCTGGAGAGATTTAATCTACGTTTAAGTGAATGTGTGGCCCTGCTTAGATTTTGTTGATGACACAGCTCCGGTTGCCTGGGAAGAGGGAACCTCAACTGAGAAAATGTCTCTGCCAGGCTGGCCTTGAGCAAGCCTGTGGTGTGTCTTCTTAATTCATGATTGATGTGAGAGGGCCCAGATCACTGTGGCATGTGTCACCAGGGGCAGGCGATCTATGGTTATGTAAGATATAAGAAATCAGCAGAGCAAACCATGGTGACCAAGCCAGTAAGCAGCATTCGTCCTTAGCCTCTGCTTCAGTCCCTGCCTGAGTTCCTGCCTTGGCTTCCCTAAGAGATGGAAGTCTAATGGAGATCTGTAAACCAGATAACACTTCCCTCCCCAGCTTGCTTTTAACCCTGCCTGGTGTTTATTGCAGCAATAGAAAGCTATGATATGTAAGTGTATATATTTCTGCTTCACATTTTCCCAAATAACAGTTCTCTAAATCAACTCCTCTGAAACTTACTGTCTTAGTCAGGGTTTCTATTCCTGCACAAACATCATGACCAAGAAGCAAGTTGAAGAGGAAAGGGATTTATTCGGTTTACACTTCCACATCGCTGTTCATCCCAAAGGAAGGTCAGGACTGGAACTCAAGCAGTCAGGAAGCAGGAGCTGATGCAGAGGCCATGGAGGGATGTTACTGACTGGCTTGCTTCCCCTGGCTTGCTCAGCTTGCTTTTTTTTAGAACCCAAGATACCAGCCCGGGAATGGACCACCCACAATGGGCCCTCCCCTCTTGACACTTATTGAGAAAATGCTTACAGCTGGATCTCATGGAGGCATTTCCTCAAGGGAGACTCCTTTCTCTGTGATAACTCCAGCTTGTGTCAAGTTGACACACAAAACCAGACAGTACACTTACTTTCACACTGAAAGCATGTAGCTATGTGCAACCCTATTTCATGGACCTGCCTATCAGTGGTGCGATGCCCGTTACAATGGTGAACTCCGAATGTACTGCTTAAGCTCCTTGGAAGTGGACTCTGGGATTGAGGAGGCCCCTCCTGTGTCTCCTCCAATATTCCCGATCCTGGGTCAGGCTGGCCTCCAAACTGCCACAGGGAGGAAGGAAAATAGCAAATAGCTAAGGAGATTAGAGACAAGCGTCCTTGAGAACATCTGGAAGGTGAGCCGTTTCTAACCATGGTTTCTATCGATCATCACATAAAGATGCCTGTGGTGGGACTGGGAAGTTGGGGGCTCTTCCAGGGAGAGGGTGGACCTCCACTCTAAGCTCTCTCAACCCAGACTTCCAGCTGGCCCCAGCTGATGTCTCTTGGGAACCCATTTGGTGTATTCTCTTTGCTTCTCTCTGCTGTGTGTTCTGAGCCCCATGGATGGCCTTCTGCTATTACCTGAAGTGGAAATGTGTAAGGGTTCTTTGGAAAGTCAGTTGTGTTGGATGGTGTTTTGTGAGGCAAACATGTGAAGGGGTGTTTCATTAGAGTGGACACAGGTGTGAAAGGCTCAGGCGACTCATGAAGGAATGTTTCACTGAAGCCGACACAGGAGAGAGGATGTTCTGCTAAAGCAAGCATGTGTAAGGACACGACGATAAAGGATTCATTGCTAACAACACACTTGTATTGGTCTGACTTTACATTGTGTAGTTAAGCTGCATTTGTCGGGCCTCCATAGAGAGAAATGCACCAAAAGGACTTCTGGTGGCGTGCTGCAGTTTCTTGTTGCTTCCAAGGACTTGGGATGATTGGCAGAGTGATGTCAGCTGAGACAGACGCACATGCTAGGACAAGACCTGTGGAGGACACGTGATATTTGGAGAGAGTATAAAAAGGACTCATGGACAGTGATGGAGGCTGAGCTAGGCTTGCTGGTAGAGCTAGGCTTGCTGGTAGAGCTAGGCTTGCTGGTAGAGCTAGGCTTGCTGGTGAGCTAGCTTACAGTTCAGTGATTTCGAGTCTTTGCGACCTTTGCTTCACTGAGAGAGACACAGCCAAGAACTTCTCCTGGCATTCCTCTTGGTCCCTCCTGCTGACTCAGCCAAGGCTGCTGGCTGTCTCTGTTAGGCCGTGTCTCTGGTGTAGCTAACCGACTCTACTGAACTGGACTGCTGGTGTATCCAGGGAGTGTTTGCAAGTGGATGGAGCTGCCACTGCTAACCTGTGAACTGAACTGCCGATTTCCAGACAACCAGACAGGAGTTGTTCAAAGAACCTTTCTAAACAGACCCACTTTTTATCCTTTATTTCCCACTACTCTGGTGGGTGGTAGGCTACAAGGGAGGTTAAAGTGTTTAAGAACCATCATCAAAGATAGGTTTTGAAAAAAAATTAAAATTACAATTCCCTGCTGCTTCTCTCTGTCTGCTACCGGCTATTTTATTCATCCTATTTATTTTGCTTGCTATATGTTTAATAGACACATTCATTTTGAAATGAAAAGCACAGTTTTCATAGACCGTCTTCTGGGCCGTACAGAGCAAGTGGGTAGCTGGGTGATGCTATTACAAATCATTGGTCATTGCTCACAATGCTTATTTAGATGCTAAAATGCATGCATACAAATATATCAATAGGATAAAATTCCACCATCATATACACATCATTAAATTACCTTGATAGGTATACTGGCCAGTTTTGCTTTGTGTGTGTGAGTGTGTGTGTGTGTGTGTGTGTGTGTGTGTGTGTGTTAGGTCAACTTGACCTAAGCTAGGTCATCTGGGAAGAGGGAACCTCAGTTGAGAAAATGTCCCCATCAGATTGTCTTAGGCAAGGCTATAGGACATTTTCTTTTAATTGACGACTGATGTGGAATGGCCCAGCCCACTGTGGGAGGTATAGTCTCAGGTAGTTTAAGAAAGCAGGCTGAGCAAGCCACATGAAGCAAGCCAGTAAGCAGCTCCCTCTGCTTCAGTTTCTGCCTCGGGTTCCTCCCTGAGTCCTTGCCCTGACTTCCCTCAGCGACAGAACATAAGCTGTAAGGTGACATAAACCCTCTTCACGAGTAGCTTTGACTGTGGTGTTCATCACGGCACCAGAAACCTGACCAAGGAGGCAGAGGTGATAAATTGATTAATTTATATTTCTTTCCCCATGTACTCTCAGCACAGTGTTAAGTATTATTATTTTGAGTCATGGACTGGTAGGCTCTACTGGCTAATGTGTTCTATAGAATCCCATCCTGCCATCTGTTGACTTGGACCCCAATGCTTCCTTATTCTGTCCTTATGAATATATTTGCACTATTTTATTCTTTTGAGAATTCTGTCTCCCCATCTGTCTTTCTGTCTTCCGTCTCGTCCTCCTCCCTCCTCTCCTTGCTTGGCATACAAGACGCAGCACAGCCTGTCGTCTGCTTTTGCTGATGAGCCTGCATTGACCCCCTTTGAGCCACAATCCACAACCGTCTACTTGGTTTCAGCAGCCTCTGCTGTCAATGTCAGCCAGTCTCTAGGAAGGGAGACCTGTTGGTCAGAATAATTCAGGGACCCTACTAAGTGAATACACAATAACAGGACCTACTAAGTGAGGGCAGTAGAATACACAATAAACAACCTACTTTGTTCTAGGACCTCATACTCTGTAGACTTTCCTCTCTTGATCCTGGTCCATTTCCCCACACTTAAACCGCCAACACTGACTCTCCAGGTAACCAGTTCTTGGCTTTTATAACACAGTTATCAAAGTGTTCTGCCTAGCAACAAATGATGCAAGCTCTTCACTTTTGATTGGTTAACAGTCTGAAGATGGTCCCAATCACAGGGAGGCTGCATAATTATCTATATATTTTTTTTTCAGTTGTGTGGAAGACAGCTTCATTCTAAAGAGGTGTATCGGTCTCTTCTTTTGCCCTTTGTCCCCTCCAGAATGGGTTCTGGGAGGGCCCCCTGGGTGGTGGCTCTGCTGGTGAATCTCGTGAGGTTGAATTCCTTCATGACTGAAGGCAGAGACTCCCCAGGTAAGAACAGAGAGGTTTGTTTCTGGGTTTGCTTTCTGGATTCTGCATGGGGCTAACTCCCCCACTCCCTGTGGACCAAAGTCTCAGATTAGAGTGGCTCTGACCTTAAAGAGTCGCCCCACTCACCAGGAAGCTCTCATGACCTCCTCACCACCCATGATGAGTTCATGGAAAAGTCTTCCCACACCAAGACACAGATGCCAGGGGAGGGAGGGAGGAAGGAGACATTTTCCCCTGTTGGGTTCCTTGTGCATCAACATCAGACACTAGAACCTTGAAAGCTGGAGTCTGAGAGCAGCTAAGTCTCCTCTACAGCATCTACTCTTGTTATGACTTTCTGGTGAAAATAACATCTCCCATCAACCATTAAGCTCCTGGTTAGCCTTCAGCATCGTACTGAGAAGTTTTGAGGGTTGAGGGAAGTTAAGAGCTCAGACAAGTTGAGTATGGTAATTATCTTTGGCCTCAGGTTGCTGTGTGCAACTTGTTTTTTAGCTGAAGAGACGGGGTTTGCAGACTCCAGCGTTGTTAGACCATGAAAGCACAGGGTTGTGAGCAGAGAACAGGGTGTGATATGCTAAGAAAAGACTCCCCTCTCATGTCAGAGTCTCAATAAACACAGGAGAGGAACAAACCAGGGAAGGAGCATCAGCTTTCTCTGAGAACAAAAACCGCTCTAAGTTTATCATGTCCATTTGACAAATGGGAATAAAAAATCAGCACAGAGTTTTAAGTGACGATGAAACCCCCACTTTTCTTTAGCTTGTGAAGAGGGAACAGAGAAGGGTAGACACGCTGAGGGACTGGAGGCTGGTACCTCATCTGAACTCAGTGACCCTCAGAGGGGTCTGGGTGGTCATGGAAGTCTTTCTCGGGAGAAGGCTGAGCTTAGGAACAAATGCCATCATCCTTCAAGTCGCAGCTTAGCTTCATGCAGGTCTGCCTGCTTTATCATTCTCAAGCGCACAGACCTGAGTCACAGCATGCCACCATCACAAGAGGTCTTTCTCTTCCTGTCTCGCCTCTTTTCTCTTCTTTCCTCTCCATGAACACCATTCTAAGTGTGTCTTCAACATGAGTGTAGTGCTCAGAAACATAAAATGGGCTGCAACATTCAGTGGTTAGAGCCACATGCTGCCAGACCTGACAACCTGAGTTCAATCCCCAGGACCGACATGTTAGATTAGGGGTGTGGGGGGGGAATAACAGGGAGGGAGGGAGGGAGGACGAGACAGGGAGGATGGGGATGGGGGAGAATGGAGGACACAGGAACTGTGGGGAGACAGGGATAAGGGAACCAGGGAATGGGGGGGACAGATGGGGGTAGGGATGGGGTGACAGGGTGGGGGAGGGGGTGGGAGATGATGGGGAGGAAGGACAAGGGGGTTAGGATGGGGTGACAGGGTGGGAGAGGGGGTGGAGAATGATGGGGAGGAAGGACAAGGGGTTAGGGATGGTGAATGGGGAAGAGGACTGATGGGGAGATGGGGGGGATGACTTGGGGACTGGGCAGGGACTGAGCTGGGACAGGGATTGTGGGGTAGGCAGGACAGAATGGAATGGACTCATTCCTGAAAACTATTTTCCCTGCAGAATTCACATTTTAATAAAGGCCATTAAGCATTAAATGACATTCTGTGACCTTGTCTCTTAACGTGTGCTTTAGAGCACCTTGCTATCTGACTTCATGTACGAGGTAGAGGCTTTCCCAGAGGTGCAGCTAGTTCCTAATCCTTTTATGGTTCCCAGAGGATTTTGTGATTCAGGCAAAGGCGGACTGTTACTTCACCAACGGTACAGAAAAGGTACGCTTCCTGGTCAGGTTCATCTTCAACCTGGAGGAGTATTTACATTTCGACAGTGACCTGGGGATGTTTGTGGCGCTGACGGAGCTGGGGGAGCCTGATGCTGATGAGTGGAACAAACGCCTGGATCTCCTGGAGACAGCAGGGCCGCTGTGAACATGGTCTGCAGACAGAAGTACAGGCTGGGGGCCCCCTTCACCGTGGAGAGAAATGGTGGTGAAGGTGAGGTCTAGGGGTTCTCCATGAGAACCTTGTAGTAGGCATTTAAAAGGTTTTAAGTTACATATCGCCTATCTGTCTGTCTATTATTTATTTGTGTGTGTGTTCCATGCATGCCACAGTGCACATATGGAGGTCAGAGGACAATTTGAGGCAGTTGGTTCTCTCCTTCTGTCATGAGATCCTAGAGATTTGAGCTCAGGTCATCAGGCTTGGGGGCCTGTGACAATGCTCTGTCCTCAGCTGTGAATGGTTGGCTTAGAGTTTTTTTAAAAACCTACTTTAACAAGGGTTCTAAAATGCTTCATCCTCCCTTTTAGCCCATCACCCACCACAGGTAGTGGAAAGGAAGTAAGGACGGGTTGTGGACCTGCTTAGGAATAGTTCTTTGCTCTCTTCCACTTCTTACTGTCAGCAGTCCAGTCCTCTAGCAAAACACCAACATGAATCAGCAGCTGCGGTCCAGTCCACTTGACAATCACCACTCATGAATTAGCAATGGCAGTTTGATCCGAAGAAACCACGAGGCTCTAGCAATTGGCTGGAGTCTTCAGAAATAGGAAGAAGCTGCCGAATATCACGAGAAGTTTTTCGGCAAGTTACTCTATGAAGTCATGACAAGTGACGATAAGCCATACGATGCAAGGCAAACCAATGCTAGGGTGTCATTGGCAAAGACTAGTGAGGCAGATGCAAGGGAACCAATGCCAGAGCTTCCTCCTACTGTCTGTGGGGTTATATTTATATTCTGTCCAAAAATCATGCTTTCTCTCACTTGTCAGCTTCAGCAAAACATCCTTTCATCTGTCTGCCCTGGCAAAAGATCATCTGACATACTGAGTTTCCAAAGAAACCAGAAATTTCCACTTCCTTCTAGAACCTCAGAGTTCTCAGGGTCTTTGAGAACTGGTCTAGCCTTGTATACAGTGGGTGACTGTGGGGGACCTGGCAGAGTCTAAACCCTCCTTGTGGGCATCCACACATGCTTCTCAGTCCATGGTGTTGGGTACCCACACTTCCAGCTTCTACTTGGCTGGTCTGAGGAATGGATCAGGGTGTTCACAGTCCCTATAGACACTCCTGTCATTGCTGTGCTGTTCTTCTCTTGCCAGTGCCTCCGGAGGTGACAGTGTACCCAGAGAGGACCCCATTGCTGCAGCAGCATAACCTGCTGCTCTGCTCCGTGACAGGCTTCTACCCCGGGGACATACGTATCAGGTGGTTCCGGAATGGACAGGAAGAGAGGTCTGGGGTCATGTCCACTGGGCTTGTTAGGAATGGAGACTGGACCTTCCAGACGACGGTAATGCTGGAAATGACCCCGGAACTTGGAGATGTCTACATCTGCCTGTGGAGCACCCCGGCCTCCCCAGACCTGTTTCTGTGGCATGGAGTGAGCTTTACTTAGTTTTCTGTATTTCTGAGCCTTGGCCTGTATGGGCTGTCACTTCTGTGTTCATTTCATATTTATAACAAGGCAAGTTCCCCTGATATAATAATCCTGGTGCCAGGGCAGGGAAAACAGGACAGACATCCATGTTCAAAATATCCAGGAGACAGATAAGGAGGCTGTTAACCCATAACTTGGACTCTAGGACCTAGTATCCTTTACCTCTTTAATCTTTAAGGACACTACAGGGGCTATAGGCCCTGTCAGGGATAGGCCTGGAGAAGTGGCCTAGCTGATGAATGGCTTGTCATATAATTGAGAGGACCTGAGTTTGATTCCCAAGAGTCTATATAAAAAAATCCAGGTGCTGTAGTCCCTTTTGTAATTCCAGAGCCAGGGAGGTGGAGACAGGCAGATCTCTGGGGCTCACAGACTAGGCAGTCTAGTCTACTTAGTGAGTTCTAGGTCAGTGAGGAACATTGAACTATAGCAAGAATAGCAAAGGAGGAAGGTACCTGAGGAGTGACACCGAAGTTGACTTCTGCACTCACACACACCACACTCATACACATATACACATAGATGTTCACACTCTCATATACATACATTCACACAGAACACAGACATACACATATACCACATTTATACACATACAAACACAGACATTCACACCCTCATACACATATACATACATGCACACACACAACACACATATAACCACTCATACACATACAAAATATAGACATTCACACTCTCATATACATACAGTCACACACACACACACACCACACCCAGAATCAGTGACAGATGGGAGACAACTCCATTTCTAGCTTAACTCTTCGCTGAGCAGTCCTGGGCTTTGGGGTTTTAAGAAGTGGGGTCCAGCACTGAGAACACCACACTGACTTTACGTCTCATTTTCCCATAGTGGCTCAGTCTGAATATTCCTGGAAAAAGATACTGAGTGGAGCTGCAGCGTTCCTGCTTGGCCTAGTTGTCTTCCTGGTGGGGGCAGTTATCCATGTCAAGGCTCGGAAAGGTAGCAGACCTCTGAAGAGAACCTTCCCACCTGCCCTGGCTTCTGCACTTCCAGCTTCCTTTACTGTAAAGACCTGAGGGAGGGAGGGAAGGCAGGCTGTGCTCAGACATCCCTGTGACAAGCTTTCCTAAAGTCCAGGGGAGTCCAGGGGTAAGCAAAGACAAGTGCTGACACTGAGGGCCACAACCTCCCCCAAGAAAACCACGTGTGATCTTGACTGGGATCCCATCCTCTCTCTCTTTCCAGCGTTATGGAGACTCAGCCTGGCAGTGAGGTAAGCGCTCTGGTTCCTTGTCTTTGTCTGGCAGATCATGGCCTTGTTCTTCAGCCAGAACAAGCATCATGGAGTACAGGAGGCAGAGGTGCCTCTGGCTGGGTGATTGTCTCCTGAGTGTCTGGAATTGGAGGGCATGAATGATGTGTTTATAAAAAGATAAATAGATAAAGAGAATATGTTCAGTGGGTGTATGGAGAGGTATGGAGAAGGGGATGTCTCAGCAGGCCCATGCCGAGGCATCTCTTCCCCCTGAGGGACCAGTCACACACCGTATAGCATAGAATAGACTTTATTCAGGGCATGGGGAGGGGAGCCAGGAAGGTGAGAGAGAGAGAGAGAGAGAGAAAGAGAGAGAGAGAGAGAGAGAGAGAGAGAGAGAGAGAGAGAGAGAAAAGAGAAGTAGAGGAGTAGAGGTTGGTCATGACCACGTGGAAAGAGGGGGAAAGGAAGGGGGAGGGGCGAGGAGACAGAGGGAAGCTAGAGGCAAGAGATTAAGAGATCAAGAGAGAGAGGAGGAGGAGGTAAGCAGCCCCTTTTATAGTGGACAGGCCTACCTGGCTGTTGCCAGGTAACTGTGGGGAGGAGCACACCTTGGCTGTTGCCAAATAACTGTGGAGGTGGAGTTTAGACAGAATACTAACAATGAAGCCTCCTGAGACCCTCCCTCTACCTGCAGGCCTCAAGAGTGTTTCTCCCACCTCACCCCTAGTAAGATCCTAATGGAAGCTTCTCCCCCAGAGCCTGAAGAAAAAGTATGAAAGGCTGGGGAGCCCGGTTGGGTAAAGGATGCTGGTTCTTCAGTCTGTGAGATGTGGCCATGGATCTTCCCCCTCCATCCTGTACCTCAGCAGTCCTCGTTTCCAGGACTTGGTCCAGATCTTCCTTAGGACCTAATTCATTCCAGACTCAAGTTGCTTTGGTCTGTTGATCCAATCCTAACCCTGTGACTGTGGAACCCCCAAACCTTTCTTTCTTCCAGCCACAGCTTCTAGTCTTCCATACAATAGCCTTAAAAATCCTTATTGTAAAATAAAAGTCACAGGTAACTGCAGTGAATGTATAAATAAATGATGTGTTCAAGGCAAAACCCATGTGATCACTTGCTCAGGTCAAAACACAGACAGTGGTGGTCTCTGTGGAATTCCTCAGGCACCTCAGCCAATAAAACCCAGCACACACTATCCATGTAGGGTGATTGGATACAGCCAACCATACATTTCTGTATACAATAATTTGTGGTCTTTCTTGTCATCCAGACTTTCAGATGTTTGACTTCATCCCTTTCTGTTAGGATTAAAGCTGTTGAGGAGCCTCAGCCTCCAAGGTGAAGACTTCCCACCCTCAGATTTTGTTGCCTGCACACACATGGTGCCATCTGACACACTCTTTTGCCCTTTATGTTTCTATGAGTTGGCATCCCGATGCAGACTTGGGAGTGGGACTCTGGTTTGATTCTTTGGAGTCTGGAGGAGGTCATGACCTTTTCTGGAATCACAGAGTATCATCTGCTTGTTTCTCTTTTCATAATGTTACAACAATCACTGATGCTAATGGCAGCATCTGCTAATTTACTGGGGATTGCTACATTGTGTCAGTCTAATTCTAGGATTCTTTTTATCCCATGTTGGTGGTTCTGCTCACTGTTACCTGCACTAGAAGTTCAAAGTCGATGGTGGTAAAACTGTTGGTGTCTTGCGGTGGTTCCAACTACACGGTGCCACTGCTGCAGGATTCTATACTTATATTTCCCCTTTGTTAGCTTTTAAAAATTTATCTGAATGTTTTCTTAAAAAAAAATTTTTTTTTGATTTTTCGAGACAGGGTTTCTCTGTGTAGCCCTGGCTGTCCTGGAACTCACTCTGTAGACCAGGCCGGCCTTGAACTCAGAAATCCGCCTGCCTCTGCCTCCCAAGTGCTGGGATTAAAGGCGTGCACCCACTGCCCGGCCTTAAATGTATTTTTTTACTGATATTTTACTTATTTACATTTCAGATGTTATCCCTTTCTCCATTCCCCCCACCCCAGGAACTCCTTATTTCATCCCCCCTCCTGCTGCTTCTATGAGGTGTGCCCCACCATCCACCCACTCCCCTCTCCCTGTCCTCGAATTCTCCACACTGGGGCATCCCGCCCCACAGGACCAAGGATCTCCTTTCCCACCAATGCCTGACAAGGCCATTCTCCACTGCAAATACAGCTGGAGCCAGGGTCCCTCCATGCGTGTTCCAGGCTGGCGGTTTAGACCCTGGGAGCTCTGGTTGGTTGGTATTGTCACTCTTCCCATGGGACTGCAAGCCCCTTCACCTCCTTCAGTCTTTTGCTACCTCCTCCATTGGGGTCGTTATGGAAGAAATCTGTGGGCTTCCACACAGGTGCACTGTGTTCCACTGTTGCTGAGGGGTCTGAGGAGAGGAAACTGTGGCAGGGCAACCAGAGAAAAGTTCTAGGGAGTAAGTAGTGGCTTCAAGGTGGAAAATCTGAGTATCATGGTTTTAAAGAGAAAAAGGAAGTGGGGAAAATTAATTATTGCCAGAAACAGGAGTCATGAAATCAGACATCAACTTCCCCCACATTGTTAATGAAATGTCACTGCGCTGTGTTAACACTAGAGGGCGGCGTTGAGCTCAGAAAGCCAGAAAACCTTCAAGGTTCTTGTCCCAGTATACTCACCTTTTCTGGTAGACGACATAGAAACAATCGAAAAGAGCTAGATGACCCAACGAACACAGAGCTATATGTGATCTCAATCGAACGAACTATGATGTATCCTCAAATGAACACAGAGCTATAGATGTGATCCCTCAAAGCTGATGTTAACAAGCACGTATTGTCTCCAGACACAGGACCAGAACAGGAGCCAGGAAACAGCACTGAGGACGGAGTGAATCGTACATTCACCACATGAAGGAAAGTCCAAATTATAGAACCAGCAATTAAATAGATAAGAAAGAAGAAAATGCAGAATGAGGGTTAAATGAAATAAAATGAGAAAATTGTACATGAAAACTAAGTCACAAATGGTGATGTACTAAAGTGTGTTTACTAAAGGGCCTTGCAAAATGGCACCAGACAGTCAAGATCAGTGACTTGTGTCGGGAGCCTCCAGGCCGGAGAGGGTAGTGGCAGGGCACAGAGTAGGACTCTGGTGATGGCTTTTAAGTCTGAGGGTCTCAGGGCTTTCTGGCTCTCCGACCTGATGATAACTTCTAAAAAGTCCTAAAAACTTCTTCTGAGGGTAAAAGACTGCAGGCTTAGGTGATTAACACCTGTAGTCTAACAGCAGAGGATCAGGCAAATAGCCTTTGTACTCTCTCTGCAGGCGCTGCTAGGCTCTAACTTAGGTCTGTTAGTTTGAGGTCGCAGGAAGAAAAAAAAACTTGAAGAAGTTATTATAGTTTATTATTAAGTGTAAAAAGTTTCCTATGAAAGCTATCTAAGAGAAAAAGTGGAAAGATCCTAAGTGGGAAAAGGGAAAAAATTCTAACAAAGGAAAAATTTTAAGTGGAGAAATTCTACGCAGGGAAAAAAGAAAGGGGAGAAAGGACGGCTCCTAACTAACGTCTACAACTACAACTACTCTATTCTACCACTACCACGACTACTGCTACGACTACTACAACTACTGCTTCTTTGTCTTTGTCTTCAGAACTTACACATCATTCAGAGTACATGGTCACATGTTACAAAGTTCATCACAAGTTTGCACCAAAATTCAAATCATAAATTGAAATAGAAGTTTACAACACAGAATGTTTACATGCATATCCATTAGGAGTAATTATCTGGCTAAACATCCATCACCTATCTAGCTCCACAGGTTCACTTAAGGTTTAAAACTATAACTAAGAAATTAGTGAAGTTTTGTAGAGATAAACCCAGGCAGTATTTTCTCTTCTGTCCTAGCACCTATAATAAATCATGAGTTCCCTTTTGGTGACCTTTGGTTAATTGTTTTACAACCTCATTGGAATGTGCTCTGAGCAGGAGAAAGTCTGGTTACTATCTAAGGGCAATTAACTGATGACACTTGGGAGACTGGCAGAGTTCTCACTGCAGTTTTGATTATCAGAAAGGGACCTAATAGCAGTCCCACTATGAAAGAGCTTAATAATCATTGATATAATTTTAGGAATTCTTATAGGATCATCATTAAGACTTAAGAAGCCATCTATTTGTCTATATTGCATCACTACAAGATAGTACATCTTCACGGGTCTGCAGAGATCTGCTCCAAAGGGGTGTGCTATTGCTTAGTGATTGTTACATATGTTATAATAATAATAATAATAGGAAAAGCATATTAATAGCAGGAATTTTTCCTAAAATATGTACACCACAGCCTTGCTGATGGGGCACACTTGTCACAGATTATATAATAATCTGAGGCAAGCATTTCAGGATGATCACCTGTTAATTATTAACTTGTCCCATTATGGCTCCTGACAACTATGGAGCAAAATATCCTCAATTGGGTTTCAAGAAGTGGAGACACAGCACTCTCTCATGGTCACAGGCAGAGGCCAGCACTCCCACCACAGGCCACAGCCCAGCCTGATCTCATCCTTTTACTCCTGGGTGGACTTGGTTCTGCTCTGGGGAGTCTCAGGTCAGCCCCTGAGCTGCCCTTCTTCATGTGAGAAGCTTGCCTGTCTGCAGATGGAGTTCATCTGTTTTCTTCCTCTCCCTGGAGTTGAGAAGGTAATGGCCTCCTGTTGTTTCTTTTCCTCAGTTACTGTTAGAAAGTTTGTTTTCTTTAGAAATACTGTTTCCATTTTCCCCCAGTGTTGGGCATTGTCTCAGTTAGGGCTACTAGTGCTGTAAGGAAACACTATGACCAAGCAATGTTGGGAGACAAATGTTTATTTAGTTTGTGCTTGTACATCACTGTTCACCATCAAAGGAAGTCAGGACAGGAACTCATACCGTGCAGGGACCTGGAAGAAGGAGCTGATGCAGAGGCCAGGAGGAGTGCTGCTTACTGGCTTGCTCCCAAGGCTTGCTCAGACTGCTTTCTTATAGAAGCCAGGACAACCAGCCAGGGTGGTCCCTCCTACAATGATCTGGGCTGTTTCCCATTAATCACTGTGTAGGAAAATGCTTACAGCCAGCTCTTATGAAGGCTTTTCCTAACTTGAGGTTCCCTCCTGTCAGATGACTCCACCCATGTCAAGTTAATACAAAATTAAGCAGCACAGGAATCAAACTCCAGGCCTCATGTGTGTACTCTACCTAGGCACACTCTGTATGGCTGGGTCACATTCGGAGCTGGGGACGGTGGGTAAAGAAACAAAGAACAGCAAAAGTATAGCCAGCCTTGGTGGAGCTTGCCTTTAATCCTTGCCCTTCCAAGGCAGAGGCAGGCATATCTATGAATTTGAACCCAGCCTGGTCTACAGAGCAGATTCCAGGACAGCCAAGGCTTCAAAGAGATATTAGATTTTGAGAGGTTGGGGAGAAGAAAAAGTAAACAAAATTGTGCATGTTTAGTAGATGTTATATTTTCATGGGGAGTCAGAAGGGATGAGACAGAGAGAACACCCCGAGCAGAAACCGTGGAAGGCAGGTGGAAGGCAGGTGGGGACCAAGCCACTAATGAGACGCTTTCCTAACTGTCAGGATCCTGACTTCCTCACGGTCAGTTAAGTAAGTTCTATTTGGTCTTTGTTTTCATGTCCAACTGTGACAAAATGCATTGCCCCATGACGGTCCAGGATAGTACAGCTCTGAGTGTGAGGTGGTTCACATGCCAGCAGGTGGCCACAGTGAACTTCCTACAGTCAGGGGAAGGGTTGGAGTCCTGTCTCTGGTTCACAGGTCTGGACTTGGAAAGACCATCGATTCTGTCTGGAGGGTGGGGGCCTGGTGCCTCTCGTCTCATGGAATGCTTTGTCAGGGTTTCAGGGGCGATGCCACCTGCCTGAGAGGAGGTTTTGGATGCCAGAGAAGCAAAGAAGCGTGAGATGTAGGAGCTTGAGTCTGCTTTAGCGTGACGGCATCAAGTAAAGTTACATCCTTAAAACTGAAGCCTGAGAAAAAGCTGAAGAGATGGCCCAAAACTTTTGTGCTTGCAGAGAACCTGAGTTCCCTTCACAGCTCCACATGGTGGCCCACTAAGTCCTGTTACTCCAGTTCCAAGAGATCTTCTGGGTTCCCCAGGCATTATGCACAAGTACTCGAGTGTGCGAGCACTCGTAGAGACACACACACACACACACACACAGATACACAGATAATACATTGCAGCCAAACATTCATACATGCGAAGTAATAATTCTAAACATGCAAAGACACAGACAACACTATAAAAACAAACATTCTGGGCTGTCACTCGGTGACTCTCTTTCCAAGTAAGGTTTTATTAGTTCTTTGTCAAATTATTCTTGATACTTTAGCAAACATGATATTTTATCATTTATATTTTAAAATTGTCAGGATGCATGTATGAAGCTCAAAAATTAAACAACAGATATGTGGTTTAATGAAAGCAAAAGTCCTTCCTACATTTAGTGTTAAAAAAAATGTCTACATTCCTGTCTTATTGAGTAATTTTAACACGAATGGAGCCTGAATTACGTCCAATGTTTTTTTGTGGGGATATCTAAGGATTGATGAATTTGAAAGAATTCAAATCAAAGTTTTTCTGTGCTGGTTAGATTTTTGTCAACTTGACACAAATTGAAATCATCTGAGAAGAAGACAACTCAGCTGAGGCATTGCAGATTGATGGAAGAGGGCACAGCCCATTGTGGGCGGGGCCACGAGGGTAGGCGGTCCTGGGTTCCATAAGAGAGGAGGCTGAGCAAGTCCCCAGGAGCAAGCCAGTGAGCAGTGTTCCTCCATGGCCTCTGCCTCAGCTCCTGCCTTCAGGTTCCTGCTGTGAGTTCCTGCTCTGACTTCCTTCGTGACAGAGTGTAGTCTGGGAGGTGAAGTAAACCCTTTCCTTCGCAAGTTGGGTTTGGCCAGAGTTTTATTACAGTAGCAGAAAGTAAGCTAGGATAGTTATTTGCTGAATATTGACTTACTGACTGTTCCTCTGATGCTATGATTTCCACACTGATTTAGGCTCTGTTTCTTACCCTTTTTTTCTGTTCATTTGGGCAAAAACTAATATTACCTGTTCTAATTTCTGAAGACAAATCTTTAGCTCATTGGCCTGAGCTCTGTCTTCATTTCTGACCTGTGTACACAGTTGATGGAAACGCTGCATTCAGTTTTTTTGTATGTTTGTTTCTTTTGTGTTTTGGTTTTTCAGGACAGGGTTTTCTGTGTAGCCTTGGCTGTAGACCAAGCTGGCCTTGAACTCTGAGATCTTCCTGCCTCTGCCTCCTGAGTGCTGGGATTGAAGGTGTGTGCGACCACTTTTAAATTCCTGTACTGTCACCTGAGAATGGTGGACCAATCAACCAACTTGTCTGTCTTCAATCTGACCACCCCTAACCAGAGGAGGAAAATGATCCAGAGCTGTAAAGCCCTGTTCTCAAAAAGAGCCTGGATTTCCAGCTTCTGGAGTGTGTGTCCCAGTCCTCCATGACCGCTTGCAGAGTCTTTTTCTCTGCGTGCCCCCTGTGTATGTTTCCTCACTGCTAATAAACACTTTCCTTTACCTGCTGATTCTGTGTGTCTAGTGTCAGTTTTCCCTGCTTCCCTGTCACATTTCAGACTTTTTGCCTTTTAATTCTTTAACTAGCAGAGAAAATGAATCCAATCCAGGCCCTTAGACTTATTTAAGACCTCTAGACTGTATCAGGATACATCAAGAAAGAAGAAAAATACAGTAATATCAAGAACAAGAGTTAGGGACATAATTATATAGCACTCAGAGATGTATGTATAACAGTCTATGAAAAACTTTATATCTATACATTAGATCACTCAGATGAAATGGAAATACTGTCTATAAAATACAAAAGCTGATGCCATGGACACCCAACAAACTAAGAGAACACAGTCCTGTTTCTAACTGTTAGGTTGAACTTGTACTTAAAGCATTTCTACAGAGTCAGCTCTGGTTCAAGTGTTTTCACTGACAAAGTCCATGTCATTTAAGGAAGACATGACATCATTACAAATGGAAGAGGAATGTGTCCTGGTCACTGTTTGAAGCTGTCACTGTGGTTATACAAAGAAAGAAGAAGAAGAAAGAAAGAAAGAAAGAAAGAAAGAAAGAAAGAAAGAAGGAAAGAAAGAAAAAAAAAAAAAGAAAGAAAAATAAGAAAAATCTATAGATAAATGCTCCTTATGAGCATAAATTTAAAAAAATTAATGAAAGTTTAATAATAAATAATATCAAATAGATAAATAAAATTTTCAGTACACAAATTTAACATTTACTGCCAACTTTCTATCTATGTATTCATAATAAAAGACTACAACTTAAAATGGATAATTTTTTTCTGGTAGTGTATGAAGAATTTTTATTTTCCACACTACTCAAGATAATTAAAAAAAAAAAAAACAGGGATAAATTTGACAAACAACATATACAGTCCATATCCTGAAAAGTATAAAACACGGACGAGGAAAGTCATAGGATACCAAATGAATGGAAAGATGATCCATGTCTGTGGAAGTGCAAGTGTTCATAATGGTATATGTTCCATATATTCCAAATATAAGTATATAATGATTCTTTGACAAAAGTATCCAGTGGGGAAATATTTTTTAAATACTTGGCATTGAACTAATTGAGTATCTACAGACAAAAATTGACTCTATACCCTATGTCAAATGAAAGCCCAGGAGGATCACAGCTGCTCAGGTTCCACTGTGAAATGTCCCCCACAGGAGCACACGTTTGACATTTTGTCAACAGCAGGGGCGCTGTTTTCAGAGGCTGTGGGAACCTTATGTGCAGTGGCCTCTGAGCGGAAGTAGGTGCCGGACCTTGAAGGTGACATCCGCTTCAGGTTCCAGTCCACTTCCTGATAGGTGAAGACACAAACAAGCTGCACAGGAAGCTGAAGCTGCTACAGAGGAAACTGCCATGAAGGGCTCGGCCATGTCCCATGTCGTACCTAATGGTGAGCAACAGTGAGTCTTTCCAACCTTGTTTCTGTCAGGTGTCCTGACATGAAAAGCGATATGGTAGTTTTAGACACAATAGAGAAAATGTAAAAAGAAAAAAAAAATCAAGAAAACAAGAGGAGTTCACGGAAAGCCAATAGGGGTGGTAGGAATAAGACCGGAAGTAGGCGAGGGACTGAGGAGGGCGTGGTGCGCAGGCTCCGCATCCGTTCTCTGAGTCCACGGGAAGCGGTGATCCGGAAGAGGTCTGACTGCAGAGCAGGAGGCGAGGATCAATGACGTCAGAGGGAACACGGGCGCTCCGGCTGCAGAGGGATTTGCACATCATGGCGGGACGTGAAATTCGTCACGGATGGAATACCGTGTCTACTGATGACCTGAGGAAGGTTGGATGGATCCAAGCGACAGAAAATAAAGGTTGGGAATTTGTTGGATGAGTGTGCAAACCATCTGAAATGTGTTCACCATGGAAACCAGGTACGGACTCACAGATGAACAAGTAGGAAATCTGTGTGAATTATCACAAGGGTGCTAAAATGAAGACGGTGAAGAGATACAGGAAGCAGCGGGGAAGGAACGGAATCCTCCTCTGCCTCCATGAGCGTCCACATACACCCGTGACATTCACTCACACAGACACATATACACATAGATAAAAATGATTTAAAATTTTTAATCCAAAAATGTTTTTTTTTTTAATATTCTGGGGAATTTGATTGTTTCTTTAGATCTTAGAATATGACACATCGTCCCAGTAACTCCTTTACTACACAGTCCCACGTCTATAATTTCCTAATAATCTCGTATATTACTTCTTTTATGTGGATTTCCTCCAGTTGCACTTCTGTGCTTCTTGCAGGCCTTCTTGGTGACTTAGTCTGCCGGAGACTGGTGATGCTGCCTCACTCTCCCTCCTCATTGGCTGGATCAGAAACCAGCATCTATAAAGCCTTTTGTCATCGATGTCTTTATTTCAGCTTTAGTGGTGAGTGTGAGGTTTAAATGTTAGAGTTTGGGGAAGGGAAACCCGTGTGGGAAGTTCCCCTGTACAGGCGCATGCCTCCTGGAGTGTTCCTGTGTCTACAGAATCATGTGATTTCAAAGGAGACACTGGGGTGACGATAGGACTGGGGACAGAGCACTCTAAGTCACAGTCAGGCCGTGGCTGCTCTAGCACTAGCTATGTGGAATAAAGGAGCATTCAGTGTCACCACCTTAATGTATGTCCCTGCCAGGAAATCTAGGAGACAGGTCAATGGAACAGGTCCGAAATCCGAGTCACCTGTGTGCTCCAGGTTCAGCTCTGTCAGTGGAATGGGATGGCTGCGGACCCATCGGGGAGTAGCTGCTTCTCACAGCTTCTCAGTCAACACTGTTTCATGGTTTGCTAGGTGTGAGGAGAGAGCTGGGGATGGGGAAACAGCTAAAGTCTCTGTGACCCCAAGGAGTCTAAGAGGGTGTAGAACTCAAGAAAAAAAGGCATCTGATCCATTCCTTCACCCCACTCAATATTAATAACAAAATCCCATGTCAATATGGCTTCTTTCTGTCCTGTGCTGTTGGAACTGGGACCCTGTTCCCAGTTCCCTGAGTGTCCATTTGGGTCAGACCCGTGAGCAGGAGCATTACCAGGCCCCTGCAGCCGTAATAGTCTCTACAGTGTCTCCTGTTGCTACATCTTGGCTCTGCTGTTTCTCTGCTTTTACTGTGGAGAGCGAACCTCCTACCAAGTGTCTCGCTGTGTACTCAGAGATACTGCCTCACCCAGTTACCACACAGTTCCCTGAGGTGGTGTTACCACAATCCCCATTCACATTGGGGGTGAGGAAGCTGGTGCAGAATCACTAAGCAACCAGTGAAGTCCCAGGAGTCAAAGATGAAGCCACAGTCGCATCCAAGCAGTCTGGTTTCAGAGGAGAGTGATGTAAGCGTCTGCCCACGCCTCTCATTGCTGGTGGGTAGCCTTTCATGTGACCACTGTCATAACCACATGGGACAACTGGACTTTCCCCATGTCCTGCATGGATCCTGTCTTAGGGATGGAAATCTGCTGCTGTTGCTAAGTGTGCCCTTTCCTCTCAGGTCCTGAGGGGTGACATCTGTGCAGATAGCTGTGTGGACAGCCAAGGGTCCACAGTGTTATAATATCTGGTGTCGCTTGAATAGCTGTCTGACCAATAAAATCAAACACTTCTGAAGTCACATGAGATGCATAAGCTGCAGGCCTGACCATGAATGTACATAGTAACAACTGTACATATTGTGGAATCTAAGCTGTACTTACATTTTTCTTTTAGGTAGGGTTTTTATTATGTAGCTAGACTGACTTGTAACTTGCTATGTAGACCAGGTTGGCCTGGAACTCACAGAGCTCCACGTGCTGTTGCCTCCCAAGTGCTGGGATTAAAGGCATGTCCTGGCAGGTCCAGCTATACTCACCATATGTAGACATTTAAAGATTAAATAGACCTGTATAATTAGTAAACATCGTGTTTTCACATAAGGAACTAATTAATCACAATTTAAGCTGGAGATGTAGGGCCTAGAAGGCTGTTGTTTTGATCAGAAAGGACATAGGTGTTACCAGGCGGCTCCTTCCAGCCAGATCCCGGATCTCCAGGCCCTGTCACCATTCTGATTTCCATCGATTTTCCCTTATAACTGATACATTTGCTGGTTGTAACAGGTACTTGAAGCTATTTTATGATATTGTTGCCTTAAAGAATTTTTTTTGCAATTCTAAACGAGTTCATATGATGCTTAGAATTCTGGGTTAGATTTTAACTTGTGTTTTCTTTTAGTTAGCATACACGGTGTCATATTCTACTTTTAGTATTTTTTTTCCTTGTTTTTTTTTTTAAATTTACACTTGGTTTTTCTATGTAGTTCTGATATGTGCTGTTCGACCAGGATAACTTCAAACTCATGGTAATCTTGTTTGAGCTTTCTAAGTGCTGGATCACAGGTGCAAGCCACCACACCTGGAGATTATTATTATTATTGTTATTATTATTATTAAAGTTCAACCTGGTGACTTACCTGCCCTGTTATGAGACTCCAGATGCTGTGTACATCTTCAGCTTCATAAAGCCCTTACAGTGCACTGTGGTGGTTGTCAGAACCAGTGTATAAGGTGTGAGGTTTCATTCGGCTCCCAGTTCACAGATTTCACCTGCAGTCCTGTGACTCCGTTTCCTGTGGGTTGCAGTGAGGCAGATCATCATGGAGGGACACAGAGGGGAAACTGCTCATCATGGCAGCCTGGAAGCAAGGGAGGGCCAGACCTCTACAGCCCCAACACACCCTTGGCAGATTTCCTTCTAGGCTCCACCTCCTAAAGCGTCTGCCTCTCTCAGTGATGTCCTGAGCAGCAGCCGGGCCTCTGATCCGTGGATTCTCTGTAGCCATTCAAGATGGAGGCTGCGAAGCAGAGAGTGATGTTTGTACAGTTACCACAGATCCCAGAGGTGTTTACAATACATCTGCTTCAAGCCACTGCCTGTGGTGTGCTTTTCTTCTTCAATAAAGTTGAATCTTCTGAGGTTCAGATGGCGTGTCTGTGCTCGCTCTACTACCTGTGTGACTCTGGCTTTTCTAAAATGTTACTTAAAGAGAAAAACTTGCAGAATAATAAAACACATACTTTATATTTTTCATGAAAGTTAATATAACTCATTGCTCAAGAGTTGATTAGTGGAAATATGTAAATAACTTCAAATAGACTAAGGAAAACTTGGGAGTAGTTGCTTGATAATAGTTTTTATTAAAGGAAAACTCAACATCATTCTTAGCATTATATTAATAGCGGAATTAGGAGGTGTGGGGCCCTGCAGGTGCACTTGATCCCTGAAGTGCACACAATAGAGTCCCGGGGGACCCTTTTCATGGCAAATTGATTACTAGTGTCACACTTGGCCCCACTGACAAAGCACTGATTTCACGGGATGCTGGCTGAGGGGAGGGTTCTTCTTGAGCTTCCTGGAGGGAGTCCACAACTCTTTGATCCTATACATGTGACCTGAAGATGTTCTGTTTAAAACTTTGGCCAGTATGAATGGCAGTTTGTCTTCTGCAGCCAGACAGGTCCACACTGCCCTCAGTCTAAGTGCCCTGTCTCCACACAGGACCACACTGGGAGTCAGGGAAGGGACCATGGGATGAGGATTTGGGATTCCCTTCCTTTCAAGCCAGGGCAGAAGTGAGTGGCTGTCTTGTGTGAGACAGGAGAGCCATGGACCCTGCTGAGGACTCTAGAGAAGGCTGGGCAGAAGGAGCTGGCAGAAGCCTAGGCACTGGTGTGCTAATGTGATATCAGCCAATCAGAAAAGGATTCCTGATGATGCTTCTGCTGCTAGGTAAAAAAGCTGTGTGAGGGCCTGGGAGAGCTGGAAATCCTTGTGTGGCACAGGCTTTCCCTCACAGCCCCAGGACAAAGCCTAGGAATTTTCCACTCAGGGGAGGTGTAGAAGAGACAGGCTGCAGATTCCTGTGTGGAGGTCTGAGGTGGGGGCTGAGGACACCGAGAACATCCACTGCCATGGTCCCTGAATGGCCATGTTTGTCTCTAACCTGTTCCCCATCTGAGCTGATGTTTCTCCTTCATGCTCCCAGTGTTGGCTGAGGAGATCTGTGCCTGTCCTGAGCACAGCTGCTGGTGGGAGTCCATGGCTGTCTCTCTCTGTTTCTCTACATCAGTCTGCTAGTGTGGACCGAAAAATGCTGCAGTTCACCTGTGCTGTCAGAGCTCTCAGGGGACAATCTAGTTGCCTATTGCCATCTCTTTTCCCTGGTCAGCTCTTCTCTCAGATCCTGATCCCTGTTTAACTAGGAGCTAAAATGATAGAGATAGTGTCATGTTTGAAGGAAAGAGACTTATTGTTTAGTCATTGGTGTTTGGCGGGCACTGATGGATAATTAGACTCAGGAGTGTATGCTCTGAGGAGAGACACGTTGGAAGCACACGTTGATGACTCTGTCTTTCGGGCTGACATAGTGCAGTGTGACAAGCCTGTGGACGTCCCTTCCTGAAGCTGCTGCTTTGCACCATTCGCCTTTTGTCCTGAGATCCCAGGCAGTGGTATCTGGAAGCCCTAAGGTTATGGAGTTTTCCTTTGCTGACATCATGGCCGTGGAGGATATGAACAGCAGAAAGAATCCACAAGAGGAAAGTCGGGTTGAGTAACTTCTGCATTCTCATTGGAATACCATGAACGCAGTGGACTCCTGCGTGGGGAAGGTGCATGAGCCAGCAGGGCTGGGACACACATTAACCTGCCGTTTCCCACACACGACAGCTCATGGTTCTCACTGTTCACCACACCACACTGCTCTCTCTGTGAGCTTGTCCCTAACACATGTCACCCTCATTTCTCCCTCTATAACCTCAAGTGTAAGAACAGTAGACTTGAAATAATTATCCCAAAGTTGTCTATACTTGACTCACTTTTCTCCTTTGTTCTTCAAACCCCAAAAGCAAACCAGTCTGCAGTTAGAAAGGTTACTCTGTAAATGAGAGGAGAGGTCACCTCAGATGTCCATCCAGCGGGGCTCCATGAAGAAACAGACCATGCCCTGCAGTGCGAGCCTTTGTAAACAAAGTCAGCCCAGAGACAGATGACTTCAGCTCCTGTGCTGATTGGTTCCTCACTTGGGATTAACTTTAACACTCTGGGGTTTCAGATCACTCTAGGCTACAGAACTTTGCTTTCTGAAGGGACACAGCAGGTGTGAGTCCTGGTGACTGCCATTCCCTGTCTTAGAGATGGCTCTGCAGACCCCCAGCCTCCTCCTCTCAGCAGCTGTGTTGGAGCTGATTTTGCTGAGCTGCCCAGGGACTGAGGGCAGAGACTCCCCAAGTAAGTGAGGGCCAGGGTCTCCAGAGCCAGCACTCTGGGGGACTGGTTCTGAGGGACCCTGGGTGCCCTGGGATGTGGGGATGTGGAATGGCAAAATCCTGATTTTAGAGTAGTCTTTTAATATAGATTCCTTTCTCTGAAGAGAGGCTTAGACCCCATTCTAATTTCTGTGTTCAAATATAGACGTTAGGATGGTGCTTGCCGAACAGAGCGAGCCTGGCATAGAAAAGTAGGAGGAGGAGGCAGAGTTCAAATCGACCACCAAAGATAAGACAGAGCACGGAGTTGTGCGTGAGGAAACAGCAGGGCTTACAATACTCCCTCCACCCTGCCTCCAGCACCCTGTCTGGAGGAAAAGCCAGATTCTGGGATGAGGAAACAGGTCAGTGGTGGTCTGTGGTCTTGGTGGTTGAGGAAAACTCCTGATGTGGAGTGGAGGTTTTAGAGAGCGAACTCTAGGCGTCTAACTCTGAGAGAAGCCAGCGGCCAAGGAGTCTAAATTTTTTGATCAAATGGAAACTAGGACTCAGACACTGAGTTGGTAAATTGAATTTCCAAGACAATACTAGGCCTAGTAGGGAAATATGTGGTACATACCGGAGTGTGTGTGTCCTAGTTCGGAGACCGGAGAGTACTTTATAGAAAGCTCAAGTTCCCTAAGCCGGTGCACAGAGGTGGTTCAGTCTTGCAGTTACACTTAAGATGCCCTGAGTGACAGCGCAAGCAGGCAGTCCCTAGACGTTGCCTGGATTCCAAGTTGTCTGTTTTGCAGTCAGGCTCTCCTGAGAATGAGCGCCCCCTAGGGCGGGGAGGTCAGGGCCTTGTGCACACAGGAGAATCTCATGCGGTGGGGTTGGGGGTTGCAGAAACAGTAGAATATTGTGTATTTCTTTCTATCCTAGTTTTATTGATTCGTTGATAATTTCGTACAATTTTGATCATATTCACCCCTCTTCCAGCTCCACCCAGACCCACCCCTCCTTCTACCCACCCAACTTTTGGTGTTCTCTAATTTTTTTTTCAAATGTACCAAGTACAATTTGTGCTTCCTGAGGAGTATTCTCATGAGGACGAGCTCGGTCGCCCATCCGTCTCTTGTTCTTTTTTTTTTGGTTTTTCGAGACAGGGTTTCTCTGTGTAGCCCGGGCTGTCCTGGAACTCACTCTGTAGACCAGGCTGGCCTCGAACTCAGAAATCCGCCTGCCTCTGCCTCCCAAGTGCTGGGATTAAAGGCGTGCGCCACCACCGCCCGGCGCCGTCCCTTGTTCTTATTACCCGTGTGGAACCTTCTCGAGGCGCCTGGGTCTCCGGGGAAGCCGGGTCCGCGCGGCCGAGTTCGTCCGTCTAAGCGCAACGGGGGTGGGGGGGCGGCACAGCGACTGCCCGGCCCGAGGCCCGAGGCCCGGCGGCCCCAGAGAGCGGTCGCCCCACGCGGGGAGCGCCGGCGCAGGGTGGGGCCGCGGGGATCCATGGTCTCCGTGGTCCCCGCTGTCCCCCGCGCTGACCGCGTCGGTCCGCAGGGGATTTCGTGTACCAGTTCAAAGCCCTGTGCTACTACACCAACGGGACGCAGCGGGTGCGGCTCATAACCAGATACTTCTACAACCTGGAGGAGTACGCGCGCTACGACAGCGACGTGGGCAAGTACCGCGCGCTGACCGAGCTGGGGCGGCCCTCAGTCGAGCTGTGGAACAGGGAGCTCCTGGAGCGGACGCGGGCCGAGCTGGACAGAGTGTGCAGATATAACTACGAGGGGATGGAGCTGACCTTCCTGTGGCGGCGTGGTGAGTGCAGCGGGCCGTGGGGTCCGCGAGGAGACAAAGAGCCAGAGTCCGGGCGTGAGGAGCAGCCGTGGCCTCCTCCCTCTGCCCTGCACCACCCAGCGCCTCCTTAGAGTCTCCCTCTTGTCTCACCTTTGCCCTTTGTCCTCTGACCCCTGGGTCTGCTGTGACCTCAGTCACCTGTAGGTGCCCAGGCAGGGAAGCTGAGCAGGGGTGAGCAGGTGAGCAGGTGAGCGGAGAGCGGGCGAGCGCCATGGCCCTGGTCCCGTGTTAAATCTGTGTCCACTGTGGTCACTCCCGCCATTTGTCTGTCCCCCTGACTCCGCTGTCCCTTGGAGGGGAGGTTGTCCCGTGAGGGCTGTTTGCTGCCTGGCGCTGACCTGAAGGCATCACTGTCATTTTCCTCGTTCTCTGAGGTAGACTGTGTTGACTTGGGTCACACTAAAAGTGCGTGATCCAAAATCTGAGGGACTCATTTCCATCTCTACTCCCTGACACTGGAAGAGCCTCTCACCCATGATGCCAGTAAAAGCATCGTGTTCAGATTTCATATCCTACATCAGGACCAGCGGTTAACTGGAAAGGTTGCTAAGGCTTTCCCTCTTGCTTTCCGGGTGGCTTGGTTGTTACTCAACTGTTGGCAACTGATTCCTCACAGCAAGGGAACAGTGATGGCATCAAAGCACGTGACTGAGGAAAGAAAACTGGGGCAGGGAGAGGAGAAAATGAGAGAACACAGCGTGTTCTCAGTTCATGAAACACGTTACGTGTGTATGCTGTTTTCCTCACTGAAGGTTAACAGCACCCGGGTAGAAGGCTTCTGACATAGTGGCCATGATGTGTCAAAGTCGTCACACTGTGCACCACAGTCTGAGGAGATGAAGGATGTTGCACTGGATACTTTTGCAATTTTTTTTTTCCAAAAATTAACTTGAAATCGGATCAGTTTTTCTTTTATCTTTGTTGTTTGTTTGTTTGTTTTAGAACAGTTTATTTTTATATTTTTGCATAAATATTTTATTTACACATAAATTTTAAAAATATACAGAGGGTTTACAAAGAGGATTTCTGTGTGAAGTCCTGGCTTCTTCTAGAACAAGTTCTAGAACAAGTTGTTGGCCAGGCTGGGCTCAGACTCAGATCCCCCTGGCTCTACCTCCTGTGTGTACCTCCACCCCCAGGGTTCTTTCGTCTTACTACATTTGCATTATATAGGAACAGGGCCACAGTGACTGTTACTTTCCTAGTGAGTTAAGTTTGTATTTGTGGACTTGATCTCCATTCACTGTTAGAACCCAAGCATTCATCCCCACCCTACCTCTTCCCTGAGGGAGTCTCCACATGGCCCCCATCTCACTGTCTTTTCTGTCACCCTAGAGCAGCCCAAGGTTGAAGTCTCCCTGTCCAGGACTGAGGCCCTCAACCACCACAACTTGCTGGTCTGCTCGGTGACAAATTTCTACCCAGCCCAGATCAAAGTGCGCTGGTTCCGGAATGGCCAGGAGGAGACTCTGGGGGTCCTGTCCACACACATTATTAAGAACGGGGACTGGACCTTCCAGGTCCTGGTGATGCTGGAGATGACCCTCAGCGGGGAGACGTCTACACCTGCCACGTGGAGCACCCCAGCCTGGAGAGCCCTGTCACGGTGGAGTGGCGTAAGGGAATTTTTTTCTTACACTGTGGGCCCAACATGACATGGGATTTTAGCTGTTATTACCCCTGTCCTTCTGATGTCACCCACCCCATCCCTCTGATGTCACCCACCCCATCACTTGTCCTGCATGGTCTGCTTCCACTACTGAGCTGAGAACCACAGGGAAGCATATCTCTCGCCTCACAGTCAGGGCATCAGGAGAGCCCTGACCTAACTGTCTGCCCAGACAGCAGTTCTGGAGATGACTGCATACGCTGGGCCTGGAACTCATCCCTTATATCCAGAGGAATTGATAGTGATAGCTAGTGAGTGGTATTTTAGCTCAAGATTATAGATAGTCTGTGAGGTGCAAACACCCACATATCCCCTCCCCCACCACTGTGCTCAGAGCTCCTGGCCCTTCCTGGCCCTGGGTCAGAACACAGAACTGGCTCCTGCCAGCTCCCTCACCTCCTATGGCTCAGGCTGGACTGTGGGCTCTCAGTCAGGGCTGTTGTAGCCTGTGGGGACAAAAGCTGACCACTGGGCTCTGCTCCCCAGGGGACAGTCTGAGTCTGCCAGAGCAAGATGCTGAGCGGCATCGGAGGCTGCGTGCTCGGGGTGATCTTCTTTGGGCTCGGCCTTTTTGTCTATACAGGAGTCAGAAAGGTGAGGAGCTCTGGGGACCTGGAGGTGGAGGGCTGGGCTGCAGGAAGGAGCTGGGCTGGGGTGGGAGGACCTAAGCCTCATTCTGTGACTCCTGTTCCCTCTACCACTCTCACTGGCTCCTTTCCAGAAGCTTCCACCAATGAGAAAGCATACATCTTGCTTTCCCTCCTTCTGGTGACAGTTTCATCCATCTGTGGGGCTGCTCAGGGTCTTAGTGAATACAGACAGTGAGAGAACAGCTCCAGCTGAGCCGAGGACCCATCGAACCTCAGGCTGTGTGAGAAAGTCCCTGTGTTCATAACAACACTTCTCTCTGTGACTTCCTTTGCAGGACGTGGGGCCTCCTCCAGCAGGTAATTTCAGCTCTTATCTGTGGTGGTGCAGGGGTGAGGGTGTGAGGGAAGGTGGTGCAGGGCTAAGGTGTGAGGAGGGTGGCAGTGTGTTGTGCAAGGGGGCAGTCGGGTGGTGCAGGTGGGTGGAGAAGCGGTGTCACGAGGTGGAGGAGGGTGCAGGGAGGGTTGAGGGAGCGCTGAGTGTAGGATATTTAGTGCTTGTGAGGGATGTGCAGGGTGGGAAGGTGGTGCAGTAGGGAGGTTGCTCAGGGCTAGTAGAAGGGTGGTCAGGAGGGGAAGGGGGGTGGTTGGCAGGTGGTCAGTATGTGTCTGTGGAGGGGGGAGAGGATGTGAGGCAGCTGTGTCTGTCACAGTCCTGGTTCACAGTCTGTCTCTGCTGTGGGGTTGAGAGGGTCACAGCTGGTGTCACAGCCAGTGTCCATAGGAAGCTGCAGGGTTTTCCCCAGCAGGACTTTGCTGCCATCACTTGAGTGGTGTCTTGAGTGGAGCCTGAGCCATGGGTGTAGACACTGAGATGTTGCCTGCTCTGTGCCCCACATGGAGACTGTGACCATGGACATTGACAGTGGCAGGAAGAGGCTGACAGTCCTGCAAGGAGCCGGATCTCTCCAACTTACCCAAAGATCGGATCTTCCATACTCCCTGGGAGGGTGGTGGCTTCTCTTCCCCTCCCTCACGTTTGTGTCCTGTGAGGCTGTGTGTCCCCTCTAGCTGTTTTCTCCTTTGCATAGACAATGGGGAGGGGTGGCATGGCCGGGACACCTGCTGTCTGTGTCTAAAGAGTTAGATTGAGATTCATAAGAGTCAGGCATCACCAGGACACTCCGGTGACCACTCCCTCTCTACCTTCTGTGACTGATCTCTCTCCCACAGGGCTCCTACAGTGACTCAAAGTGTTTTGTGTGAGTTGACTGTCTCACACTGTAAGGCCTGCATGTCCCTGCTCCAAATTCCCAGTCAGCCTGCCTCTTGGATTCAGAGTGTGGCATGGTGCCAGTGTATCCACCTCAGCCTTTGTGATCCCAAGTCCCCACGTCTTTGTTGATGGCTCTGCCCTGGGCTGATTCCAGAGACTCCATCCATTTACTGCAACACTCCAGGCTTTCTGTCTCCACTGACACACAGGCTGCTGAAGAGATGTGCTGAAACCATTCACCTCTTTTTCATAATTAAACATACTCTGAATTATTTGTCTCCTGAATCTCTGTAACTGAATGGGGTGGGTGGGGTCACGTGGGACTAAGTAACCAGGTCAAACTGTGGCTGGAAGTAGCAGTTTCTACTACATGGTGACCAGAGGCACCCTGGTCTCCATGTTAGGCGGGCAGAGGAGGCAGGGCCCAGCTCTGCATCCTCATGGACAGGACTTTTGCTGTTCAGTGCGCTGTTCTCACTTCAGGCTGCTGAGGACAGGAGAAAGTCAATCATGGCAGAGCTGTTGGGCCTGAATGCTGTGACCTCTCCGCAGTGTATCACTGTGTCCTGTGAGGTCACACTGACTGACTGTGGCTCACCTTCACTTTTGAAAGATTACAGTCTTTCAAATAAAATCACTTTTTTTGGTGGCAAATATTAAAACACCTTTTTAATTTTTTGTTGCTGTTGTAAAGAAGCAGGGCTTGGTTTCAGAAGTGACTAGACACATAACTGATGGGACAGTCACCTCCCTCAGCTGTCCCTCCATCTGCCCTGTCTCCCTTCACTGCATCGCCTGTGTGTGCACTTGCCCTGTGCTGTGCTTGCCCCGTGTTTGTCTGATTCCCTGCCCTGAGCCTTTTCTCTGCATTTTCCTTTGTCTACTCCTCTGTCATTTTTTCTCTCTTCTATAAAGTTTCTTTTGTGTCTGTGTTCTGTATCTCTCCTGTTACCTCAAATTTTATCACTCTATGTGTATTTCTGACACTGTTCTATGTCTACCAATATTTCAACAATTTTTTGCGAAATTCTTCTTGACTAGACCTGGGTAACAGATACAATGCTGAAAAACATTATCATGTATGTTAGATTTTGGTGCAGCAGCTTAGACAGACAACACCAGATCAGACGGTTCCATGAAGGGAGGGGGTTTATTCGGGGGGAGGGCAAAGGTGGATAGAGAAACAGGAGAAGATCGTGGGGAAGAGGGAGGGAGAGAGAGAGAGAGAAAGAGCAGAAAGGTAGAGGCCGGCCATGACCACATGGAGAGAGGGGGAAGGGAAGGAGGCAGAGAGAGAAGCTACAGGCAAGGGAGTAAGAGAGCAAGAGAGAGAGGGAAGGGCAAGCAGCCCCTTTTATAGTTGGCAGGCCTACCTAGGTGTTGCCAGATAACTGTGGAGTTGGAGTTTAGACAGAATACTAACATTCCCCTGTTTCGGTTTAATTAAAAGAGAAAAATTAGAAGAGGTGATGGCGAAGCAGGAATAGGGTCTGTGATATCTGGCTACTTTCTGCTGGCATTGGGGCGACTGTCTTTAGGGAGAACCTAGAAGAATGGGTATGGAGGATGTTTGTCCGGTCTTAGGAGAGTTGGCTGTTTCCTGCTGTCCAGGGTCTATGGAGCCATCTGAGGACAGGTCAGGAGGAACAGTGCAGCAGCTGTATGTGTGACAGGAGAGGAAGCATCTGGAGGTTGCTTCTCTGGAGCTGTTTTGGATGTGCCTGGACTTGACAAGATCTGGATCGTGTCTATTTGTCCATGAGAGGTAGATCTGAGTGGTTTCCTGTAGCTTATAAGTTTACCAAAGAGAGAACAGCATGAGTTAACAACACGAGCAGTCTTTAAGATGAGCCTTTGTTACACAGAGAAACCCTGTCTTGAAAAACTTAAAAAAAAAAAAAAAGATGAGCCTTTGTTGGGTTGTATAGTGGAATGCTATATTAGAGTGAGGCAAGTTTATAGGAACTTAGATAATATTAGGACAGTGTCATAGCAAGAAGAGGAAATATGAAGCATTTAATTGATGGCAACCAAGTTTAAGTAATGAGTTAACAGATAATATCTGTGAAAACTTAGCTGTCAATGTAGTCAAAAGTCTGAGAAAGAGTAAACAACAATTTACAGGTTATATATTATTTTAAAAAATGACAGAGTCCACTAGCCAACAGTTCCCGTGGTCTCCATACTCTCTTGGGTAAAGTCAGTTTGGCTTCCAAGCACAGAAGATGCAGGGCTTTTTCTCTGTGGAATGGATATGTGTGACATGAGAAATGACTTACCTTGGTTTAGCCAAGTCATTTGACTCAGAGCATCCAGTTTAGCCCACTGCGTTTGTTTGCATACAACCCAGGCTCTATCTTCTTCTAGGTGTCCAGTGTCTAAGTCTTCTGAAACGATCTTGGGTCAACTGTTAGAGGCTTTGGGAATTCTGTCAGCCATAAACTTAAGTATACTATTAGCAGACTTCTGACAAGATTGAGAGCCATAAGGATTGGTTGTAACTGAATAGAATTTAATAGCAGTAGTAAAAATCTATTAAGACAGAGTCTTTCCTATCCTGTCTTAAGTAACTTTGGCAGGTTGTGTAGGTAGAGAAAAGCACATTTTTGTATTAGCAAAGAAACATTTGGTTGGCTAGGACCAGAATAAGAAAGTTGGCAACATTGGCACACAATCACATGGTGGCAGCAGGGCGGGACTTCCCACCAACGGCAGGAAGTCACTGCCCAGTGTCTCTGGCGGCCAGAGTCTGCAGTGGGCAAGGAAAAGCAAGGTGTCCCATATCACAGCAATGTTCATGTTAGCTGTTCTTGTTGCCAGAAGGCACCACTAACACTCACTTTACAGGTCCCGGGCAAAGGGGGAGAGAGAGAGAGTCTCCTGAATGCACGGACAGACAAGCCCTTTGTGCGGGTGGTTGCGCATATGGGGAAGTAAGTCTCACAGAGGGTCCCTGGCAGAATGTAAGGAGTAGACCCAGAGCAGAGCTAAGAAACAAAGAGGGGGGATCAGGGTTCCGAACCACTGCTTTTCAGGCAAACCGGCTGAACTAAATGGGTGCAGCTGGCTGCAAATGACAGAGGAGTCAAGGGGGGAAGGGAGCAAGCAGGGTGCCAGTCCCTGCTGCTTCAGGCAAACCAGCTAAACTAGTGGGAGGAGGAGGGGGAGTCCTAGAATGAGGGTCAGGGAAGCACAGATTAGCTCCGAGCTCAGTCCCTGGGACCATGTGGATGGTTACTCTGACCAGTGGGGAATGGGGAAGCTTACCAGTTCTAGGCTAGGCTAGTGAGTGTGAATATCTTTTGGTAGCTGATATGATGCAAACCTGCAGACATCTGCTAGAGTCACAGCAATTCCCCCATTTTGGTTTAATTAAAAAGATTAGAAAGAGGTGTAGGGTTGAGCAGGTTTCATGGCTAAGAGAACCTGGGTGTGGAAAAGGCAGAACACATGGAAGGAGTATAATGAAGGTAGATAAATGGTCAAACATAGGGGATTTTTCCATTTACTAGACTGCAGGCAGTATGTGTTAAGACCCCTTAAAATAATTGGATCTAATGTGCCATTAAGTGGCTACTTTAGTCATATCTAGAGGGTATGGAATCCAACCTTTTGCAGAGGTGTATCATTGAAGCCTCAACTCAGGC